>JALDNG010000116.1:320000-820000 GCA_024349245.1 Neodontobutis hainanensis
CTGGGTCAAATTAACTATCTTTCGTATGAAGAAGCACCAACTACTTGACAGCTCATCCAGATCCCGGCTGTGTCCGTCTGCTTGTCAGTCGGCTGGCAAAGCACTTTTCATGTCCGCTCCAATCTCCCATTTTAACTTGGCGAGGGCTGCGTCCGCATGGCAAGGACGGAGCTGCCAAGAAAATGACTGGATGGCGACAGCGGCGCTCTGCTCCCCGTGTCCCGGGCTGATTCAGTTTAGAGTGACGGCCACGTATTCGCAGAGACACAAGGAGAAAACCAGCAAAAAAGTGTAACGCTGATGTAAGACGGAGTTCACTCAGGGCACAGTCTCTCCTCCTGCTTCTGCTCCAAACACCAGAATTATTTGAATATGACTTAATCAACAAATGGCAAAGTGTGCCCTGTGTTGGTAATGAACATGATGAAATATTTCACAATCTGCGGTTTCATTTAAGTCAGCGTCTTTCTTTTCTTGTTCCTAGCGTCAGTCGAGTACAGAATGATTGTATGATACTTTTTATATCTATGTTTGGCCATTAATTTTCTACAGCTTATCCATTACGGGTCACGAGGGGCTTAAGCCTACTGCAGCTGCTATGAGCACTTTTGAATAATAACCATTCACGCTCACATTCATTCCTATGGGAAATTTAGAGACCCCAGTTCAGTTTTTACATGCATGACTTTGGATCCAGAGACGGGTGCATTTTTCAGACTCCACATTGAAAGGTTATGGCCGGATGGGGAATTGAACCCACACTCTTTCGTGATGTGGTACCACCTCATGATATTAACATTCAAGGGATGTTCAGGACTTTTTTCTAGTAGAGTTCTATTTGGTAAATGTGTGTAGTCTTTAACCTGTCCGTGAAGACGCAGTGAAACAAGTCCAGCTGAGTTTGAGTGTCAGGGAAAAACATGTTTCAAACAAAAAACGAAATGATTTCTGCAGAATTGAATATCTGCTGAAACACCTGCTGTTCCCACCTACCAACAGGTCGTTATATCAGATCAGAGCAACGCCATGTTACAAAGAAATGTTGCTCTGTCATCAAACTTAAAACCTGCCATGTCAACATAACTGCCATTGTTGCCACACTATTGTTTACGTCGCTGCATATCTTTGTAAAGGACAAGATGGATTCCAGTGAGTTTGTGGACTCAATGTTGCAATAATCCAGTTGCTGTGTTCTTCCCATCTGCAACACCCATAACCATGACCTCTGCACCAGAAAAATGATGGAAGGTAAAGAATGTGTGGAGTAAGCTCTATGTTGCTTACTTTAAGTAGATGTTCAACCAAACAGTCAAACGATTGTATTGTTCTATAGGTAACTTTCCACAAGTACCATATACAACCTTGGGTTAAAAAAAAACAAATCATAAACTGTCACCTTAATGATTCTGGTCACGGCAAAAGTTAAAAAATTTTGTTATAAAGTGCTAAATCATGGTATGTTTTCTTTATGCTAACTGTAATTATAAATAATGATCATCCGTCAGTTAAATCTTGCACCTGACACTGTCTGGGGCACCCTGAGCCCAGGCAGGAATAAACAGAGCACTGCTGAAGGATAAGCATTTCTTTTTAAAACACATACTTCTGTGAAGATTTCCAAGAAACATTAATGGTGAAGCTATGCTCTACTAAATGGAACCTGCAACTGAGCAACAGAATTGGTTTGAGGTGGATTCATGAAGGCTACAGCTCCTTAAATCCAAGGCCTTTGAGTTTGAGCCCAATGTGAAAGAAGTAACGTGGTGACAATGAAGACTTTAGTCAAACAAAAGTCTTTCAAACAAGACACACAAATGATCAACCACAGTGAAAAGTCTCCTAATGTTGTGCAGTTTGGTGCTTTTAAAGTCCAAAAAGCATCTCCAGGAATGCGTGGAGCACAGAGGGTGAATCTGAAAGACTGAAGCATTTACTATTTTCAGAGAAATATCTTTGGGCTGAAAGACTCTGTTTTAAAAGATGACACTTTGAAGATGTGACGGTTCAGCTCAGAGGCTGCAGCAGAGTGAGTCATGCAAAAGATCAAACATCCGAGAAATCAAGAGAACTATAAACTAAATTAACATTTTTAGACGGTTAAACAATCCACTGGACTACTTGTCCAAACCGACCTTGGCTGGTGTCATGGTTGTGGGTTTGTGGTTAGATTTTGTCATCTCTATCTCAGAGTCGATCAGTGTCTGACATTTCCTCCTATCATTTAATCTTGTCTTTGACCCAGTAAAAGGATGCACCTTTTGACCCAAAACGGAGTCTTTAAGCCCCGCTGCACAAGCCTCAAACCCAGTGACAGTGAACACCTCAGTTCAGTGCAGCTCCGCCGAGGCCATTACCTGCCACTGCACATCCATCAAACGCTGTGACCTGCCCAAACGCTAAGCACCAAATAATGACACCATTGATCCATTCACTGACTCCTGCCTCCCCCATCACCCTCCCACACCGCGCAGGATCCATCAGAGGAGGGCAGAGTGGTCTAAATATGTACTGTTACTCAGAGGTAGGAAGTAAAAGTACTTTGTTACAGTACTTATTTGTACTTTATATTTCTTACATAACATAAAAAAGCCATTAGCTATCCATGGTTGTGTTTAGGAGAACTGTAAGAGGTTGTTTTCAAGAATGCTTCATGGCGTAGCTTATTTAGCATTACTGCAAGTCAGTTTACAACATGAACAATGCTATGGAAGAACATGGATTTGAGCGCTAACGGTAGCTAGCCCCGAAGGCTAGTAACCGCCAGTGTGTTAAAGCAGTAGTTAATCATCTATAAACTTTCCACAAAAACAACATTAACAGGTACCTCCAAGGTCTTAAATGTATTAAAGATGTATTAACTGTAAAAAAAATGTGGAGTTATCAAAAATGTAATTTGTATTTTTGACAACAAAATACATTTTTACTTTTTACTTAATTTCAGAGACTGTACTTTTTGACTTTTACTTTTTTGAATCATTGAAATTGAATCAGAACTTCTGACTCAGAGTCGTTTTTAACACAGGTATCGGTACTTCTACTTAAGTACACACATACTTCTGCCACTTCTGCAGTTACTTTAATTAATAGTCAAATAGAACTGCGAGGAGTGGATAAATACAAAAAGCATTGTACTATTATAACTACAAACAGAGCTATGCTTTATCCTCGTGAAACATGCTTCTTTAAAAAAAAGAAAATACATGTTGGTTATCTGCACTAAAGTACTGCTTTTGGTTTGGGGCAACAATATCAACAATATCATTTAGATTTTTGTCTCGCATTGCTTTTTCAACAGCCTGGTATTCCAGACCAGACTGTCCTGCTCTGCTTCCTTTCTCCAGCGAATCCTTTCCTCTGTGATTTTGCGGACGGACCAATCACAAGCCGTTTGTTGCCAGCAGGGTGTGGTTTGCTGGCCAAGTCATAAACAAATAACTCGGCTGGCGTCACGTCCGGCATTTCTCTGGTTAACACTACGCCCGTAAACCCCGCACTAACGCGAGTTACGTCTGGCCAGGCTACTTTTTCAACACCACACAACAAAATCTCCAGTGTTAACTTAAATCTGTTAAAAAGTTTACTCATTAACTATGTTCCAGAATATAAGCTCTATACAGTAACACGTAGCTTGTGTAAAACTCAGTTTAAGTAATGGATCAACCTTATTGTGGTGCTTTTGTGTTGTAACATTTAAAAAGGTTATGTTATACAAGTCTATAGGGGTTTGAAATGAGCCTGAGACAATATTAACCATGAAAGTGCAGGTTTTGGAGATTCTGGGCCTGTTCCTAAGTTACATTTACATTTAGTCATTTAGCAGACATTTTAAGTTCAATAGGTTTATTTCCACTCCCAGGAAAAAATATGACACAAATAATAAAAAATAAGTTTGTACTGAAATTTCCAAGCATAATAATGACTTTCCTGACTGAAAATAGTCACACCTTTCACTTTCCTCTTACCCATCTTTTTCTGACAGAGCAGAAGAACATTTTTAAACTCAATAGATTTATACAAAATCCTGATATGTACTAGAAGTTTGAAGTAATCTACTCTAAATGTACTTTTAAGTATTATATGCACTAATGAAATGTATTTGAGTAAATGTAACTAAATAGGGCCCGTCCCTAAAGCGGCTGCATCCATCCGGAGCAGAAAACGCCGTGTCACTGGCCTAATCTAATTGTAAAGATCCGCATTAAGACGCTCAATGAGGCTTGGCGTAACAATTCTCTGCACGGGCTTCCTGTATGGTGAGTTACAGGAAAAGCCCGCTCCTCTGATTAAAGCCATTCATCATGTGGGCTGTTATTAAAAGGCATCCAGTGACACAGGCTTATCGTGCATCGCTGCGTTTGGGGCCGAACACAAAGCTCCGAGGCGAGGTTTAAACCGAGGGGAAGGGGCTGCGAGGATTAATTAGATCATTAAGTCGAGTGAATGTACAAATACTCACTGAATATTAACAAAGAGGGAGCGCCATTGATTTAAAATGTTTACAAGACACTTACGCTTTGACAGTTTTATCACACTTTATGGATCTCTTTCATATTTCTAGGTTGTATATTAGTTTTCTGCTTAAATATGTGATCAATAATGTTGAATTAGCTAAAAATTGCAGGTAATGTAAGTCACTTTTGTTTAGCGCTGTTGGTAATTAAGCTCAGTCTGTTTTATTGAACAACTGTTAGTTGTTAATAATGATAGTTAATAATGTACAAGATTAAAATGTCATTTTACAAAATTGGTTCAGTAAATTATATTTGATGTCCAGCAATGTTTCATCCTCCAGCTCATTATCCTCATGAAGCTGAAGAAAATACAAACTGGCTGCAGTGGTGACAATGTCCACACAAAAGCATGTTCCTTTGAAAAATGTGTTGTTTATTACTTTGTTCCATTTGTGTGAACGGTTGTGTAGCAACACATTAGAAGCTGGTCGTCTACTTTTGAGAAACCTCAGGAGCAGTATTAAAGGGAACAGTCTTTCTGTTGTCTTGCATGTGGAGCATAAATGGGACTGACTGAGATGTGATATTGCTGAAAAAGAGCTTCACACCAAAATCCACAGAATGAGCATCGAACAAGTTCCAGAGACACTGACAAGATGAAGGTGGTGGCTTAATGATTGTTGGGGCTCTTCTTCGGTGTACTGTTTTTGTTTTTACTGCTGATGTGTACTGTCACTGTTGAAACCTCACAACCCTGGTAGGTGCTACTAACCAGCCCCCAGTCCCGCCGCAAGGGATAATTGGAGAGGGTTGTATGTCAGAAAGAACCTATGATAAATTACTGTAAATATGACCTGGTGTACAGGACAGAGGCTCTGAGGTGCATCAGAAGGACAGCTTAGGTCAGATGTTTAGGAGACTAGACTGAGATGGTGTGGACACGTTCAGGGGTGGGACGGTAAATATACTGGTCGAAGAAAGCCTAGAAGGAGGAGCAAAGGGAAGGTTTATGGATGTAGTGAAGGAGACATGGAAGTAATGAAGGGAAAAGCCAAAACACCAGCTTTTGTGATGTCTGTGATGGTTCTCAATCATCCAGGTCATCTTGAAGAAAAGGTCAAATTAACTAAGCCTGTGTTCACATTTCTAATCTGCTTTATTTGTTCACACAAAACTTAAAACGATCTATTTAGCTTGGTTCAGCAAAAAGCCCCGGTCCAACAAGGGTTCACAGCTGAGGAGCAAACAAAAAAGAACAACATGCTTTTTTTAAGAAACACACTAGATGGTGCTGTTAGCCCAAATGCTAATAAGGAATGTTACCATTGCATTTACCTTTTCAGTGCTTTATATTTGACCTCTTCTGATTTTATTTATCAGTTTAAACTGATATTAAACTGATTTTATTATTATATCAGTTTGTTTTTTTCATCGCCAGTTTATGAGGCTCTTCCTGTTTGTCTCTGAGAACTCTGTTTTCACACTTTATTACTAACAGAGTAACCAGAGTCCGTTTACAAGACTTTGGCTGACTCATTAGGCTTCAACAGTTTGAAAATGTCGCCAGGACGCAGCATAAATCGGGTCTGGGTCATAAACAGGACACAAGGCTGATGTTGATATGATCCACCAGTGTGGCCAAACAAAAGCAGTCTACAATAAGAAAAGAGCAAAGCATTTCAAATCCAGAACTGCTCCATCAGACTGTGGCTTCAGAACATTATCTGAGCCTCTGACTGACGACCAGAGACAGAAAAGACCAGTGGAAGACTTTCAATATTCTTATTAAAGCACCAATGTCAGAGTTTTAACCAGCTTGTCTCTCTCTCAGAAAAAATCAACTTCAAAAGCTCTTTATCTTTTACGAAACATGCCTGTTACATGACATCCTCCAGCGTGCACCTGAAGTATGTGAGAAATGAGCAAATGCATTTATTGTAAAAGCTGGTCATGTCCTTGTGGCGGCTGCAACACTCTGCCACCGATTGAATTTGGAAGAAAAGAAAAAAACGGTGGCCATCATGAGTTCGGAGGCTTGAAACCCTTTCAGAAATGAGCTTGAGAGAGCAGATGTGAGTAAAGGCAGTGTCATTTGTTAGAGAGCATCTGCAGAACCACAGAGGAGGCCCGAGAATAATACTGACGACACTGGGCTGCCATAAAAAGGATCTGGAATATCTCAAGATGTATAATGTATTATAACCTCTTAGATTAATCATTTATTATTTGGTTCCTGTGGTAACATTATTGTAAATACACAGTTTATATAATTACTAACATGTACACTCACCTAAAGGATTATTAGGAACACCAGACTAATACTGTGTTTGACCCCCTGTCGCGTTAAGAACTGTCTTAATTCTATGTGGAATTGACTCAACAAAGAGCTGAAAGCATTCTTTAGAAATGTTGGCTCATATTGAGAGGAGAGCATCTTGCAGTTGATGGAGATTTGTGAGATGCACTTCCAGAGCACGAAGCTCCCATTCCACCACATCCCAAAGATGCTCTATTGGGTTGAGATCTGTGACTGTGGGGGCCATTTTAGTTCAGTGAACTCATTGTACTGTTCAAGAAACCAGTTTGAAATGATTGGAGCTTTGTGACATGGTGCATTATCCTGCTGGAAGTATCCATCAGAGGATGAGTACATGGTGGTCATAAAGGGATGGACATGGTCAGAAACAATGCTCAGGTCGGCCGTGGCATTTAAATGACACCCAGTTGGCACTAAAGGGCCTAAAGTGTGCAAAGAAAACATCCCCCACACCATTACACCACCAGCACCAGCACCAGCTGCACAGTGGGAACAAGGCATGATGGATCCATGTTCTCATTCTGTTTACAACACATTCTGACTCTACCATCTGAATGTCTCACAGAAATCAGACTCATCAGACCAGGCAACATTTTTCCAGTCTTTAACTATTCAATTTTGGTGAGTTCGTGCAAATTGTAGCCTCTTTTTCCTGTTTGTAGTGGAGATGAGTGGTACAGGTGGGGTCTTCTGCTGTTGTAGCCCATCCGCCTCAAGGTTGTGTGTGTTGTGGCTTCACAAATGCTTTGCTGCAGACCTCGGTTGGAACGAGTGGTTATTTCAGTCAAAGTGTCTCTTCTATCAGCTTGACTCAGTCGGCTCATTCTCCTCTGACCTCTAGCATCAACAAGGCTTTTTCGCCCACAGGACTGACACATACTGGATGTTTTTCTCTTTTCACATCATTCTTTGTAAACCCTAGAAATGGTTGTGCGTGAAATTCCCAGTAACTGAGCAGATTGTGAAATACTCAGACCGGCCCGTCTGGCACCAACAACAGTGCCACGCTCAAGATTACTTAAATCACCTTTCTTTCTCATTCTGACATTCAGTTTGGAGTTCAGGAGATTGTCTTGACCAGGACCACACCCCTAAATGCACTGAAGCAATGCCATGTGATTGGTTGATTAGATTCTTGCATTAATGAGAAATTGAACAGGTGTTTCTAATAATCCTTTTGATGAGTATAATAAACTATATATGTAGTTTGTTTATTACTAAATATATTATTCTATTGATTTCTAGATAATTATTCTGAACTATTTTGGTGTAAGACCTAATTACTCCTGACACTCTAGGCACAGTACATTTGTGGAACTACATAATGGGTTTGTTGTCTTTGAGGAAGCAGCTGTTCTTGAAGGAGAGACGGGGCATGATTAAATACGTTTTTCTTCTTTCCACTCCTTTTTGAGCAGATAGTGTTTGTACGGTTTACTGTAAGAACTTTGATCAAATCTGTTTGATGAAGGGATCACAATAGAAGCATGTATATTTTGACGTTACTAGAAAATGTGTTCCTCAGTGCATCTTGAAAACTAGTGAAGGATCATAGTCCCTAAATTGTGAGAGATTATAACTCTGCATTAATTGAGAAAGAGAATAGTGCATTTTATTGAACATGTCATTGCAAAGTGGCATGTCCTCGCCGTGCTAATGTGGGCTCTCTAATGTGAGTCCAGCCTCTTCCCACTCTTCAAAGACATGCATATTAGGGTGAATTAATGAATGTGTTAGCCCTGCAGCCGACCACCTCAGGCCCAAAACAGCTGGACTAGGCTTCAGCCCCCATCACCACCAACAGGAAAACCACAGGAGATGAATAAATGTTTACTGCAAAGGCACACGTTTGACCAGTTTTGTGGCTAAATCTAAATTTGTAAATTGGAGATAAAGTTGCTTCTGTAACAGTGATGATGTTAGCATGTATGGATTCATATAATAGTGATGAGAAAGGCTTTAGGACCCTGTGGCAACATTAAGTTCCTGGATCAGGGCTTGGACTTTCAGCAGCAGCGACATTACGTACGGAACTTCTCCTCCTTCAATAAAATATTGAATCATCTATTTCTATTCTGCTTGTTCAGAGTGTCCCTAGCTGCCCAAGACCCAAGAGAAAAGGGCTAAGAGCAATGTCACCACTATTATTTTTTTGTTAACTTTATGAACCACAATAAACAATATGGTGGTCTTTAACAGTTTATCTTTTTAATGCATTGTATTAAAATGAAAGCACATTAGTCCAGATACAGCCAGGTTTCCCGGCTCCACATACTGTTCCAGGCATTTCTGGAAATGTCACATCTCTGCACTTCATTCCTGAGACTTGGCTGTGTTTCATTTTCACAACAGAGAACAAATCCACTTAAAAACCGTCCAGGAGGAAGACAGAGGTTTATCGTATCTCGGTGAAAACCAAAAGAGAGAGTTATGAAAGCGGCTCGGGCTGGGGCTGAAGCGGTGACACACAGCGGGGATGGACGAGAGGCCATTTTGTCTTTTTTGGAGCGGCACTTTAGCAGCAGCCACTCTGAGTGCTTTTATCATTATACGCCACTACAGCCTGCCCATTTGTTCTGACCTTGGGAAATGGTTTTAAAAGGTCTCCGTAAGTGTGTGTGTGTGTGTGTGTGTGTGTGTGTGTGTGTGTGTGTGTGTGTGTGTGTGTGTGTGTGTGTGTGTGTGTGTACGTGCGCGCCGTTCGTCCGAGTAGAAATTGCCAGGGATTGAGATGTTCCCTGAAAATATGTAGTCAGGCTGAGGCGGGGGCGGGTAATGGGAGGGGGGGGGGCAAGCTATTCGGGAGGTAGCAGGGAGGCAAAATGCGGTGCACAATCCAATTTGTTCGTTCACACTCCAGCAGCGGCAGATCAGAACAATTGATACATTAGGACTGGTTTTAGCGAGCAAATATGGCAGCCGCAGAGAGAGAAAGCGAGGGGATATATTGCATCCAAGTGCTCCAGGAGTAAATTTAGCTCACGGGCCATTGCACAGGCCGCGTTATGAAACTATGATAAAAAAGAAATTGCTTTATTCTCCCGGTTATCAATATAATTCAGTCTAGGTGGTGCGCCGTCTCATTTTGGCAGCAGGGAGCTTTTGTTACCAACACGTTTTTGAGTTTAGAAAAAGCTTGTGAAGGTTCATTCGACATTCATAGATAAATGCACTCCAAAAGAGATATACCTCGCTCTATTTGAAAACATCCCCATCCTCCAGACGCAAACGTGTCATCTCCTCCCAGCAGCAACAGCAGGAGCAAATTAGGAAAATGCAACGGTCTCACATGACAATGAAGAGAAGGGAGTATATCACTGCAGTGTGCTTCAATCAGGAACAATCAAAGGAACAATCTCAGCCAAGTAACGTTCAAGCAAAAGTAACATAAGAGTAAGCGTCTTGTGTTTAGGGAAATCACAATTTGGGTCACTTATCAAACATGAGTACCATAAAGAAAACTGGATGTACGGTCTTATTCTTTAATCAGTTTGAACCTGGGTGTACAGTTCGCTCACGCCAGGTCAGGAGCTGCTGTAAAAGTTAAGTTACTGCCGAGCACCGCAGCAAAACATAAAAATATATTACATATTGCATCATTGTAGTTGTCTGTATTTTCTCTGTTTTCCTGAAAACAAATACTGAAACAGGATTACACAATGCAAAACTGATCAATATTGTACTCAGCAGGTGATATTTCCTTCAAAACTCTCACACGAGCTCCGGCGTACGGCCACCTTTAAGGCACAGATCTGCAGCTTGTTGCTCACATTGCTGGTTCTGACAGAAAGGTATCAGATACACAGTGACCTCTGACCCCTGTCATAGGCATGAGCATGAGAACTGGACAATGGAGCAATAGAAGAAGGTCTGAGTTTGAGTTGTTGGAACATCTGTGGGCTGTGCTGCACAAACAAATCCAGTCCATGGAGGCCTCACCTGTACCTGCCGGGACTTAAAGGATTTGCTGCTTCAGGGTCTAGAGGAGTCCATGCCTCTGTTCTGGAGCAAAAGGGGGACCAACTCAATCATAGGCAGGTGGTCATAATGTTATACATGATTGGTTTAATAAATTATTGCTGCTTTGTCAATGTTAAGGCACAGTGCATATTTCATGGTTCCTTAGTTCTATGCATCTTCATGTCCCGCTGTAATGTCAAAGGAGAGGACATGTTTAATATTTGCTAAAATCCTTCAGACCTGAACGTGTCGTCTTCAAAATACATCAAAAAATACACCGGCCTTAAATGACAACGTAGAGACGGGTACAAAATAATAAAAATCTCATTTTATCTCTGCTCGGCTCAGTCAGCGTGGCTCTGTGCAGAAAAGGGACAGCTGTTATTGCCTATTCAGACGCTGATAATGTCTAATAACGCGGCATAAATTAAATCCGCCGCATCAGTGAGCTCACGACGGCGTCCGCTCCGATAAATAGCCAGCTTCCGTGTCTCAAAGCCAGATTTGGGCAAACCATTATAAGAGGCTGCAGTAATCTTTTTTTTCCCTCCATTTATTCATTTTAATAGGATTATTCATGAGGCGATGATGGCGATGATGGGCTTTGTGTGGCAGCCCCCTCCAAAAGGCATTATTACAGTTAATGAAAAGACTTCACACCTGAGAGTCAAAACCCAGGGTCGCGTCATACTTCACCCTTAGATTTGATCCAATTTCACACTCCCTACATTTACAAGACCCAGGGAAAGAAAATACGATGTTGTGGTAATCCGACTAAAACTAGACTTTTGAAATACATGTGAACGTCTTGAGTGCGGTACATGCTTTAAGATAATCACCTGGATTTAGGGCTGTAGCTTTTCAACACAACATTTCCTTTTGGACTTTCTTACCTACATGGCCTAAAGTCAAAAACACATTTCCACTTGAATTATGTGTTTCATTTTCCCAACATGTTGATTAAATGGCCTTTAAATGTAAATGCCCTGTTCATTTGTTGACACTGTGGTTTCTGTTTCGAAAACCTTCTTTTTTCCAACATTATTCTTATCAAAACAAGTTACTGTGAATTTCTATAATTGCTAATGTGGAAATGGATTTTGGTATGCCTTTGAGATCTGTGGATATGTCTTGCTCTTCCACTTCAATCGATCTGAGCTGTTGCCTCACCTCTTTGTTCTCTCACTTGTTTGACACATAAATGTAAAACCAATAATAATAACAGTAAAGTTGTAAAAGGAATTGTCCTCTGAGGTTTCCACTGTGTAGGTTCTTTTGTCCATAGATGATACCCAAAGGAGTGACATGAATAGGGAAATATTTCTAATGACTCTACCTGGGCCAATTTTATTTTGTCAGTTAAGTTCTATGGTCCGTATTTGATAAGTCAAATCCAGAAGGTCAAGTAGAAACAGACCAAATAATGAATACTTTCACATTATCCTTATAATAAAATTACACCAGGCTCATTAGTGTTGCATTTGCAGTTGATTTACACTGGGCTCTGCTGTAACGCCAAAAGCAGAAGTAATGGCACATAAATGTTTGACGCAAACTTATCAAACTAAACCAATAAAGGTGCGACATATATATAAAAAAAAAAAAAAAAAAAAACGATTGTAGAGTTTGACACTTGCTGAGATGTGTTGATGTGCTCTTTTGGAATTAAAAATGTTAGCCTGGCCAGTCATCCTGTACTCCACACAAAGCATTAGTCTGCTCTCTGATCCAGGGAACAGTAGGGATGGACAATATATCAGCACTAATAATTTTATGTTTTAATATTTGTGGCTTTAATTTTTATTCTCAAAGTTTTATTGTTCTTTTATTGCACTTTGTAAAGCACTTTGTGATTTATATCTGTGAAAGGTGCTATATAAATAAAATTTACTTACTTACTTAATATTGATATCGGCCGATTTGTGTGTTTTTTTTATTCCATTGGCCTGATGAGGAACATTTATATTATACTCTGTTAACTTGTTTGTTTGTGTATTTTGCAATGTTAAAAGAAGACTGAAGACAGATTGAAATATGAAATGTAAGCAAAGTTATTCAGGAGGATCTTGCACCAATTTAAAAAGCACAAGCTAGCATTAGCATTAGCAAGTTGCGATGCCTCACACAAGAAGCACGCACTGCTAAAGGGATCCCCACAACAAGCCTTTGGAGAAAACAAATTCACCAGAGGAAAACTTCATATCGGCCGAACCATAGGCAGCACCAACGAACATCAAATAAACTGCCTCAGGAACTGATGCCTCAGGAACTGATCTACACAGACTCCATCCAAAGACTCCAGTGTCAGACAAAGTCAAAGACTCCAGAGCTTTATTTATGTATGCTCCCTCTTTCTTCTTTCTGTTGTCACTAAGTAACCCTCAAAGTGAAAAGCCTCTTAATCCATCTTTTGCTGCATCAGGCCTGTATTCCAGGCAGTGCAGACACTAAAACACATACGTCTGTGGCGACGAGTCAGCCGTAAACCCAACAACCATCTGTCTTCATCGTTCTCTGGGCACAATTGATCCGCAGCACTCTGGAATGTATTTATTATGAAAAGTCTCATTTTTTAAGCGGCCCGTTTAGAGTAGCAGCGCTCATAAATCACGGCTGAATCAGACCAAATCAGAACACGCCCTGCTAGGATCTATTATTCTATCAGCCTTAAGTGGACATAACAGCTTAATCCTGTATCGATCTGAGCGTGTGCACGGGTCGTCCCATCCAATCACAGACCGGCTTTCAGTTTGAATAATCACTAGAGAGAGCTGAGGCGGCAGTAACAATACACTGACTGTGTATGAAATACTGAGGTAATGACTGTGACAGCACCATTAAAGAGTCAAAGATGGCCGCCTCTTCATTTCAAAGCCATTATGCTCATTGGTTCTTAGGTCAAAAGGTTATGTTTTTTTTCTTTTAGTCCTTCATGTGATAAAACAGATTTCTCCAACAAAGGATTTTAACTGAAGACTCCCAAACTATACATACTTCACTTGACTTTTAACTCACCTGGCACTGGGCATAGACATCATTCACAGATAACTCCACTCCAGGACGAGTCTCAAAGGTAGATCTTTGGTGTTGCTATTGTGTTACCTTTGTAGTGACGTAGGACAAGCTTTTATAAATGTCTGCGTTATCTTGTCATAGTTAAAAGCTGACTGTTGATCGAGCTGGTCAAATAATTTGCCTTCCTAATGGAACAAAAATAAAATATATGCCTTGCTTATCTGGCTCATTTAATGGAGCTGAATGTGAGCTAATAAATGGGAAACTCAAAGGATCCTACTGAAATGCTGCCAATCTGACATGTTTCTTATGTTTTTATTATTATTATTATTATTATTATTATTATTATTATTATTATTATTATTATTATTATTATTATTATTATTAGCATGGTGACTTTTGTTGTTATAAGAAATTGCATTTAAAAATGTTGTTTTTCAATGTTCTTCTTGACATTATCAGTCATTTCCCGACTATCCTACACGAAAGTGACATCCAAATTCATTTTCACACTAGATATTATTAAATACACAATAAATATTAATTTATTATCCTTGCCATTTGGTAATACGTAGGCTCTTCTGGAAGATACATGACATTTTCATGCTAACATTTAGCCGTGAGCAGCTAGTGAAGCTAATGGGTTAGATAATCAGGCCTTAATACTTGCCTTGACTCTTTTCTGACCACGTTATTATTCAACACGGCATGCAACCAACAATGAACTATCATTAAACAGACTTATATTAAAAAAAGAAATGCAACAATGAACAACTTTCTAATAAGCAGTGTCCATCTTTATTTCCGACTCCTGGTCTCGGGCCCCTCCTGACGTCTCTTTTATCCACCGTCTCTGCTGGGTCCTCATTAGAAAGCAATAACTAAAGTGTGCTCAGTGTGTGTATTTGCGGTCTAATCCTGCTAATACTCTGTTTAATGCCGGAGAAGTCGAGCGAGCTGGCAGCCCCAGTAATTAAGTGAGCAGCAGTCTGTTCTGATGGCTCTCGTACACAGCGCCATAAATTATTGAAGTGCCGCTAAAATAAATAATGAAGAGCAGCGCCGCGTTCAGGATGTGGGCGGGAGGTTAAATTATGCATGAGCGCAATATTTGTAAGTGTAATGGGAAGTAAGTGTGGTGTTTTTATGCTTAAACGACGCAGACTAAAACCCCCTACCGCTACTAATTAGAGCCGAGTTTGACACCACGGATCAAAGTAAATATTGAGAAAGTCCCAGGTTCAACACATTAAACGAGCGGCGCCTGGTTTAGATTTGAGGAAAATATCAGCCAGCCTAATCTCCATCTGTTGGTGGAGATACGGGACCCGACGATTGGAGCGGGACGGGACTCGAGAGGCTGAAACGGGAGGGACAGGGGGAGGAGTTTATTAAGCTTTTAAAATCAGCTAAATAAATCTGGAGTGGATATGACTAAGTAAGCATCAAAGATATGCTTATTTTGTTCCATGTTTCTTCCTCTCAACAGGACGTGCCAACGCTACTTTATGTGTTTTTAGTTTTAGTCTGGTTCCTTTAGAGTTTTACATTTGGTTTGTTGGACACTGTTGTCCACAGAGTAAAACTGTCAAAGAAATCATGATTGTGCTTTATATGAAACTGGGCTGTATTTTTCCCACATTAGAACCTGAGTCTGCTGTAAAGAAAGGTGCCGATACAATGAACCCACTTGTGCACAAAATACCTGATCTGGGTAAAAGTGGACTAAGTTTTATGTGAAGGAATGCCAACTCCACCTTTGGCACATTCATTGGCGTTTAAAACTATCAAAGGCCCTTTATGCACTTGTCCACATTTGCAAAGAAGCTGGTTCTGTGAGGGTTTAAACTTGGTTAAACTAAAAGGTCCAAGACTCCTTTATCACGATGAGCTGTTATATGTTATAAGATTCTCCAAAACTAAACAAGGTAAAGTCAGGGTGTATGTGTGTCTTAAATACACTCAACACTGTGTTTTTGCACTCATTTTTCATGAACTGAACTCAAAAAAGACTTTTTCTATGAACACAAAAGGCCTGTTTCAAATCTGTCCAGATCCATGCAACCCATGAATGTATAAATGTCAGCCGGCCGCCATGTTGGTTTACCAGTAGAGTTTCTCAGAAAAAACATGTCTCTGAAGCAGTCGTTCATTTATTTAGTACAAATAGGACTCTATTGTCCAGTGTATTGGCCTGTTTTCTTTATTATATCTGTCGTGTGGCAGAACATGACTCACATAATCTTGTCCCGAGACAAGAAAGTTGCAGGCGGTTTCTGTCCAGCTAAGGGAACTGTGTCTGATTCTACAGATCTAACAACCAGCTAAAAATCTTTTTGGGCTAAAAATGCTGCTTTAATACTGTCACTGTCAAAGTATTCACCAGTTTAAAGCACATAAACAAAAGGTCTTGTCACCGTACAAGGAGGGATGTATTAATAAGCTGTAGGTCTTATTTTACCTTGTAGGTTTTCAGATTATCATTGTTGATATTACTATAATTGTTACCTGTGTGTTTTTTCACGTGTGTATATACACATAATAATAATATAATAATAATAATAATAATAATAATATAGATGAGTTATGATAACGTTAACAATTAAGGAACCAGCTGCCTTTGTTTTTCTTTTTTTTGTCTAAACTTTTGATTCATTTATGTTGTTAATGTAAGATGAATTTACTTTGTTGCATAGATCGAATATTCTTTATTGACTTTGTTATATGTCTCTATTGCTCAAAATAAAAAAAAATAAATAAGAAAAAAATATAAAATAAATAGGTAAACAGATGCAGAATATGGAAGAAGTAAAACCCAAATGAAGCACAGTATAAATCCTACTGGGTTTTTGGTGGAAATAGCTGTCCAGATTTGGCTTTTGTTACAATTCACAGAAAGTATTAGAGTATCACAGAAACAAAGCTCGGTATCTTTCCAAATCCGTGCAGCTGAGGTGCTCTAAGTAAACATATGTGGACAGGTATTTAAGTCGAACAAAACACTGGAGCTAAACACCTGCCAGCTTTGTATTATAGCCTCATCTAACGCTGGAAATGAAACGCATCTCTTCTCTGTTGACTTCACTGAAAATCAAACACTACATTTCCCTAAACCTTTGATATTCCTGCAACATTTTAATCTTCGTTTTTGTTCCATACAATCTCTTTCGTATTTGATTTTGGGACAAACTGCCTCTGACAATAAGCTGAATGTATGACGCACTCAGGTTGTCAGTAAATGGCCTCCTGCCTCTCCTCCGTCTCATCTATAAATAGGCTGAAGCGGAGCGTGAAATGAAACGCAGGAGAACAGCGTGAAATGGGACTAAAGTTGGGGAAAATGGACATATTTATCCGTTTGTTTTGAAGAAGGCCATGGAAAATAATGGCACCATTTTTTACATAAAGCGTCGCTGATATTAGGCTCATTTTTTCACTCGGCTCTGGTTTGATTTGCTCTAATGCATCATTGTCGCTGACAGCTTTGGTCTGATATGCAAATAACCGCAAAACACAGAGCAAAATAACAAAGCAGACAATTCAAATACAATGTGACGCTGGATTATTACACTTCTAGGACTCTGGGGAGTGGTAAAAGTTTGGTTTAAATGACAATAAACTAAATGACTGTCACAATAATAGAGCATAGTGGCTTCATGTTAGCACTGTTATGTGTGACCGAACAACAATGAAAAAGTTTCCCTTTTTACGTCCAAGCACTTAACTTAAACTGTCTGCACAGCCAGAGTATCTTTAGTTTATTCTTCTAGTTAGTTTCGACTTAGATGAGCTGTTTAATGTTGTTTAGTTGGATTATTTGCCCACACACCACACAGGATGAGATCTATCTATATTCCTTTGGGCAGAGGGACAACATTAAAACATACAGCAGATACAGAATAAAGAGCAGGGAAATAGACTACGGATCTTAGTGGAGTATCAATGTTCATCCAAGGCTTTTAATAATGTTTTCTTTTTAAAAGGCAGGCTGCTCACTCTTCAACAAGTCCAGGTGTTTCTCCAGCCAAACATCTTTAGAAAAGCAGTCTGACTTTTTAATGGATGAGTAGCTAAATGTCTTCAGACAATTAGCACAGCTCACTGACCTTAGGTCTAACGCTTAAACAGTGGGACAAATAAGAAATCTATCAAAAAAAATAAAATGAAACTCATTGAAGACATTAACCCAAGCTCCATGTTGAAATAAAACATCACTTTAATGTTTTTTTTTATTTTTTTTATTTAATTGTTTTACTTAAACACTATAAACAGAATTATTGAGTCATATTTTTGGTTGAATTTGGTTATTAGACCTTTTTACCTGGTCACAAACCTGTCCAACTTATGAAGATCCCCAGGTGGTTTTACAAATAAAAAGATTAACTTAAAGAGAACAGCTGAAATACATTGTTTCTATGATTATTACGAATAATATACAGTACTGACATTAATATGACACTGTCTCTGACCAGAAGGTTTTGGTTTTATAGAGTATATAATACATTACCTTTAAATACAAATGCATAAACATGTTTTTGTCCATGTTTATGCATTTGTATTTGTATTTTTATATAGGAATGGACAAATGCACATATGTCAAACTATAACTGGAAAGAAATTGTGCTGGTATGTCTTAAAAAAAAGGGACAGGCAATTTTTTTCTCTGCATGAAATTTAATTTGTGTTTACTTCTAAAGCGTAATATCACAGCAAATGTTGCCTCTGAGGGCTTTGCCGAGGGGACACACTGTTGAACTAGAATGTATCTTACTTGATTTGTCTCTGTTCATTATTTGTTAGCTCCGGAGCTTCACTCGATGCATTTCTACCACAAAACTGAAACCCTCTTTCACTCAAACTAACCTGACTCACATTTATGCAATTAATAAGTCCTATATTTCAATTGGGCTGTGAAATACATCATGTCCTTGATGATATACCTTAATTACAGCTCTATGTTAGCTTTTCCAACCTCTTGACCTCTGAACCCTTCGTCAAAAGCAGGAAACAAAATGAACTTCAACTAAAAAGTCTAATTACTAGTGTGATAGAAAAGTGTTTTAGTGGCAGGTCAAAAATGAATATGTATCAATAATGGCAGAAGAGAGCCGGCGCTAATTGGTACCTACTCTGCCTTGATTTCTGTCGTTTTGTATGAAATCTACCGGCTCCATTCAGCAGAAGGCAGACAAATGCGCCGCGGGAAAGTTCATCCATACAAGGTCAGAGCAGCATTGATCCGAACCATCTCGCTTTGTGTGTGAGACCCAGCGCTCAATAGCATGAAAAGACAGGAAAAAGAAAAAGTCTGACACAAAACGGAGCAAGCAGACACACAATGCGAAGGTTTATTCCACACAAGCTGCCGGTGTGACGGTGCATTTGTGGGCTGTGTGTGCGAATGTTTGGACACAATTAAAACGTCCTCTCGGCGGCGAGTGCCAATGCATCAGGCTGATGACTGTGGACAGGCTGTTTGCTTTTGCCGCCGCTGATATCGAGCTTAATGATGTTGTCCTTCATTGCGGTTGCCGAGCCTGACCTGCCCATCAGTGATGCGTGGCAGCCGGGGTTTCAATTGGTGGAAGAGCTTTGTGTGAATAAATCACAGCAGGATCGAGACCCAGGGCTGTTTACGAGACAACAACACTCGCATGAAACAAAACTACTGTTGGGGTTTGTCTGTTTACATGACAACAAGGGTTACAGAGAGCACCAATATTTGGAGATGGGGAAAGTGTCGTCAGTGTGTAAACTGGGAAATTGTGTTTCTTGTAAAAGTGTCATTTTCACGTATACCATTTTAAAGCTCACCTAATCTACCTTCTTTTACGTTTTCTCTTTGCTTTAGTGGGTCACATCTCTATGAACTTTTTTAAAAACTCTACACACTTCCACTCTAGCCACTCGGTGAATTCAGTTTGCTTTATTCAAGTGTAGGGTATAAATACAGGAATTAGCTAATGACTGCTCTTCCTGCAGAAATATAGTGACCAAAGTTATGTACCATCACCATCAAAGATGACTGGCCAATAGATTAAGACATTTAGGACAGATTTTATTAGTGTTGGATACTGTTTAATCTTACATCTCTCTAAAGTATATTTGATTTGAACCTTTCACTAGCAGAGCACTTGAAACAAGAGTTCTAAAAGAAGGTTTATCTCAGACGTTATGAACCATGTGCTTCTCTTTAAGGCAACAGGTGGTAAAGTACAAGATTAGCAGCTTGTGACTGTTTAGAGGGAGTAGTGCTGCTCCCATCAAAAGTAAATGTGTATTTATTAGTAGTAACCTTACACTCACTTCATCCACACGATGCACAAACGGCTGTTACTTTAAATAGTCCAGTTCAGGTTTGGCCTCCAAACTGGACCAGGACAAATCTGCTGTTTTCAGGCGGACAGGGTTTACACAAAAGGTTAAATGTTTGACAGCTTCCACACCAACAGAAATGGACTCCAATTATAATATTCTTATGAGATTTACAGATGGACATATATTTGATATTTTATGAAGTCAGTTAAGTTTCAAAGAAAATGGGAAGTTTGCAGAGCTATTTTTGAAAGATGTGACTGGGTAAACCTTTAGTGAATGAGAGTCTTGTTGTTCAAGGTCTTTAAAGGGCTAGATTTTACAGGTCTAGACTCTGTGTCTTTTATTGTGGTACATAAATATTACTTTTGTTTCTCTAACAGTCATTTCCAGGGAATAAACGACTGGAAGACTTTTTTTTTCTAAAACCCCAGGACACAGGAAATCAGAATCAGAGGTGTAAAGTACTTGAGTATTTTGTACTTGTACTGAGTAACAAAAATATAAGCTACTTTTACTTTCTACTCAACTACATTTTTTAATGAAAACTCTTTACTCCACCACATTTGAACTGACACTATCCGTCACTCGCTACGTTGTGTTTGTGCACGTCAAGTCAACTTCTCGGGTATAAGAGGCGATATCGCCATCTGCAGCCTACTGAAGGTACTGGATGCTATTTGCCTACATGCGTTACTCGGTTGTGAACGTGAATTAGCAGCCTGTCGAACGCCAGGTGTTTCACATAAATTAGCGAAGGCTGCAGCAGCTGATGAAGATGAAGCCAGCTCTTCGTGCAGTGCCAACACTGATGATAACCATCCCTGGCCTTTTTTGAAAATGTGTTACTTGTGCCTTTTTTGAGCACTTGAGTTTGACCTGGACAGACTTGTTTAATCTGTGTTTTTGTTCAATTTCTTTTCTATGTTAAGAAGAAAAACCTCATAGATAAACTTTCTTGTTTTTCACTGACCTACAATATTCTATCAATATCAATATATCCTACCAACATTCAGTACGAGTAAAATACTTAAGTACTTTTAAAATGGGATACTTTAAGAATTTTACTCAAGTTGTATTTAAATTAGTGACTTGTAACTTGTTGTGGAGTCATTTTTACAATAAGGTATCTGTACTTTTACTCAAGTATGGCTTTCAGGTACTCTTTACACCTCTGCTCAGAATGCTAAGTGTAAACTTGTGACAGCACACTTGTGGAGGGCTATATTTTATTGGACACATAAATAAACTGGTTGCATGTACTTAAATAATGTATAATGGTTGAGTAGCTTCATAAAACAGCTTGTATCATCACAGTCTAAAGATAATCATCTGCTCCAATGGAGGACAAGCTGTTCTTTACTGCAGCAGAGGTCAAAGTTAACTAAAGGCCAAACTAATCCCACATTAAAGCACTGGACCGGTGCCCCAGTTGCTTTAGCGTAAGTCAAACTGAGTGATTCATGATGAAAAAGCGCTGCGTGGACTGTGCTGAGCCAGCGCTGCATGATGGACGCTCATAATGATGTCACAGGAGGCGCCCCGTTTGCATTACAGCACGACTCGATGTGTTACACCGAACTCAGGAGGGAGACCGAGCAGCTGAGAGAACAGGAACAACAGATGGTGAAATAGGTCAGAGCTGTTCCCTATTTGTAAAAGGATTTTTTAAGTAAAAGCTCATCAGCGTTTTCTCTCTACGCTTAAGCGAGTGAGAGGCTTGTTGTTAAAAATAAGAGCTGCAAAGTCCCAAAGCCACAGTCTGATGAGTAGTTTATTCTTGATACATAGTGAGGTAGATGAGGAACACAATGGCCTCGAAGATCATGAGGCTAATAAAAACAAATTACTACGAGACAAAAACCGGGCAAATCAGGATCATGTTGCTTCAGACGAATTATAGTTAGTTATAAAGTGTTATGACAGCAGTTAACTATTTCCAGCTCCAGAGCGCCGATGATGCATAACGCTGTGCGGCTGGTGCTGTAAGCGGAGTGCACAAAGCTGAAGCCTCATTCTCTCTGCAGCTCATTGTAGATCATGTTGATTTTCTACTGTTTAGTTATGTTTCTTTGAGCTCAAATACTTATAAATAAAGAGACTTGTTGAGCTGCTGTTCATCGCACAAAAAGAGGGTTTATTCTTCCAACATACTTCTGAAAACAAACTTGACTTCAGATAAACGTGCTTCCGACATTCTATGGTAACAACAGTCTCTATATTGTTTAAATTTTCAAATAATCCAAAATAAACCTGTGAATTTATCTAAATTACTAATAAACCATCTAATTCTTTAAACTACACGACACATTCACTGGCCTACAACAACAACATCTGTACTTTTTTAATTTATTGTATTTCCTACCATGAAATATATTCACAAAATGTGTGATTTTAACATTGTGTCTTAAAAAGTACTGTGTAGCTTTTCGGGAAAAAAAAAAGCTTGCTTTCTTTTTTTTTTTTTTTTTGACATTTATGGTCAAAAAGGTCCTGGGTTTTATTCCCATCCAGGGCCTTGCTGTGTGGTCTGTGTGGGTACTCCCTTCCACCATAAACATGTACAATAGTTCCCCCTCCCATGGGCCAAGGACACAACTACAAACGAGATATGCAAGCTTAAATTACATTTGGGCACTCGGGTTTGAATGTGACTGTATAAAAAATGTTTCATTAGTGCATTTAAATTACTAAAGAACCATTGGCAGGTCTGGGTTGGCTTTTCCCATCTGCTATTCTGCACTTTACAGGACGAGCTGTTGTTCACATCACAAGCAGAGGTTTTATTCTTCCTCTTACCACCTGCACAATCAGCGCCAACTAGTGATCTGTTCATGGAAGGGCACTTAACTCATTTGAGCTGCAATGGAACCAAATCAATGATAAAAAAATTTAAATAAAGGCAATCAAAAGAAGTCAATAGGAAAATAAAAAAATACTGGGGTACCTGTTTTATCATACTCTAATTAAACCCCTTCTAGAAATATTTGTTTAAACTTTAACTATTTTTAAGTGTCTATTTGTGCATTACCACCACGACTGTCCTCTGCTGCTCAGGAAAACCAGGTAACACAAATCCTGTGGACATCCTCCAGACTTTTAGTGCGTATTATATTATTATTATTCAGGTCATAAACAAACTAGGTGAGACTGAGATATTTGAAAAAGGGTTCCTGTGTTGAGCCCAAACCAGCATCCGTTCACAATCACACTCTCTCATTCTGGACACTGGGAGCATGATGGCGTTCAGGGCCTTATTTCTGTTTTTATTTTTATGTTGACCCCTAGAAGCGCTCTCCTGAGAAGACAGGGTTCCATATAAATAAACTAACTTGAGCCATTACATTATGACACAGCATAAGGTGAGAGTTCTTAACCAAAATACTGCTAACCTTAAATCTACTTTCAATAAAAAAGTGGACATATTTAGTTCCTTAAATCAGATCCACTAAAGATGCTGTGGACCTTGTAAAGTGAAAGAAAAGTGATAAAACAATGGTAGAACAACTTAAAATTCAGTTAAGATAAATCGTATGAAAAACTATAGACTATGAAATATTGTTAAAGCCGACACGATCCAGTCTCATAACAAAGCACTAATCAGTGGCGGTGTGTTTACAGTGTTCCTACCGCTCATCTCATGGGGGCTAATAGAAGCCTGTTGGGGTGGGGGTCGGAGGCTGTAGGAGGAGGCAGACAGGGGGTATCGGTGGGGGGTAAACAGGCCTCGGGCTGCGGCTCCACGTCGAGAGACACGGCCTGACCTTTCCGCTGTGCGCTGATGAACGTCACCAGCTGAGCGTTTGCCCTTTTCCCACCTGTATCCAACCCCCGCTGGAAATAATCACTCCTCCTCCAACTTTGAAACCCCACTGCGCTCGTTCAGTCTGTGACAGTGCTTCTACTGAGCCATTAGTAAAATGAGAGAGCGTAATTCAGCCGGCGATATGCTGACAATGCATCTGCAGATGTTTACACACTCACATTTATCAACAACTGCTTTGAGACTTTTCTCTGATTTAGAGCCACACAGTCAGAGACGTCGAGCAGGTTTGATCAGGACACATTTCTGATGTTTGTTTTCTAGGTTTAATCTCAGTTATAGTCTCCAAAACTCTATTACTATTTAGTTCAAGTATGATGTTCAGTGAGCGCTCTCTCTTGATGATGTATGTAATGAGTGGAGAGTCAGTCGTAGTTTGACACAGCGCTTCTTAAAAATTAAACAGCCATGGATGGAGCGTTTGAGCTGCTCAGAATCATGTCCGATAGTTATTTCATAAATGCTGCTTGACTTTACACCGTGTTCCACAACAGGACCATGACCTAGCAAACATGCACGCCATAAACCACTTTACTTTGATAAATACTGAGCCAAATCTGGGGCACAGTGACTCAGGTGTAGAGCGGTTGTCACCCAACCAGAAGGTTGGTGGTTCGAGTCCCGCTCTCCCCGCAGTTCATACTGTCGTTGTGTCCTTAGGCAAAACACTTAACCCATGTTGCCTCCAGTTCCAGCTGTAACACAGGTGAAGAGATGTAAAATCATGAAGAAAAAGTCTCCAGAGTGCACATTTTTTGTGCATATGCAAGCTTTATAAATGAGGTTTTACTCATTTGATAAAAAACTGGGAAAGCGTGTGCATTTTAATAGTATACTATACTTTTCTGTACATGATGCTCCCATTCAGCCCTGGGACAGACAGAGAGGGGGCATAGACACAGCCCTTTTACACCAGAGCTGTGGAACTGGAGGCAAGGTGGGTTAAGTGTCTTGCCCAAGGACACAACAACTGTAGAGCGTGAAAACCTAGTCGGTCTGGAACAACCCCAACACCATCGGCATTGCTTTGTCCATTTCTCAAACTGGTCTAACCTGCAGGCATCGACCCTCCCCCTGAAATCAAAATCAAATCAAACTGGGATTGAGAGTCCCTTAGAAAAAGCTGTCTCTACAGGTTTATAGATTAACTCTATCACAACATGTTAAAGTTTGTGGAAGTAAACCATAAGAAGAAGACAGAGTTTTGCAGATGGAGCAGGAAAGTAAGAACTGATCTATTGTGGACTCACGAGGACACAGGTGTGAATACAAGTTGAGCTAGACACGTGTGTTGCTCCCTGAATTAGAGAAAGGGTTTGTATTTGTAGTTTCTAGAAAATGCTTACTTCCCTGCAGCTGAATCCTGTCCCCACTGTAGATTTTAGAGGTTTTAGTATCTGGGGTTGAGGCCTGGTCTCAGCAGGTGTTCCTGCCATGGTGAAACCTGCTCTCTGTATTTTTAACATGTAGGCCGCTGCACCCATTCAGTCGGATGACGAACTGCCTGCCCCGTGGTGATTTAGCACACGGCCCGACGCAGAGAGAGGGGAGGGGGCCCAGCCTACTTTATCAATGTTAATTTCAGAGCCGTGAACTGCCGTGTCAGCAGCTCCAACGACGGGCGGCAGAGTCGTGTTCCTCCAGTATTTCTTATGAGTTGGCCTGTTTTTTCTTGTTTCTTGCCGTCTCAGCAGTCTTCAGAGCGGAGCAACACAAAACATCTCAATGAAGCTGAGAGTTGTCACGCAGCGAAGTGATTTTCCACTTCCTGTGCAGCAGATTGACAGCTGCTGAATCGAGGGAAAGGCTGACGTGTCGTACTCAGTGAGCCGTAGCCACAGCCTGACATTGTTACTAAACCCTCCAAGTCCTCCATTTAGTCCTGGATTTAGCCCTACTTTAATCCTGGGTCAGTCTTCATCTTTCCACTTTACATTAGTCATGGCTCATTTAACGTCAGGGCTTGTTGTCCAGGAATATTTTAATTTTAAAATTCTAACAAGCAAAGAAAATAACAATTCCAAATGGCAAAAACAGGAGACATACATTAAAGACTAAGTCACTCAAATGTGACAACGCTTATCATGCTTTTGTCTTTACTGTGTGTGTTGTGTCTCAAAACTCTCGCTGCAGACAGCATGAAACCTTGTACTGTCTAAACCCTTGGATTTAGAGTTGGTTTAGTGTTATATTAAGCCCTAATTCTGTTCATAGCTGATTTAGGGTTGATTTAGTCCAATGTTTGCTCTAGTCCTTATGAGTTGGTAATGGTTTTGACTCAAGATAGTCCTACTTTAGTCGTCGTTTAGGCCTGTTCACAGTTTTAGTTTTGGTTCAGAACTTGCTTTATGCTGATTTAGGCCTTATTCCTTGGTTTAGTTTGCTTTTATTATTTTAGTTCAGTCTATGTTCTGTCCTGCTTTAATATCTGGTTTAGCCTTTCATTTTGCTTTAGTTTTGATTTTGTCCTGGTCTTTGTAATTGACTTCGCCTTTAGTCTTCTTTATGTCTTGGGTTTAGCTTTGATTTGTCCCGAATTTTCATTTATGGTTTATTCCTGGTCAGATCCTAATTTAGTCTGACTTTGTCCAGTCTTTTTTTTGGTCTTTGTCCATATTTTAGTCTTGGTTTAGTACTGTCCTGTATTAGCACTGATTTATACCTACGTAGTTTTAGGTTGAATTCCCCATTTCTGAATATATTCTGTATATTTTTTGTATTTTGTTTCAGCAGTCTGTGGCTCACACTAAACCTCACACAGAGCGTTGTCGGGCTCGTAGTCATTTTCCACACTTCCCTGAGTGAGAGTGGCAGGCGCTGCTCTCGAGAAACGGCGATCATGTCAGACTCAGTGGACCTTAATGTGTTTCCTTCAGTTATTCGTGTGTGCTGTTCTGTTACGAGTGACACAGTTTGTTTCCACGGCGTTTGTTTTGGAGCATCATAGAAAAAAGTGATGAGTGGGACATTCAGGGTCCTGTCTCTGTCCCAACCAACAGAGACAGAGAGGTCCGCAGAGCCCATGACACTTTGTAAATGAATCTGGTGAAAACATGACTCTGAAAAGGGAAAGAGATTGAGAAAAAAGTTTGGAGGATTTGTCAGAGTTGAATTTTGATGAGGAAGCCAAGCCTGTCATATTATTTTTGCTCAAAGGAAAAACTTTGTTAGAGAAGTCCGTTTGTTAAATGTCCATCTACAGTGGAGTGTTTTGGGAGAAATATGCATCATGTCTCACAGCACTCCAGCAACTTTCAGAAATGAACTGGAGTTGGTTTGAAAAGTTTGTAGTGTTTGGGAGTTTTGTCTTGGAGCAACACTTATTTCTTGGTTTGTACAGGCTTCTGTTTAGTCTTTATTTAGTTTAGTTTTTTCTTGTTCTTTACTGTGTTGGGTTTAGACCTGGAGTTTGGTCCTGCTTTTATTCTGAACTATTTCTGGTTTATGGATTTGTCCTTGTTTAGGAACTGAGTGCTCCCAGTCACGATCGGACAAGACACACTTCCTGGTTTTTGCCACAGTTGGAAAAGCACCCAAACAGACCATTCCCACAGTGTATAAGTGATGCTGCCATTAAATTATTTAGCTTAAATATTTCAATATAAATGTGTAATATCACACGACTCAAACCAGCTACAACAGATCAAGGAAGGATTAGAGAAGCTCCAATTCAGAAACTGGCAGCTTCAGCAAATGATGATTAAGAATTTGAAAAAAAGAGGTCAGCTGCGTTTGAGTGTTTCAAAAAGAATGCATTTGTTTATATGACCATCTGTATGAGCCAAGCGCAGACTATTCTAGAGCGACATTCACAATGATTGTCTCGATCATTTGTACTTTTGCTCTTAAAGCCACAAGGTTCTATTTCCATGACTACATACTACTACATTGATTTTATTGTACCATTGTGCTTTTTGAAAACTGACTGAAGAGCTGGAGGTGAGCTGGTTCTAAAAGAGCCACCTACATCAGTTTTCTCATTCATTTGTGTTAGTCTGAGTCTTACCTGAGTTCTTGTTCTGTCTGAGCCATAATGTTTTATTATTGACTTTTTGTGCCTCTTGACTTTAATGGTGGATAATTAACTGTGAAATATTTCCAAATCTCCAAACTCCTGTACAGAAACAATCTGAGCAGGTCAAAATACTTTATACTAGTATTTTAAGCCTTCATATGTGGTTAGACATAATTAATAACCGTTACAAACATGTAAATAAAAACTGAAAAGGTCTTACCACTTTTCTTGAGCAGGAGTTGAGAATGTTCAGTCAATCTTTCTTTCGGTAATATTTACATGTATTTGCTCAAAAATATAATAAAACTGAGCTTGTTTGTATTTTTGTGTGGTGCAAGTTTGAAGAGATATTAATATAGGCAACAGTGTGTCTCTTTGTTTCCAACGTTAGGGTCACTCTTCAGATTTTAACTTTACAGAGAAGGTCATGTGGGGTTTTTCCACTGTTCATCGCTGTGGCTGAGACAACACAGGGGTTACCGATCCCCATTTCCATTTAGTCTCTTATTACGGCAGTGGTTTGTGTTTCTGCCAAAGTAATGTGTGCAAATGAAGTGCCCCTGGAGGTCAGAGGCAGTTTATTAAAATGTGGTGCTGCATACAATAAGCTGTTGATTTGTTGAAGTCAGCGCTGTAAATATAAATAACTATGGAGAAGTCATCACCAGTTTCTCGACCTCAGGACCTTTTAATCTCCATTGCATTACGTTCAAATGTAACCCCACACAACACACACTGTGGAGATTATTTAATAAGAGGCGCTACTGGTAACAATGGACAAACTTTACACCTACAGCCCTTTGTTCACAGGGATACAGAGGGGAATTAATGGGGTATTTTTGCATCCAATGTCAAATTTCATATTGATTTATCCATCATTTTAATGTGTAAATATAACAGTGATGGAAAGGTTTACAAAAGTCATCTGGGGTCTCAAACTGTTGGAAGTGTAGGTCAAATAAATATACGATTATGAGTTGATTACAGAAGTTAAAATAATTTTAGTTCTGGAACTAAAGTAGTTAAAAAAGCTGCACCAAGAGTGAAGGCCCAGTAGAGGATTCTGGTCTACGATTGTCCTAAAAATGTGTGGGACAGCGGTCCTTCTGCAGTTGGACTGAGCTCTCAGGTCGTCCTTGTGGTTCCTCTGTGTTGTTTCTTCATAACTGTCTTTATTGGAAGTCAATATCCTACAAGAAGAGAAGCGTTTTCCATAGTCCGTTATGCATTCACTCCACAGTCACACACTGAAGGTGGAGCCTTTTTGCACCGACGGACTCTCCGACCTCCAAACACACTCACACATTCATCACCAGAGCCACAGACACTGGAGGGAAGGTGGGTTAAGTGTCTTGCTTAAGACTACAACAACAGCGGGAATCGAACCGCCAACCTTCCGGTTATAGGACTAACCTGAGTCGCAGGGTTAGCCCATATAATAATGTTCCACACAGTCTCTTCTGTAGAACCGGATCAGCAGGGGAGTCGGAAGTGGCTCTGATTGGAGAACTTGCTTCTGGGATCTACTACAGATCCTTCCATCCTCTCAATCGTGAAGGAATGGCTTCCCATTTTTTCTACCGTGTTAACCAAGACTCTGTTTTCATCCACTTTTCTCACTTTCATTACCATCACCTTCTTCCATTCTTCGGGTGATGCCTCAGACCAAAGCTTCTGTAGCTCTTACGCCACATAGTCCTTGTTGTGTCCTTTCCACACAGTCTAAGTAATGATTATAAGATACGCCACATTCACAGTAGGTTTTGTGGCTCAACAGAGAAACATCATTCAACACCATGTCTATAGACAGATTAAGTGTTCTTTTTGCTAAATGTGACTGGTCAAACATGGTGGCTATGTCGACCTATAAACCTAGTCCATTGTTTTTACGTAATGTTATGCTTCTTTGATCTTCACGTGAAAGGTACAATGGGGCGTCCTCAACTTATATTATGTTTATATATATATTATGTTTTGAAAAAAGGAATAATTTCAAAAACAACTGTGACTTATCCAAATTCATTCAACACTCTCATTTAGTCAACCCTTTGGGAGAGGACTTGTTCATAACTTCTTCAAACAAAACATCTGTTTGTCAAACATTGATTTATCGACAGAACCCCACCCCCGTACGACCTCTGACCTCGAACACAGCTGTACAAGAGTCTCCTCCTGCGCTGTGTGTGTCTTGTGTGTCTCATCTCCACCGCTGACGATCTGAACACCTCGGGAAGTGAGCGGTCTGACTCAATCAGGATTAATTAACAGCGCGAGCAGACGGCGAGGGTCCTCGAACGCCGTTGATATCGCTACTACTGTCATCCCAAAGCTTGTCAATCAAATCCCAGCGGAAATAATAGTTTTGTTTTCCTCGATGGAAACACCTGCTGTGGGTAACACTCAGAGGGTTTACGACACAAAAGAACAAAGGTTGTCGTTCAAAACATTCCAAACTCAGACAGAGAAAAGACTGTGATGAATTATAGTTAATTTATGGTTTTAATTAAAAGTGCATTCATCAGAGATCACAGATTAAAGAGGTTTATAACAACATTTCCCTCGACACAAACGCCTCCACATACAGTAATAACACCACAGTGGTTTCTTGTGAATGTTACACTCAACTGTGAACCCTCTGAGAACACACACTGACACACACCTTACAGTCTGACTGCTTTAGTGAGGACATGGGTGTAGTTAAAGAATGATGGAAATTTGGAAGAAAGATGGGAATAAGAAGAAAGGAGCAGTTTAAAAATGTAATGCAAAAAAAAGAAAAAATAGGAATCTGATAAAAGTCCAACACTCCCTTTTACTGTAAACTGGACAATTATGACAGGGTTAAAAAAGATTTGTTCAGGGGTTTGATCCTTTATTCCAGCTCTGACCTGTTGTGTGCAGAAAACTAGACATTTAAACCAAAACACAAACACTGTCCAGACTCAAAAGAATATGCATTCACAAAGAACATTCTCAGCTGTATGTATGCCAGGCCAGTAGGGGCGCTGTGAACATGAACTGTGAAAGTTATAGTGGGGTTCCACCTCAAATGTTCAGCAACTTTTTAATCCTGGTGTTTTCAGAGCATCCAATTCTAACAATATATCATTGGAACAAAAACACAGCACATCTTTTTTGTGGAGTGCAGTCGACTGCCAAATGTTTTGTTGCTGTTATAACACTATCTTTACAGTTTAAATGAAGAATGGGTGTCTCAACAATTTTAATGTGTTTAAACACATTTAAACGTTTGGCCAATCTACAGAATTTATGTTTTGAAATGTGTTGTTGCTTAAACAGCTTCTTAGTCTCCAACTCATGTCTGCCAGACGCCGAGATGTGCTGTCCTGCACGGCCCGGGAGTGGGACCCTCCTTTTCTGGGAGCTTTCTCTTTTTGTGGGGGTTGTTTTACCAAGATGGAATGTCTAAGAACAGAAGATATTGTCTAATGCAGTCTGTTAAGTCCTTTGAGATGGTTGTTGTAACATTGGGCTATTCAAAAATATTGGATTGGTTTTATATAGTGCATTTTCAAGGCTCTCAAAGTGCTTTACAGAGTCCATTATTCATTCACTCCACAGTCACACACTGGTGGTGGAGACCTGGCAGCCATTTTGCGCCTACAGACTCTCCAACCTCCAAACATTCTCACACATTCATACACATTTGTACAAAAAAATAAATGTCTTGTGTTGTTTACTGGAGTCAGGTCAAGTTTTACAGTAGGTTATTAATGTTAGTGAGCAACTAGCCTCTTAACCTACCTTTTAGAAAAAGTTTGGCTTGAAAAAGTGCAAATGTGGCCAACAGCTGAACAAAGGAGAGCACAACAGTCAAAATGGGTTTTTATCTTTATTAAGTTACAGAACTCACTGGATGATCTTTAGTTACCTTACTTCCTGTTCCTGCTCAAACTGAGCACTGCTGGAGGAGAAGCACATGTTTCTGTTTGAGCACAAGTTTGTGTTGAGGCCCTGGAAGCTGGAAAACCACAGGCCTCTCGCTGCGACCCTGAAAACAAACGTTCGAGCGAGTTCAAAGTTACCGAGACATTAGTCCGGTCATGTTCGCTCAGTGCATCCCGCCTCCTCCACCTCCAGCCACGAACACTGCCAGCCGGAGAGATTAGGCCAACGGGAGATGTCCACGAGTACTGGAATGATATCTAATATGCAGATGAGTTATTGTTTCTGTTTCTGACAGTATATAAAGTCATGTAAAATCTGAACTGAGAACTTGTTGTAGGGTTGTTGTTGGGTTGTTAGACCTGTTGAAGCCTGTGCTGTTTTTTGTTTACTTTTAAACTTGGGAATTGTTCTCTAAAATCAGACAAGGGAAAGTCAATAAAATCTGCAGCTTATTTTTTGCATCTTAAACCCCCTGTGTCTCTGTCATTCTTTGGAAGTCTGCCTGCCTTTAATATTGTGGTTTTCGTAGAGAGCTATTCTAATATTTGAGTGTCTCTTTCCAGGAGTCTGCCCTTGACGGGACACAGCGGCTTGGCTGCAGCTCGTGGGATGGAATGGTGACAGTGATAATCTGTGTTTTTGTCTTTCCATAGCAAGCAAACATTATGAAGTGTAAATTTTGTGTGTAAAGTGTCGACTTGGTACTCTTTAGCTTTTTCCAAAATCCAGTACGTGGTGGTAAACCTTGGCCTTGAACTTAAATTGACCCTGTGCATTTAGATTATCCACCACACATACTGGTGAGCCACTCAATATTGGGTAGGGGCCACAACAGTTTGTAAATGAAGGTTTGGAAAAACTTTCTAGTCCTGGTCCTCACTGTGTTTTAAATCCAAGAACACAGACAGATATAAGCCTCCTCCTCGGCCTCTGGAGACTGTCGTAGTCTCCTGTTATTCAAGGGGATTGTGAGAAAGCAGCGAAGCCCAGGTGACTGCATGTGTTTTCCCTCTCAGCCCGGCCCCGCTAATTAGACTGAGCAGATATTAATTCAATTACTACAAGCCCATGAGCTGATTGGTCGAGGAGGAGTTAAGTCTCTGTGGACGTCGCACCTCGTCTGCCTCGTCTATAAACCCGACAAAGTGGGGATTCAAACTGCACAAGTGTTGGAAGCTGTCATGTGACCTCACCTGCACAAACCAGGGAAAAGATCACAAACCACTGTAAGTTTACACCAAATGAATGTTTCTATGCGTCGTTATAAAATATCACTTGCCTTTCTTGCGTTGGTTTTATTTTAAAAAGTACTTTGCAAAACTGGATCAATTACATCTACAAAATACTAATACATTACAATTGACCAAAATTTAGAGTTTACCTTAATCTAGCTCTGTTAAGGACATGTCCAAGGCTGGAAATTACACTTCCTTGTTGATATCAGTATAGACCAGTGTTTCTCTAACTTTTGTTGTATGGCCCCATATTTCAAAAAGACATTAGTCATGTCCCGAACTTTTAATGTCAAAATTTCTGATGATTATGGATGATGGTTATTTTTTTTAAGCTTTTCCTTTTTAGTTTTTTTATTTGTTAGTTTTAAGTTGTTTCGGCCTTAAGTAGAGTTGTTATGTTGGTTCTTTTGGTTGGTTATTTTCAAAAGCATCTATATTAATGACATGCTCTGTAACCATCACAACCATGCTTCCATTTTAATAATAATAATAATAATAATAATAATAATAATAATAATAATAATAATAAAACGAGAATGGCAACCCAAATAAAAACTACCAACTAAAATACTAAAATAAACAATGATGTGGACCAATGGGAGCGGACCTTAATCTGGAGTGAGCTGTGATTGGACAAAACCTCTGGTATGTGTTGAACACCACTTTATTCAAATCCATGATAATAAAGCCTAGATTTAAAGTCTTGCTTTTTATTTTATTTATTTCTAATTAAAGTATGCTTTTAGGTGACAGGTTTTCTTACCTGAGCAATGCCCCGTTAAACACTCAACAAACTCATAGTAAGCTGTGTTTCCTGTGTTAATATCCGAGGCGGTGGACGGGAGGCGAGGTGTGGTGCTGAAAAGCCGTGGAGAGTGTTGTCGGCTCTGACCTTTGAGAGGGTGACTGTGGGGAAAAGGGGTCGGGAACACTTTGCTGTTTTTGAGAAAGACGTGGTGTCGGCTGCCTTTCACCGAGAACCAATGATACAAGCACTGCTTTTAAAGAAAAGAGCAGATACTGAGTATTTCTGTCATCACCCACACGAGAGTTGTGAGAGCGAGAGCTGGACTATTTCAGAAGCACAGTGTACTCAGAAAAGTTTTGTTACATGAGGAAATGAAAATGATTGGCATCTTTTTTTTACACAACTTAGACAACATAGAAACCAGGATGATTTTTAATATGTGTTACATGTTTTTATTACATTTTACTGTCTTTGCTGATTAATGCTAGTGATTTTAGTCAATGATGATGTCCCAGACCAGTTTCTGTAACACCAGACTGACATGTGTAATCTTTAATGATACAAGAAGTAGTAGACACATGAGGTGTGGATTACTGGACGTGTTCGATCGGACCCGAAGAATGGCCGGTAACACATGGGGACGAGCTGGAGGTGAGGACAGAAGACTCAGGACCCAGTAACAGGTAGGAACAGGTAACTGGACCAGGTTACTGCTAGGTTACTACTAAAGAAATATATATATATATTTCTATGCACAGTAATGTTGCTGAGACACTGAATCACAGAGACATTTCACACAGGGTTTAAAATTGTGTTGCATTTTGTTCTTTCACTGAAAAATCCTATTTAATTACACCAGTGAGTGTATATAATTATCATTTTAGGTAGCGTTAAATGTTTAACCTGTCAGTAATCTTTGCCATCCTCTTTTTGGGTGAGTGGCTCAGAGACAAGAGTGAGTCAAAAACCCACAGTTGAATCCAATCAGAGCAGTTCCATGTTGTTTACGTTAGAATCAGTGAAACGGACACTATATCCTCAAACACGCCACATCATTGGTCAAAGCACCAGTTTTAGTGCAGATCTTAGCTTGGAACAGTTTTAGATGGATTTTCAAGAGTTTGTGAACTCACAAATGTTAATAAAGTTATTTCAATTCAAATCTGATGAAGTGAACATGAGACTCGTGTCGTTGGCTGTTTTTTAGTTTTAAAAACTAATATTTGTACATGATGGCCGGAGACAGGACTATTCCTTAATCAAATATGATTTGCTTTCAGATTCAAAACCAGTTCATTATTAAAACATTTTCTTATGGCTTGCAAACAACTCACAAACCAAAAGAAAGAGCAAGTGTCCCATGAGTTACCCACACAAAACTGTTATAAAGAAGTATTTTTTTGTCTTAGAAAGTCTATATGCAGAAATGTTCAATGTAAAAAAGCTGCATCTCTCTTTAAACCAAATTCCACAGTCACCTCAAACATAATAAAATGTTTATTGTGGCTTTAAAACAAACAGAAGAGTGTATTTGGTGAAGGATGCTTTTCCAGGACCCACACTGAAGGCTTTTGAAAACTCACAGTCAGAGCACAACAATAGCAGCAAATGAAGCTTATTCCTGCGTTGTTTGAAGTCTCTCAATGCTGGAAGTCACACGGTTGTCTCTCTCTGTTCAGTCAGGCCAATGCGAACAGAGTGGCTGCAGGTAAATACTGCCTTTTCTACAATAAAACATTCAGCTGGAGTGTACCGCTGACACCGGGCTAACAGGTTTACAGCTGGAGTCGGGACGAGCCGAAACAGAAGACGCATGAGGGGACTCTGACAAATAATTTAGCTCAAAGTGTTGGGAGGCAGCAGAAGAGGACGAGGAAAAGAGGGATGCACCTGTTTATTTAAAAAACAGTATGAGGCGATGAACTCTAGAGACAGTTTCCATCATGCCACAGTCATAGTTCGAAGCAGAAAAGAGACGTCTCCTCAGCGTCTGAGGTGACAAAGGGCTTTAAACACTCAGTCAAGACACATTTATAAAGTTTATTAACTCCTTAAGTTTAAATATTCAGCTGGGAAATCATTAACAGCCTTTCTCTGACATGAACCAAGGGGAATCAGCCATATTTTTGAGCTAGTAACACCCAGACCAACCCCAAATTCAAGCTATTGGCAGTAAAGCTCCACAGCTGTACATGTACGTAGATGTAAGTATCATTATTAAAAATCATTCTGTAAAAAATAATTGAGCTCATTTCAAGTTGATTTGTAGAACATGACCCACTAACGATGAATATTGAGCTGTATTATAAACCTAATAACAGAGATTATCCATCCATCTTAAACCACTTATCCAGGGTCACGAGGTCACAAGGGCAGCAGACTAAGCAGAGCTTCCCTCTCTCCAGACACTTCCTCCAGCTCTTTCGGGGGGGATACTGAGGCGTTCCCAGGCCAGCCGAGGTCTTCCCCGGGGTCTCCTCCCGGTGGGACATGCCCGAAACACCTCAGTAGGGAGGCAACCAGGAGGCATCCGAAACAGATGCCCGAGCCACCGCAGCATAACAGAGATTAATTTCTACCTTTTATGGATAATACACCTACCACACAAGTGTTTATGTGGCTCACATCTGGAAAATAGCCATTAAATAAAAAATAAATAAATAAAAAATCAACAAAACTCTAGGGGGAGCTGTTTCTCTATGATCTCGGTTTTATCTATGATTCAGTCAAGCCCAGACATCTCTTAAAACAGAAGTAGAGCTCTGAGTGGCTCCTGTTTATTTACAACATTGATACAGACAGTGTGGGATTGAACTCGAGAGAAGAGTACTTCCCCCACTTCCCATCATGCCTCGCTCTTGTCCACAACAGCAAAGACCTCTCCTCCAATGACAAACCGCGACCTCCGGGCCGTCCTCGCGTTCCCACTCATCATGAACAACGCTCTCACCGTGTTTTTATCCGAGTCCCACCCACCATCGAGTCCAGGTGCTGCTGCTGCAGAGAGAGAGTGGGCTGGAGGTGGACTCATCACAGACGCTTTTGTTGTGCCGCTGCGGAGGTTTTCTCAAACGCTGGGCTGATATGTGTTTGGGATTTATTACATAACAAAAGGCTAAAGTGTGCTCTTCATTATTTCTGACATATTTTTTCAATAAATCCAAACAAGGCTCGGCCAAGAAACAGTGAACTCAAAACAGAATTCAACAGAGAAGAATGAGAAAGTGTAGCACTGACAGCAGCTGGACAAAACATCTTCCAATGACTCTAGATATTAACTTTCCATTCAAATATAAAAAATGATTACACTCAGAGCTGCGGACTATCTGCATTTTGATCTGCAATAAACTAGAAAGTAGTCCAAAGCAGGCTAAGTTGAAGTATTTCTTAATAATTTGTTGCTAGATTTCTCTGAATAACAAATCTTCATTAACAACATTATATAATGCATAACTTTCATAAACCTTTTTTCAGCAGAATCAGGGCTAACAGAATATATATGCTCTGTCTAATGCACTGTTTTACAAAGTGTCTTACAATAGAAATAAAGTACGTGGATTATATTTACTGTGGCTTTAGATATGGATTACAACTAATTTTAGTTAGATTTGAACGAGTTTTAGTTCTATTTGAAAAGGTTGCACATGAAATTGAAAAGATTTTATTTATCTTTGCTTAACCTGTAAGTTTTCATGAACAAATAAAATAAATCCGATTCAAATCCATCTAAAACTTTCACCAACAAAATATTTTGGAGGGCTGCATAAAACATTGCAACGGGCTGCATTTGGCCCCTGGGCCTTGAGTTTGACAAGTGTCAGACATTGGTTCATTGGTTTCTGAGGTTGGCGTTAGTGCAACACTGATATAAACAGGAAGTGACACATCAGCCAATGAGCACAGTCTTTAGTGATCTTTGACCAGACGCAGCTTCAGCAGTGAACCAAGACCTAAAAGAATAATAAGAACAAAAACAAGTGGAGAGTTTGATTATTTATTTGGCAAAAGACAAGGAAGCGACAGGGAACTGTAGAAAGGCTTGTGTGATAGGTAGGACTAACTTGGCAGGCACTATGTTATGTTCCGGTCGGATAACCCAAACGCAGGCACACACGTACAGTTCACAAAAAAGTTTATTTAACTGATCAACTTATAACTGTCGGTTTCTTCGGGGATAACGAGGGGTAGCAGGGTCCGGACCGGGTTGAGCTGGAGCGTGACGAGCTGAAGGACCGGCGAGGCTCAGGGATGACCGAGGAGGGGCGAGAACCGGACTGGAGGTAGGACGGGAAGGATCTGCGGTGAACAAAGGAAACAGGTAAGTACATACATAAATCCAAACTCTACGAACGCGAGACGTATTACTAACTGTAGTCAATGTTACGATCTGGCGTCGAGGAGCAGGCTGCGGTGCTTCTTATTCCCTCTTGATTGTTCACTCGGCTCAGCTGGGCTTGCTTCCGGGCGCTCCCGCACACCTGTCTCCTCTCTGCGAATCCGCAGGGGCGGGGAGTCCGCACGGAGGCCACGGCCAACTGTGCCGAGTCCTGATCCCCGTGACAGTACCCCCTCTATGGACGCCACCTGGCGGCCTATCCCGCTTTCTCCGGATGGCGTAGAAAAATTCTCGGATCAGGGATGGATCCAGAATGTTTCTCCGTGGCACCCAACAGCGTTCCTCCGGCCCATAACCCTCCCAATCCACTAAAAACTGAAGGCCTCGACCCGGCGCCGTACATCCATAATCCGCCCCGTGTAAGCTGGGTGATCGCCAATCATCCTGGGCGGCGGCGGGGAGGACAGGGGGACTCAATGGACTGGAGCTGACCGGCTTGATCCTGGACACGTGGAAGGTAGGGTGAATCCTAAGGGACCGAGGAGCTTGAGTCGAACTGCCGCCGGGTTGATGACCTTCTCTATTTCGAACGGGCCGATGAACCGTGGTGCCAATTTTGTAGCTTCCACCCGTAACGGCAAGTCCCTGGATGACAGCCAGACCTTCTGACCCGGAGAGTATCTAGGGGCGGGGTGCGGTGTCGGTTGGCTTGGACTTGCGATTGAGCCGAGGCCCGCACCAGAGCTGATCGGGCCCTTCTCCAGACCTGATGGCACCGTCTCAAGTGATCCTGAATGGACGGAACTGCCAGCTCTTGTTCCTGGTCAGAAAATAAAGGGGTTGGTAACCATAACAGCATTGGAAGGGAGACATACCCAGGAGGTGTTCACCAACGTGTTGTGGGCATATTCTACCCATGGCAGCTGAGCACTCCAACTTGCCGGATTGGCAGATGAGGTGCACCTCAGGGCCACCTCCATCTGTTGGTTCGCCTTTCCGTCTGTCCGTTTGTCTGTGGATGATACCCAGAGGAGAGACTAACCTTGATCTCTAACGCCGTGCAAAATGCCTTCCAAACCTGGGAGGTGAACTGTGGACCTCTGTCTGACACAATGTCCCGAGGAATCCCGTAGCCGGAACAGATGCTTCACCAGGAGATCTGCGGTCTCCTGGCGGATGGAAGCTTGGTCAACGGCACAAAGTGAGCTGTTTTGGAGAAGCGATCAACGATCGTCAGCACCACCGTATGTCCGTTCGATGGCGGGAGTCCCGTGAACGAAGTCCAAAGCCACATGAGACCACGGCCGGCTGGGAATAGGTAGTGGCTGTAACAGTCCTGCTGGGGTCGATGGAGGGCCTTATTCTGGGAACAAACTGGACAAGCTGCGATGTAGTCCTTAGTGTCTCTGTCCATGGTGGGCCACCAAAATTTGCTGCGTAGGACAGCCAGGGTGCGACCCATCCCTGGATGGCACGTGAGTCGGGTCCCATGGGCCCAGTGTAACACCTCCGACCTGACAGGATCTGGTACAAACATAGCGTTAGCCGGCCCTGTCCCGGGGTGCAGACGTTGAGCCACCCGGACTCGATCTTCTATTTCCCAGGTGAGGGTTGCCAGAATGCGCGACTGGGGCAGGATGTGCTCCTCCTCAGGCGCCGACTGCTCCGTGGAAAAAACTCTGGATAGTGCATCTGGTTTGATGTTCCTGGAACCTGGGCGATAAGTAAGCACAAAATTAAAACGGTCAAAAAACAATGCCCACCTTGCCTGCCGAGAGTTCAGTCTCTTTGCTGTCTGTATGTAGGTCAGGTTCTTATGGTCGGACCAGACCACAAACGGTTGAATGGCCCCCTCCAGCCAATGACGCCACTCCTCTAAGGCCAACTTGACCGCCAGGAGCTCTCTGTTCCCCACATCGTAGTTCCGCTCTGCTGCCGAGAGCTTACGTGAGTAGTAGGCGCAGGGGTGGAGCTTCTGGTCAGTGGAAGAGCGCTGGGAAAGAACTGCTCCTACTCCCGTCTCGAGCGTCGACCTCCACCACAAACTGCAGTTCAGGATCTGGCTGTATGAGTACAGGGCCGACGTAAACCGCTGCTTCAGGTCCTTGAATGCTCCTTCTGCCTCCGGAGTCCAGACAAAAGGTCGCGCAGTGGGCGTAAGAGCCGTCAAAGGCGTTGCCAGTCTACTGAAGTTCGGATAAATCTCCTGTAGAAATTAGCAAAACCCAAAAATCGCTGAACCTCCTTGCGGCTGGACGGAACCGGCCACTCCCTTACCGCCGTAACCTTCTCCGGGTCCATTTGGATCTGTCCCCGCGCGATAATGTAGCCGAGGAAGGTAACGGACGGTGCGTGGAACTCACATTTCTCGGCCTTCACAAACAGCTTATTCTCTAATAGTCTCTGTAGTACTCTCGGACGTGCCTCTGGTGTTCCTCCAAGTCTTTAGAAAAATCAAGATATCATCCAAATAAACAAAAACAAACCGTCCAATCATGTCCCGTAAAACATCGTTAACTAGGTTCTGGAAAACCGCAGGGGCATTCGTGAGTCCGAACGGCATCACCAGATACTGAAATGGCCCAAAGGAGTGTTAAAAGCGGTCTTCCACTCATCCTCCCTAATACGCACCAAATGGTATGCGTTACGGAGGTCTAGTTTAGTGAAAATCCTGGATCCCCCGAGGGGAGTGAAAACAGAGCTGATCAACGGGAGTGGGTATTTGTTCTTTATGGTGATCTTGTTTAGCCCCCGGTAATCTATGCATGGTCTCAATGATTTGTCCTTCTTGTCCACAAAGAAAAACCCCGCACCTACCGGAGAGGACGAGGGTTGTATTATCCCGGCTGCCAAGGACTCCTGGATGTATTTTTCCATCGCCTCGTTCTCTGGTCTCGAGATGGTGTAGAGACGGCTGTGGGGGAGAGGAGCACCTGGGAGGAGGTCGATGGCGCAGTCATAGGGTCGGTGAGGTGGAAGCGACAAAGCCTGATGCTTACAAAACACCGCCGACAGGTCGTGGTAGATGGACGGAACCAAGACAGATCCGTAGGTTCAGGTACCGGGTTGGATCTAGAGGAAACAGGGGCAAAGCAGACTGCAGGCAAGATAAATGGCAAAAGTTACTCCATGACACCACTTGGTATGTTGCCCAGTCTATGTGGGGGTTATGTTGTCTTAGCCAAGGTAGACCCAATACAATAGGAGTGTGCACACACTCAAAAATGTAAAAACTAATAGTTTCTTTATGATTACCCGACAGGAGGAAGGTTACGGGAATCGTCTGTTCTCTGATCTGGGTCAGCACCTCTCCGTTCAAAGCCTTAACTTCCAACGGCACCTCCAACGGCACAGTCCGGATGCCCAACCTCTTAGCCACTCCCCGGTCTAAAAGGCTTTCATCCGCTCCTGAATCAATCATAACCTCAAAAGATCGGGTCCGATCTGTTAAAATAATCGTTCCCTCCATTCTCACAGGCTTGGGAGATGAATGGACTTGGCTCAGCAGTACCTCTCCCATTACTGCCGAGCCCCCCCTTTTCCCGGACGGAGAGGACACGAAGCCCGGAAATGTCCTAACCGCCCGCAGTAGAGGCAGCTCCCAGTACTGACTCGGCGTAGTCTCTCCTCCTCAGTCAGATGAGTTCGGCCCACTTGCATGGGTTCAGGTGCGGCTGGTTGCAGTGGCCTACTCGGTGGATCCGGATAACCGCTGGTTAGGCCTCCCTCAGTCTGCGTCCGCCACCCCGCGGTTCTCTCTCGTTTGGGCTGGGAAAAACCCCCTTGAGGCGCGGTGATTCCCGGCCGTGGACTTGTAGCTGACCTCTGTGATGCCTGTAGGTCGGCCTTCTCCCTCTGTCGCTCCCGTAGGCGGTTATCAATCCTGATGACCCCCGTAATGAGTTCATTTAGGCTCTCTGGTGGATCCCGTGCCGCCATCTCGCCCTTAAGTTCCTCGGAAATGGCATTCAAAAATGCTCCACGAAGAGCCTCCTCGTTCCACCCGCTCTCCGCGGCTAGTGATCGAAACTCGATCGCGAATTCCGCCACACTGCGATTACCCTGTCGAATTGAAAACAGTCTTTTAGTAGCCTCCTCTCCTCGAACCGGATGATCAAAAATCATTCTCATCTCCGTGATGAAGGCAGCGTAGGAGAAACATACAGCTTCCTGTCTCTCCCAAACAGCCGAGGCCCAGTCTAATGCCTGCCCCTCAAACAGCCTATTAAAAGGCGATTCTTGAACGTTCACTCTTGTAAGTCTGTGACTGTTGTTCAAAAACTAGGGAGCACTGTGTTAAAACGCCCTGCATGACCCCAGATCTCCACTATACGGTGCCGGCGGTGGTACATACCCCTCTCTGTACCCGGAGGCGGTGCCTCCGTAGTCTGCGCGGAGAGGTTGGGAGCGCCAATAGACGGTGGTGTGTTGAGGGTCGCCATCCTGTCGCTCAGCCCCGATAGGTTGCGGAAAACTCCTTCATGTGGTCCATGAGAGCCCGGAGAGTAGCGCCATGCTGTTCCAGAAGCGCGGTCTGAGCTGCGACCGTCCTGTGGCAGGGTGTGTGGCTCTGCTGGGTTCATTCTGGCCAGATCGTACTGTTATGTTCCGGTCGGATAACCCAAACGCAGGCACACACGCACAGTTCACAAAAAGTTTATTTAACTGATCAACTTATAACTGTCGGTTTCTTCGGGATAACGAGGGGTAGCAGGGTCCGGACCGGGTTGAGCTGGAGCGTGACGAGCTGAAGGACCGGCGAGGCTCAGGGATGACCGAGAGGGGCGAGAACCGGACTGGAGGTAGGACGGGAAGGATCTGCGGTGAACAAAGGAAACAGGTAAGTACATACATAAATCCAAACTCTACGAACGCGAGACGACATTAACTGTAGTCAATGTTACGATCTGGCGCCGAGGAGCAGGCTGCGGTGCTTCTTATTCCCTCTTGATTGTTCACTCGGCTCAGCTGGGCTTGCTTCGCCGGCGCTCCCGCACACCTGTCTCCTCTCTGCGAATCCGTAGGGGCGGGGGAGTCCGGCACGGAGGCCACGGCCAACTGTGCCGAGTCCTGATCCCCCGTGACACACTAGCTTCACGGCTGGATTTAGACTATTTTAAAATGTAAATCTTGTTGGTAAAAGTGTGCCTAAGCATTCTGAAATCCAGAACATGTGCTGTCCACACTCATATTTAACATTCAATCAGCCATTTTCTACTGCTCCTGGAGCCTATCCCAGCTGCAGATACATCCTGGATGATAAAATTTACTTTATTAATCCCACAGTGAGGCTCACAGAAACAAGAGCAAAGTGTAAGAAAGTACAATCACAGAGACAACCACTGGTTCACTTGGAGCCATTTTAAAGTCACCAGTCCATCCACACGTCTTTGGACCGTACCGGGACAGACTCCATCCACACGTCTTCGGACCGTACCGGGACAGACTCCATCCACACATGTCTTTGGACCGTACCGGGACAGACTCCATCCACACACGTCTTTGGACCGTACCGGGACAGACTCCATTCACATGTCTTTGGACCGTACCTGGGCAGACTCCATCCACACATGTCTTTGGACCGTACCTGGGCAGACTCCATCCACACATGTCTTTGGACCGTACCGGGACAGACTCCATCCACACATGTCTTTGGACCGTACCGGGACAGACTCCATCCACACATGTCTTTGGACCGTACCGGGACAGACTCCATCCACACATGTCTTTGGACCGTACCGGGACAGACTCCATCCACACATGTCTTTGGACCGTACCGGGACAGACTCCATCCACATGTCTTTGGACCGTGCCGGGACAGACTCCATCCACATGTCTTTGGACCGTGCCGGGACAGACTCCATCCACATGTCTTTGGACCGTACCGGGGCAGACTCCATCCACACATGTCTTTGGACCGTACCGGGGCAGACTCCATCCACATGTCTTTGGACCGTACCGGGGCAGACTCCATCCACATGTCTTTGGACCGTACCGGGGCAGACTCCATCCACATGTCTTTGGACCGTACCGGGACAGACTCCATCCACACGTCTTTGGACCGTACCGGGACAGACTCCATCCACACGTCTTCGGACCGTACCGGGGCAGACTCCATCCACATGTCTTCGGACCGTACCGGGGCAGACTCCATCCACATGTCTTTGGACCGTACCGGGACAGACTCCATCCACACATGTCTTTGGACCGTACCGGGACAGACTCCATCCACATGTCTTTGGACCGTACCGGGACAGACTCCATCCACACATGTCTTTGGACCGTGCCGGGACAGACTCCATCCACACATGTCTTTGGACCGTACCGGGGCAGACTCCATCCACATGTCTTTGGACCGTACCGGGACAGACTCCATCCACATGTCTTTGGACCGTACCGGGACAGACTCCATCCACATGTCTTTGGACCGTACCGGGACAGACTCCATCCACACGTCTTTGGACCGTACCGGGACAGACTCCATCCACACGTCTTTGGACCGTACCGGGACAGACTCCATCCACACGTCTTTGGACCGTACCGGGACAGACTCCATCCACACGTCTTCGGACCGTACCGGGACAGACTCCATCCACACGTCTTTGGACCGTACCGGGGCAGACTCCATCCACTCATGTCTTTGGACCGTACCGGGGCAGACTCCATCCACACATGTCTTTGGACCGTACCGAGGCAGACTCCATCCACATGTCTTTGGACCGTACCGGGGCAGACTCCATCCACACGTCTTTGGACCGTACCAGGACAGACTCCATCCACACATGTCTTTGGACCGTACCGGGGCAGACTCCATCCACATGTCTTTGGACCGTACCAGGACAGACTCCATCCACACATGTCTTTGGACCGTACCGGGACAGACTCCATCCACACATGTCTTTGGACGGTACCAGCGCAGACTCCATCCACCCGCGTCTTTGGACCGTGCCGGGACAGACTCCATCTACACATCTTTGGACCGTACCGGGACAGACTCCATCCACACATGTCTTTGGACCGTACCGGGACAGACTCCATCCACACATGTCTTTGGACGGTACCAGCGCAGACTCCATCCACCCGCGTCTTTGGACCGTGCCGGGACAGACTCCATCTACACATCTTTGGACCGTACCGGGACAGACTCCATCCACACATGTCTTTGGACCGTACCGGGACAGACTCCATCCACACATCTTTGGACCGTACCGGGGCAGACTCCATCCACACATCTTTGGACCGTACCAGGCCAGACTCCATCCACATGTCTTTGGACCGTACCGGGACAGACTCCATCCACACGTCTTTGGACCGTACCAGCGCAGACTCCATCCACCCGCGTCATTGGACCGTACCGGGACAGACTCCATCCACATGTCTTTGGACCGTACCGGGGCAGACTCCATCCACACATGTCTTTGGACCGTACCGGGACAGACTCCATCCACACATGTCTTTGGACCGTACCGGGGCAGACTCCATCCACACATGTCTTTGGACCGTACCGGGACAGACTCCATCCACACATGTCTTTGGACCGTACCGGGACAGACTCCATCCACACATGTCTTTGGACCGTACCGGGACAGACTCCATCCACATGTCTTTGGACCGTACCGGGGCAGACTCCATCCACACATGTGTTTGGACCGTACCGGGGCAGACTCCATCCACACATGTCTTTGGACCGTACCGGGGCAGACTCAATCCACACATGTCTTTGGACCGTACCGGGACAGACTCCATCCACACATCTTTGGACCGTACCGGGGCAGACTCCATCCACACATGTCTTTGGACCGTACCAGGCCAGACTCCATCCACACACGTCTTTGGACCGTACCGGGGCAGACTCCATCCACATGTCTTTGGACTGTACCGGGACAGACTCCATCCACACGTCTTTGGACTGTACCGGGACAGACTCCATCCACACGTCTTTGGACCGTACCGGGGCAGACTCCATCCACACACACGTCTTTGGACCGTACCGGGGCAGACTCCATCCACACACGTCTTTGGACCGTACCGGGGCAGACTCCATCCACACGTCTTTGGACCGTACCGGGACAGACTTTATCCACACGTCTTTGGACCGTACCGGGACAGACTTTATCCACACGTCTTTGGACCGTACCGGGGCAGACTCCATCCACACACGTCTTTGGACCGTACCGGGGCAGACTCCATCCACACACGTCTTTGGACCGTACCGGGGCAGACTCCATCCACACACGTCTTTGGACCGTACCGGGGCAGACTCCATCCACACACGTCTTTGGACCGTACCGGGGCAGACTCCATCCACACACGTCTTTGGACCGTACCGGGACAGACTCCATCCACACACGTCTTTGGACCGTACCGGGACAGACTCCATCCACACATGTCTTTGGACTGTACCGGGACAGACTCCATCCACACGTCTTTGGACCGTACCGGGGCAGACTCCATCCACACATGTCTTTGGACCGTACCGGGGCAGACTCCATCCACACATGTCTTTGGACCGTACCGGGGCAGACTCCATCCACACACGTCTTTGGACCGTACCGGGGCAGACTCAATCCACACACGTCTTTGGACCGTACCGGGACAGACTTTATCCACACGTCTTTGGACCGTACCGGGGCAGACTCCATCCACACACGTCTTTGGACCGTACCGGGGCAGACTCCATCCACACGTCTTTGGACCGTACCGGGACAGACTTTATCCACACGTCTTTGGACCGTACCGGGACAGACTCCATCCACACTGACAGTTTTTAGACGTCTCAAATCAATCCATCTGTTATCCCATTGAAAGCCGCACACCATTTATTGTATATGTTCTGTCTAAACTTCCAAACTGTATAATTAATACATTGGCAAAGAATAAAAAGCCTATTGAGATTCACTAATTGACTCGTCTTGTGTTTGTTGACTTTGTAACAGTAATAGGCTTTATATCACAAATTTAATTAACTCGGTCTTAAAGCTGTGTGCTCTGAAAGACACTGCCAGCTCTGAATACAAAACCGAATAAAAGAAACTGCATTTTGTTTTGGCTGACTCTCAAGCGTTATTACAAAATGTCAAAAATCAATGTGAGCAGAGATTCTGGGTGTTTTTTTTCCCCCTTTTTCTTTTTTAGATGCATCTAAGCCGAACATAAAAAGCAAAGGGAACGCAGTCATAAATCCTTAAAAAACGTCTATTAATCACAAAACGCAGCATCATGCCAAGGCATAAAGACATCAGATCCTTGGAAAGACTCCCAGCCGCAAAGAGAAACACAAAGCAAAGCACTCTCCGCCTTCACTCACAGTCTTCAGCGTTCATTTGTCTCAAAGTCAGAAAAACTCTCCAAGGTTAAAGCACTTAGAGCAGCTCTGAGGAACGGCGACAGTCAGACTTGAGCAGAGGGAGGAAAACTCTGGGGACTTGGGCTCCCAGATACTTTCCACACAAAAGAAACTTATTCAACGCTTCTCTGAATCAATTGAAAGGTAAGACTTCAGAAACTCTGCTTTTCAACATTTAGGGTAAATAAATATATGTAGAAATGCACTCATTTTAACCAAAACATCACAAGAATATAAATATATTTAGTTATGTGCTTGTTTTCTTTTCTTTTACCGTTTGGAGATTAAATTGTGTTTTTGTGTTTGGAAAAAAACAAAAAACTGGTGCAAAAGGGTCATGAACAATAAAGAGTCAATGGAGAAAAATAAAACCAAACCAAATTAGAACAAACACTAAAAACTAAATCTCTGTGAGGTGTGTCTTTGAGTGAATGGCTGAATTTCAATATTAATTTAAAGATGGAATTGAAATGTTTTGAGACCATTTCTTAGACTCAAGCACATTTTGACTTGGTCTTTTCTTGGTCTCAGACATAAACAACGTCAAATCAAACTGTTCTTCTTGTAAAGCCGGAGATATACTTGCAGTCAACAAATAAAATAAGTGTTTTTTTTTCTTGTATTTGAGAAAAATGTGTAATTTCGGAATGCTCTGTAAAAAATAATAATAAAAACTAGCCCTTTAGACGTTATCTAGGCTTTTTATTGGAGAATATAATAAATGAGAACGCTCAGCACTGTAAACTTTGGCTGATCACATCCACCCACTGGACTGTAAAAAGTTGTTTAAAGACTTGTTTAAAGACTCAGATGAAGTTATTATTCACAAAATACAAACCAGGTGCAGTGTGTGTAAAAAGTAGTTTACAGCTAAAGAAAATTAAAACTCTGACTTTTATTGTATAGTAAAGAGTTTATAGTGTAGCTGCATTAAAGTTTTCTTTGCATTTGTCTTTCTTGGAACAACACACATTTAGAGCTCTATAAAGACAGAAAAAAAAAACATTTTATTCCCATTACTATTTCTAAAAAGTTCAAAAACTGAGCCCAGACCAAATAATTGAAGTGATGAAAATGTTTTTGTCTATGTTTACGTCATTTTTTAATTGGCCAAATATTCTATAAATGACCAAATAGAAGCATCTATGCATTGTCCATTCTGCATGTTTAACAACAAAGATAACTGCAGCATTAATAAACAAGAATAATAACAGACCATTTTGAGGAGGTCTCTAAAATGAAACCTCCTCCAGAGCTGGTTTAAAGTTTAAAGTTAAACTCTGGTTATTATCGAGCGCATGGCAGGACCTTAGTAAGCTGCCCCTGGAATTACTGGTTCACAGTTTAAAATGTGGTTTTCTTGCAACAAGATCAAATTTAATCTTGGTTTAAAATAAAAAACAAAATTGAGTTTTGAGTTGAGATTTAAACCTTGTGCAATGGAAATGTAAGATAAAAAACGTGATTTCAAACCAGCCTCTGATGAAACTACGGTTCAAATGTGGTCAGCAACAGGCAGCTTTAACTTGACATTCAATGGTCTTTGGTTGCATGACTGAGATTTAATGCCACAGTGATATTTATTATAGAAATAAAGAATATAATAATATAGACATCGAAGGTGACAGAGGCTGAGTGGAATTCAAGAACTAGAAATGAGCCATGTTCTTGATTAAATGTTCATACAAGTATCCCAGTGTTGGTCCTTGTGCTTATTGTAAGTCCTCTATTTCTTAAACAAAAAAAGGCATTAGATCTGATCCATATTTAGAGGCTGTTGCTGCAAAAAAAAATAAAAAGCTGTCTGTGTGCTCTAAACCGTTGACCCCTTCTGTTCGTCTCAGGTGAAAATAACTCCAGGATTTCTCCCTCTTTCTCGTCTCTGTGCTTCCCTTTCATCACCTGGCTTGTAATTAGCTTTTGTCGGCGCTCTCAAAGCTGGATAAGCGTCTTTTGTGTCTCCTCACACCTCTCTTTGCTTCCCTTTAACAAGCTTTTCCACAGAAGAGTGTCTTTGCCTGGCTCTGTCTCCGAAGGGAGCCCATAACCGAGAGGGACTTTCTACTTGGCGCTCTTTATCTCCCAGGACACAATTAGCCGCTCTATCGCTCATCACACGCCGCTGTTTTTCACTTCGTTTAAAAGGCCTTTGTCGCGGCTGACTCTCGAGGAGTTAAAAGAAACCCGCAAAGGTAAAAAGCACAACTGTGAGACGAGATAAAAAGGTCCCTTTTTTTTAAAACAGAAAACACCACATTCTGGATTTACAATGTTTTTCAAGGAGTACAGTAGAATACATTCTGCCAATAATGGTCATTTCATTCATTTACATAAACCTGGGTTCAGTGCAGGTTTATTCCTGTATTTAATCCTCATTTATTCTTTGGTTTAGTCCTGGTTTTGTTGAGGGTTAGAGGTAGTTTTGCTCTGGTGTTAATCTGGGCTTGGTTGGTTTAAGACAATGCTAAGTTGAGACATTAACTCAAAAAGGGTTTAAAAGGTTCAGCTGTATTTATTAAAGTGAACACTAAAGAGTATACTGTGAGCATGAGTGGTGTAAACAAGCGCACGTGTGACTGTCAGGCTAAACAAAAGCTGTGCTACTGGACAAGAGCAAGACACTTTTAAACCTTAGGCTCCACCCACAAACAGGTGCAGGTGCTTAAGGTGGTGACTGGGATTAGCCGTGATCTGAAAGAGAGGACAGAGCTGTTACTCGTGCACTCCTCCAGAGGGCGCAGCACTGGTTTCTTTCACACGACACAGATTTTGAAACTAAACCCCATTAACCTGCTCTGTCAGTCTTTCTTTGACACTTTTACCCATTAATGTGCTCCGATGTTGTCATATTTGTTTCCATAAGCCATCCACACAGCCTCAATCCTAGCCAAGGTCAGAGTTTAACTTTTTTTATTATTACAATTTGACTTTTGTTTTCAAATTCAGTTTAGTTTTAATTAGTTTTTAAAGTGGGTTTAACAGCTAAGTATTTTTTTTATGGTTAGTTTTAGTTGAGTTTTTATTGGTTTTATTGTAAATTTTAGTCTTTTTTTTGTAAGGGGCAAGATTAAGAAGCTGTGTGATTAAAAACAAAAACATCAAACTATTCCTTTTTTTAAAATTTCAGTTACCAAAATTTATTTTTCTCGCCTAGTTTCTGTAATTTTATTCGTTGAACTAAAGAATGTCTCAAGAATCCTTAGGTCCCTCAGAGCCTCAGCGTTTGTTTTTTTAAATAAATAGCGCTTTTCCACCTCGTAGGCACTCAAAGCGCTTTACCAGTGTAACAGCTAGAGGCATGGTGGGTTAAGTGTCTTGCCCAAGGACACAACGGCAGTATGAACTGTGGCGGAGAGCGGGATGTTATGATGTTTTTGTGATGTTTCCAGCGAGGATTGAACCGGACGGCCTCTTCTCTACCCACTGAGCTACTGCCGCCCCCTTTTGGTCACATGGTCCCTTAAAGCTCCTAAAAGACAGATGGGTGTGTTTTAACTTGAGAAGTTGTAAAAGTTGCACAGGGCAGAATAAAGAAGACACGCTGGTTCCAGTCTCAACATTTCTTCTTCTTTCCACACATATGTTTTTGTATTTCCCTCACGATTGAATGGCACTGTTTAATGCTCACTGTTGAGCCTTGAAAGCTTTCCTCTGACTGACCTCTGACCTCTCGTCTGTTTACGCCGTTTGTCTTTGTGCCGCGTCGCTAACGATGTAAACAGCTCCTCACTTCATCTGCAGCCGAAGAGCAAATCGCCAATTAATGCGGACGTGCTCGCTCACATTAATACCACATGAAAACGCCGGGAAAATGATGAAAAATGTATCAACGGAGCGGTCAGTTTCTGGTTGTTACTCTGTTTTAACAAGACGTCTCTCTGAGATGTTAGCGTTTGATGCTCATTTGTAATGTAATGTCATTTGTAAGGAAACTTTTAGCAGCTGGAGATTGAAGCTAAAGTAGATTGAAAAAGAGGGAAAATGATGAGTGTAATCTAAAAACATGTTTGTATTTGGATTCATTTTGTGAAAAGGAAGAAAGACTTTGAAAGCTTTGAAACGGTTGATAAACAGAACCAGCCATGTTTGAAGGACCATACTTAAGAAACAAATAATAATGTTTTTGAGCAAGAAAAGGTTACATCTTTTAATTTTTTAAAAACACATTACTTTTCAAATATTCTGCACTTTTGAAAAGATTGGTTCTTTTATTCGTAGTTAGTTATTTTTTGCCATGTTGTGGATAAGGTGCTTTCTTTCGGTCTAAACTTCTTCAAAATACAAAGTGTATACTTGCTATGACTGCACTTATCTGTTTATTTAAAAAAAATATTTGGATTTCTTTTACACCTGCAGTGTTTGTTCCAGGACTGTGGTTCAGACAGGTCTGGTTTGTCTTGACTATAGTCCTGACCTCAACATTAGGCTGGTTTTCTCCTGGATTTGTCCTTAATCAGACCCTGTTAGTCATCTTCTAGTTTTAGACCATGTTCAGCTTTACTGCTCTGAGCAACATTCCCGACCTTTGAGGGAACATCACTGTTCAGGAGCCACACCATGTCTGTGTGTCTTTTAATGTTGGTGGGGGAAACCAGAGTACCAGACGATAACACTGAGTCTGGGGAGAACATTCAAACTCAGACCAGAAAAGTCTCGTTAACTGGGTTTCTTAGACCCCTTAAATAAACTGACCATAAATACTGTTGTGAGAACATCTCTCCAGAGCCACCGATGTCCCATTTTAGCTTCTGACCTTCATTCATTCCAGTAATAAAGCCCCTCTCGTTCATGTATCGGACCATATAGGATTAAATATAAGGGAAAAGCTCAGCCGTATTTTGACAGAGATTTTAACAAGAAATCCACCGTCAGCTCCAGCTTTGGCGGAAAAGTCTGAAGTGCTTTTGGAGAGTGTGACTAATGACGGCGAGGCTTGTCAGACTGTGTTGAATCTCTTTTCTCTTTGAAGACTGAATTTATAGTCCTTGTGCAGTGTTTGAAAATATATTATCAATAGAGCAGAAACGGCTGAGTGCTGTTGCATCCCGTATGGAAATGGAAGTATAAAAAAACTCAATGCCACTGAGCGGTTTTGTATTGTAAATGCTTTTAATGAAAGGGGGAAAAAAAACATCCAACCTTGTGTTATTCATAAGTGATGTAGGAGGTGCAGGGCCTGACAAAGTCTCAGCAGTTATTTACCTCACTTTAAAAAGACTGGCAGCTCCTCTCTGTAATTACTGAGAAAAAGGAAAGCATTTGGAATAAAGCTGCATTTGAAAACACACACAGCACCAACAATCTGAGCAAAAATATCATCTCTGAACTCTGCTTTAAAGCTCGGAACTAATGGACTGCTCTAAACCTTTACTATGTGACATTTAAAACCAGTAAAACAGCCGTAAAAGGGTTATTAAAGCGTGAACTTTGGGGACTTTTCTTGAATGATGTGTTTAGGTGAACCATGTAAGTACAGGGAAAGTTTAGAATCCTGCGTAAAAGGGTTTTAGGAATAAGTTACGCTAAGTTTATGAAACATATCCAAGAGACTGAGAAGAAATGGAGACGTGAGGGTTCAATTACACTTTCCACATGTTTATTTTATACTTTTTGAATTTGGAAGCTGAATTTATTTTTGTCAGCTGTTAGATGTTTTACAGAATCGTAGAAGCTAAAGTGAATGAATCAGTGACGGCTCACTGGGACGTCCTGTTGAACTTATGGAGGATGTTTTCTTACACAAAGGGATTTACATATTTACTGGTCGACTGGCTGAATACTAAAACCATGTTTGGTTAAAGACTATAAGATGTGAGTGGATGTAAAATTGACCCATAAGAAACTGAAATGACACGAAACCCAGGCTTTCATTAAAGAATAAATGTGAGGATGTAAGTTCACGTTTCAGAAACAAGCCCCGGCTGTGAAGTTAAAGTCAGCGTGTCTCTTAATAAAACACTGGCTTTATTCAGGGTCAGTTTGACCCGGGAGATCTTAGATCGATATATATATGTGCAGCTCTCTCTGTTGAAGCCCTGAAACAAGGCCTGCTCATTGAGTGTTGCCTCTGACTAAAACACTGTGAGCATTCTTATGAACTGAACTCAAACTAAAAACAGATACTGCTAAAGTTTTATAAAAGCTCCTGTTTCTGGGACCGGGGTATAACATCTGAGATCTCTGTTTGTGAAGGTGTTTAATGTGTTTCCGAACATTAGCACAACACGTTTAAAGTGGAAGGTAACGTGTGAACAGGACCCTCTCAACAGTGACCGAACACCAGGTCAGTGACACCAATGACACAACATTTCACCTCATTATCTCTCTGCATATAGAAAACACACATTTATGTTCTTTAAATGAAAGAAAAAGACAGCACATATACATATACCAGTTTGTTTTTGTAATAAAATCTGCAGTTATTATGTCTTCCTCTTTTCAAATACTGCACAAGTGAAATTTAAGTTAATGTGTAAGAACTATTTTACACTTTTGTACTACTTCTATTTATTCATCTCTAAATACTGTACATATGCTTAGTTTATTTGAGTTTATTTTGCTTTATCGTAGTTTTTATTAATCATCAGAGGTTTGAAGCTGCTCTTACTGAACATCTGTTGTGGCACTAAAATAGTTATAACAGTCTGAGCTTTTCCAATCCTTTAGGCTCTCAAAACATTCATTTTTTAATTTAAATATTCCCACTAAAATCACTAAATGATCGATCGTCAGCTTCACGTTTGCCTCTGATTGTTTTGTTTATTTTTTTTTCAGGATATCCTATAGTTTCTGAGGCTTTTCCTGTTTGGTCTCGTTTTGATGATGTCTGCCGCCCGACACAGGTTCACATTTTAAAGAGCCGTTCCAGAGTTAGGTGTCTCTGAGGTTCATCTGGAGAATTACATTTATCCAAGTTTAAAGCAGCAGAGTTCATTTAAACAGATCAAACATATAAAGACACAAAATGTCTTCATCTTAAAATCTTAGTCCATTTCTTCAAAACACACTCAGCAACAGCCTCAAAGAAAACTTCACTTATCGTTAGACTTTATGTTGGTCAATTATTAAAACCTAAAATTGCATTAATCTATCTTTAAATGAAACTCTGTTGCTGCACCCGAGTCTAAGTGAATAGTCAAATCTTCTTCTGCTTCTTTAAACTGAGATTATATGTACATCAGCTGACAAACCAAAACAAGCACATTTACAGGACACGGAACTATCTCTTTGGTAAAAAAAAAGTGTATAGTGTTGTTTATATCAAAGAGTTGAAGTAGCAGTCTTGAAAAAATATATAAAAAATGAGAGAGAAGCTGAAAATGACAGCTGTAGGCCGAGTGAGACTGATAGAGACTGACAGCTGCAGAGCCCGAGTTTGTGCTGTGAGTCTGCAGAGAGTCCATCACGTGACGTAACGGCAGCGACACGACTACCGCGACGTCCCGCTGTCTGCCGCACCGAGCCGATCAAAGCCTGCAGCGGGAAAGCGTGTCTCCGAATGACACAGGAGAAAACCAGACGCCGCCGAATCACACAATAACAATCTGCCAAATAAACCCTGAGAGCGAGAATCAATGCAGACATGACGGCTCAGTCTTCTCTCACACCGCGCTCTGTCAGCTTTAAACACGACTTTGAAGAAGCATGAAGAAGAATGTGAAGAGTGGAGATGACGACCTGATGATACTCAGGACTGACCATAGACCACCATGAAGACTTAAACTATATGGACTCTAAATAGATTCAGCAAAAGGTATGTATTTTAAAGCTACTGTGTGACTCAAAAGCAAGCCACTTAAAGTCAAAGAAGCACTGAAGTAGGCAGAGGTCAATGAATGAACTGAGTAAAAGCCAGAGCTGTCAGTCAACTTGGAGAAAGTGGCCCTGAAAAGAAAGACACTACATAATATTTTAGAATTGAAACATTTATAATGCTCACTGTCAGTGTCATGTGTGATTCTCTTCCTCTGCTCAGGTCAGAACTGGTGTCGACAGAGACAGAATATCCAAATGTTTCTGTGTAGAGCTGTACAGAAGATACAGTAGTAGATACGGTAGTCGTTAGCAGGAGTAGCTTAGCAATGTTTTTTACGCCGGATGCTCTTCCTGATGCAAACCTCTCCATTTACTGGGCTTGGGACCGGCACAGATAGATTGTAGCTGGAGAGAATAATCATTATCCTAACATTTTGTTTTCTGTTTATCCATTAAATAAAGCACAAAGGGAGTGAGTGCATTGACAAGTGAAAGTCAGCAGGCCCAGTCTTACACTAACTTCTCCAAAGTGATTACTGCAGAATTGGTCTAATGTTCCTTATGTTTACTCCTTGACTCTGACAACATTAGATGCAACCGGGGACTTAATCAGTCTTGTCTTTTTCTCTTTGCTGCAGTTGATTTCAGTATTTATTTAACCACAAATGTCATATTTCTTTCATTTGGGAGCTCACCAAGGCCTCCCCTCCGGCTCGTCTGCTCTGTGAACGCAGGTACAGCTGAAGTCTGATTCGACAGAAGCAGCACGGCTCCTTCTTGTTGTTGTTGTTGTGAAAAATATCAAACCGCAGAGTTACAACAGCCCCAGGGCCTGGCGCTGGAGCGAGCAGAGCGCAGGGAAAAGTTTTCTTTTCGACGAGGAGGGGTTTTACAGCACAGACATTGATTTGTGGGAAGTCGAAAGAGAGGCATTTTTCTTTAGATCGAGAGGGAAATCTGAGTTTGGGATTAGACGGATACAGGATGTTTAGAGTGGTTTTGACTAAATGCAACAACCGGCACCAACACAAGAAAAATAAAGAGAACCACTGACTTTCATTGATATCCAAAACTAGAAAAACTGAAAGGTACAATACATTTCTTCTCATTTCATGTGTCTGGCAGTTGGATAGAAGGTAGTACTGGTTATTAGTGTGGTCATAATGGACATAATAACTCATCAGAGTCACACTTGGACTGATGACAGGGGTTTAGGATGTGTCCAGATTTACACTTCACCGAAACACAAATATCAGGCAGTGGCATTTCAATAAAACAATCTGAAATTGGACTGATACAAACAGCTGACAACGATGCTGTAGTTTGTCTGTCAGGCCAGCAGGGGCACTGTGAACCAGCGGTGCCGTTTAGTGAGTGAGCAGAGGTCTTTTTAAACCTGGGAGGGGTGGCCATATCCTGCCGCGACCCTCTCCTCTTTAACCGTGAACTGGGGAGAGCGGGGATCACTCTTCCACCTGAGACACGGATGCCCGGTCATATTTCAAGAGCAATCATGCTAAATGTTGTTCTTATTACCAAAGTCTACAGTTATTGGCTAGAAATTAATTTATCAAAATTATTGTCTGCCTTGCATTAAAGACAAAAAGAACTTGTGACATGAAAAAGTGAGTTACTAAAATGTAATAAATTGGCCAAGCTCTATGAATATTTTTTAGAAAGCTGTGAACAAAACAGAAACAGTTTAATGTCTACTGCAGCAGTATACAGCTGTACATGCAGCCTCACGTCACACATTAATGGAAACATTACATTTTCCAAAGTTTATTTCAAACATGATCTATATCTCAAATAGAAACACATCTTTCTTGTTGAAACGTCTCTGGACAGAAACTGAACCAAACACGGCCCTATTGTCTTCCCAGTATTAGACATAACTCACCCTCTCTATTTATCGATTTATTGGTAGTGGTTTGGAAAAGACTCTCTTCATTATTACATCTTTTCCCATCTCCTTAAACTCCTCACTGTTGTTGCTCTGCAGCGATAGGAGCCCTGTGAATACCCCATTAGTGCTTCTCATCGCCTGTTGTTCGTCACGTTGTAATCCTCGGGCTGCAGCCGCCGTGTCGTGTCTCGCTGAAATCTAAGCTCTCGCGGCTGGAGATTTGGGCTCTTGCTCCTCATTTCATCATTGGATGCTAAATTATACCGGTCGAGGCGAGCAGAGCCGAGCGTCCTGGGAAAAGCGGCCGGCGTTTTTTGCCAATCTGTTGCCGTGGTGACGCGCTCTCCTCCCGTTCTGCCGCCGTGTGTTGTGGCTCTCTCGACTCTCGACGCTGGGTGGGTGGTGGGTTTATTACTTGTTGTGGTGTTGGTTAAATTCATCGTGTTTGACAGCATAAACGCTCTGGCTTTTTTGTTCCATGTTTTTGGAGCTGTTATTGTGCAAGGCCGCTCCCTCCCAAAGCTTTTATTTTTCTGTCTCCAAATGTGATTTTTACATCTCTCTCCCCAAACACAGCTCCCAAATGATTTCACAAACCAAACATGGAATATCAATGACAAAGAGGCACAATGTTACAATGCTAAAGACTAAAGAACTTTCATTTATTATTTTGAATGTAAGTTATATTTATCATTTTTATGCTGATGATGCATTTCTCGTTCAATGATTCAGAAGTTAATAGGATTGGACGATAACTAATTTTAACCTAATGACTCCTACTCGCCAACAATGACTGAAACATACTAAGTTAATCCATTAATGTGATTGACAGCCCCTGGGAAGAAAAAAAAAGATCAAATAAACATATAGTTTGCACAGCTGTAAGTAAAACAGCACATACAGTGTTACTAAATGGGGATCTGTCAGATGGGACCAATGAGAAAGCCACACCCCCTTCCATTAAATATCTGAGATCACAGTTTGTTCACCTTTTAGGGAGTTATTATAAACACTTTATTGACTTCTGATGTGTTAAACTTAATCAAAAGGTGTGTTTTTTGGTTTTTTATTTTTGTCGTTAACCAAAGCAGGAATGAAAAGCAGTAGCTCATTTAGCTCCAGTAAAAAAAGAGTTCAGTTTGACAGCATCCCTGACCCACTGAGCAAACAAACATCATGTCTACAGTAGAGTTAAAGCTGTTTGAACACAGCACACAGACAATGTAAGGAGAAAATGTTTGTTATAAAGCAGGTCTGAAAGATATCTGAATAATCTACCCAGCTGTTTAACCCTCATTCTATCAAAAATACACATCACTTTTCCTTTAACACATTTCAACCCTAACATTTTCTCCATTCCAGAGTGAACTGTGTTGGCTGCAGCTGCACACAAACCATCCATTTTCATCCCGTGACGCTCCACCTGACAGTATCCACCTGGCCGCCGCTCCATCCAACTTTAACGAGAGTTCACCAGAGCATTTCCCTGCCGTGTTTTCTCTTGGCGTTTGTCGCGAGGTCGAGAGGTTGCCAACCCACACGACCGGGCCCTGCCACCGCCGCGGACAGAGCAGCTGTTTCGGCCATATTGGCTCCTGTTTTAATGACCCGCGTTTCCCCCACGACAACACTCCCCGGGCTGGGACCATATTGCCTCCATATCGTCATGACAACACCTCATCCCGCTGCTCGTGGTGGAGAATTTTTATGCTGATGATTACGGATAGAGGGGGGAATAATTACAGCTCGTCTCTGGCCAGCACCGCTCCATCTGGGGGGGCTACGTTTGTGTGGAAGAGGCTGGCTTTGTGGCCAATTCCTTTCCAGATGAAATGGGATAGCAACACAATTATCTCAAGTCCAATTCTTTGAGGCCTATTGTGTGGGTAAACCGAGTCGAGCTGCAGGATTAATGCGTCTGTGGGCTTTTCGAGTGCAGGGACGTGTGTGTGCGGAGAGCATTGGAAAGCTGTTGCTTCATCTCTCCGGTGAATAGACTCGGAGCTCTTACCATCAACAGAGAGACGAGAGAGAGGAGGAATGAGGAGGACAGCACTGGCTGCGAGAAAATACTGCTGAAAACTGTTAGAAAGGTGGAATAGCAGAAATGTACACAGCACAATACAGAGCACATCAGGACAACAACGGTCACTAGCGCTAGTTTTGCAAAAATAAACAGCAAATACAGTACAAGAAATGAAAACCTCAATGGAAGAGGGTCATTTTAGAAATTATGAAGTCATAATATATTCATTGTTTGATTGTTTTATTCACTGTCAACAAAAAAAAAAATATTAGAAACATTTTCAAATATAATTTTCTCTCATTTTGGCGTCTAGTTTATTGAACTTTTTAATGTCATAACAGTTGAGTGGTCTTGGCCTTGTGAAATCTTGCATTGGGTTTAATGTTGTTGAACTTGTAAGATACTTTGCAGTTCAACTTTATATTCTTCCAGTTTCCATTAGCTCTATTGTTATCTTATGTCTTTTGAGCTAAAGCTACTGTTATGTGACATTTGTTTAGCTTACGGCTTGCAGCTATGCTAGCATGCTGTTACTGCGCAGCGACAGTTTCAATAATATACTAAATGCACCAAAGATTGTTTATGTAGTGTCAGTTACTGGCTTCACTTTTTCCAATATTTTTTATTAATAAATGCTTATTCATAAACTTATGATTGTTTTGTGGTTATTACTCATGATATATACTGTTATGGGGCTAAGTAAGCAATCAACCCTGCAAATGAATGCTTAAATGTTCTGTATATCTGTTCAGACAAAGTGAGTACAAACACAGAAGTTCTGCTCCCAGCAATGCCCAATGTTGCAAATTTATAACATTTTCCTAAAAACTTACTAAAACGTAAAAAATCAGAAAACTCTTTCATTTCTACATCAGAGGCCTCCTAAAACAATATCTGGGAGGTCAAAAAATTTTTTGCTCATTTTTTTCTATATTTGGGTCTTACAGGGTTAAAGCCACTTCGGAAATGGTTTTGAATGCTTCCCTTTGTTTGAGCTGATGCCATTCTGTAAAAGCTTGGCCAAGGTTGACTCAAGAAAGAGCTCTCTTCTATTCCTAGAATTTTCAGACAAAGTTTTCTTTTTGGTGAAAAAAAGTTTGGTCTTTTCGGTGGCTCTGCCATGACTGATGGTGAAATAAAGTGTACGCCATTTTGGTCAGATCTTAGTGAGATCCTACTCTGGGAGGGTGCTGTGTGTTTATTAAATTACTGTAAAGTAATAAAGTAAACCTGACCCTGTCCGCTCAGTGGCAGCTGGACTTAAGTGCTGTTTTTGACTCAGATGCACCAGAGAGGAATAGTGCACGCTTCAAACAAACCAACTACAACCATCGTAAGGAAAAATGTAATCTTTGTTGTCTGTTTATCTATGATCCACACAAGACTAGTTTCCCCTGTGTTCTATGCCCCAGCCTTCATCCTGCTCGACCCCTAACACCTGTGTTCATTTGAGGAGGTCCTTTTACAAAGTCACTGGCCATGGATATAGTGTAAAGCCTATCTAAGACCTTAATTAACAATACCCTATAATGTTATCAAACCATTTGGAGGCGCCTGGAAACTTCATTTGAGACAAGAAAAATACATTTTTATCCTTTTGCAATAAAACTTTTAAATCAAAGGGACAGCTAACATGCATACTTATGTATACACACATATATTTCATGCACTTATACACACATTACACATATACACATTTGTTATTTTGTGTTGTCTGTGTGGGTAAGAAGTGTGTATTATCCACTTCTGTAACCTTCTTCCTAAAACACAAAGCACAAACATCACACGGAGATGATATTATTACTAGTTTAATTTCTTGTGCTAAATTAAAATTTCCAAAACACTAATTGAATCCATGGCAGAAATGACTGGGTCCCACATGTGACAGAGTGAACCCTGCCATGCACTGCATCATGGGTATCATCAGTTTCTGGCCCGGACACTGTCCAGCAGAGTTTGGAGCGAGTCGTGGTGATTCGGTCCTGTTCGGTCGCCAGAGTTTTGGTTGTGTCCAGCACCGATGTGGAAAAGAACAGCCAGTGACTCTCCATTCGTCCAATTCATGTCTGTGTTGTCCATTCAAAATGATTTCTGTGGTTTTATGGAGTCAGATGGAGAATGTCAGGCTGAAACAGGGGATCTCTGCCACAGTGTTTTGGAAGGAGACTGTGTTTTCTAATAGTTAATGCTTAGTTTTTTCATGCAGTCACAGATTAACCCTGGTATGTTTTACAATAAAAATGACTTACAGAGGTTTGGTAAGGCCTCAAGTCTGAAGAAAGTGTATGAAATAAAAGTCAATGGGAGACCTTCTGCTTTATGTTCATGCATTTTTCAGATTGAAATTGTAAAGGCAACATTTTAAAACAAGAAAGTAATACTTTAAATAAAGACAAACCCCACTCAATTTTGAAATATTTCTCTGTGAACTGCAATCGTCACAATGTAAAGTTGTGCTTATAAGTTTACGTACCCTGGAAGAAGTTGGGATTGTTTGGCCATTTTTCAGAGATTATGAATTATAACACAAAACCTTTTTCCATAGTTAGTGTTTGGGTGGAGCCATTAATTGTCGACCAACTGTGTTTACTCTTTTTAGATCACAATGACAACAGAAACTACCCAAATGACCCTGATCAAAAGTCTACAATCCCCAGTTCTTAAGACCGTGTGTTGCACCTTTAACCTCAACGACAGCCTGAAGTCTTTTGTGGAAGTTGTGGATGAGGCTCTTTATTTTCTCAGATGTAAAGCTGCAGATTCTTCTTGGCAAAAAGCCTCCAGTTTCTGTAAATTATTTATGCTTTAAAAAGCGTAAACACAGTTGTTTTACATTTACACTATTAGTAAAAAAGATTTTTGTGTTATCATTCATATTCTCTGAAAAATGGCCAAAATAAATCATAAATTCTGCAAGGGCATGGAAACTTCTGAGCACAGCTGTATCCATATGGTCTGTCTTCAATGTACTTTCAAAATCTTCCACCTTCACATATTTTTAGACAATGGCTTTTTAGATTTCTAGGTAACTGACGACAGCCCTTGGTGTTTGGTCGGCTGTGAGCAACACGATTATCGGCCCGTCTCCGACACCAATATCTTGCAGTTTAAGTAAATGTTAAAGAGCTAATTATTGGGGCAGGGTGTTGTCTGTTTCTGTTTCTTTTTTAATATAACAAAGCACAAACAACAGTTGTATTTGTCGACTCAGTATGAGACTCCCTATTCCTGTGAGAGGTCGTGTCATTTCCTGTTACTGCTCAGGACTTGACATTACTTTTATTTAACACTGAGTCAAAAAAAAAAAAAAAGAAGATATTTTTTACACTAATCCACACAGTCTGCATGTTCCCCCCGAACAGGCAGACTCTACCAAGGTGGTAATCAAACCCGGGACCTGCTTGCTGTGAGGCAGGAGTGCTAACCACTCTGCCACCGTGCCCCATTTATGCTCCAGCATGAACCAAATTATCTGGTTGTGTTAGCCCAAATCAAAAAGTAATTTCAATGTAATTGGGATTATTTGTCAGTGTAATACAATACAAAAAGTCTGGTATTAGAATGATTAGACTATAGTTTCTCTGCTGTTGTCGAAAAGAGATGGATGGTAAATATCAGCAGTATACTGAGATTCTCTGGAGAATCTCGGGAGAAACAAAGAAACAAAAACAATGGCAAACTCAAAGGAACAGAATCACAAAGACGCTCACAAGGGACCAAACAAAACCCAAAAGCACCAAACACTTATTTAAAAGTGGACTGTGTAGCATTAGGGAAACTCTTAGCAGTAAAATGTCATAAAAAATAAACTTATTTTCAACATAAGACTATAAAAACACTGCACTAATATAAAGTTTCCACTCTGAGCCCAGTAGGACGTAGGGAAGGCTGCAGGAGGCAAAACGTCTCCGAAACCAAAAAGAGCTCCTGTGGCTTTCTGCTTAGGCACTTGAAACAAACTAATTAAAATTTCAGGAGACATAAAAATGAGGAAATAATAACACTGGTATTTCAGGCTTATTCCCATTCCCTCTGAGGCCTGAGCACACATTGTACTGTTACAACAAAGCAGGACAATGAATGGTGCTTGGAAAAGCTCAGCCAAAAAAACTTATCAACATCCATTTTGAAATAAGTGCACTTTCCAAAGAACTTTATTGCGCTTTTTGTTTAATCATTAATATAAGTATCCTCCAATCATGTTTCAACAAGTAACCTACAACTATAAAAACATGTGCCTCCCATAATGTCTATTTTAATATGAACTCCTTTTAGACTTCTCACTTTCATAAAGAAGGATAGGTCACTATCACATTTTGGCATTGGCTACGCAAAGACTTTAAATTCACAAAGCTGCAGCAGTTTGCTATCATTTAGAATCTAAAACCAGAAGCAGTTGTCACTAACAACCACCACTGAATATTTAGCATTCTCCGAGTGAGCCAGGTTGAACATCCAGATGGTTGGTCATAAACGCTGACTTGTTATAAACCACATTTCTCATTCTGTCTTTATGTAATATCACCAGTTCTACCAAATGGTACAGTGTGTTTTTTGGGATGCTTTGTACTCCTTTGTACCCCTTTCAAAGTGGAAACTGACACACACTGACCTGATCCATACTGCTCCAGTGGAATTGAGGCTAAGTAACCACACAAATCACATTATCGCTCACATCTGATTCATGCACATCTGGACATTTTGCTCAAATTGGTCAACTACTAAGATTTTAGTTTGTCAGACCTTTTTATATGTATTTTTTTGTCAGGGTTCAAATATTTCAAAAACGAGGTTCATCTTCTTCACTTTGTAAAAGGAGGCCAGGTGCATTGTATCAGTACCAGAACCAGTGCATTGGTCCAAAAAGGTTTATTTAGTCCTCCATAAAGAGTTTCTTTTAAATAGATTCATGCTAAGTTCCTCAGAAAAAAGAGACAAAGACAACAAGTACTACATCAAAAAGAAGAGATCAATCAGAACCAAAAATGCACATTCATGTACAGAACACTCTACCTGTCATTCAGAATTAGATTTCTCCAATTGATTACTTTGTTTAAAGAGTTTACACGCAGAGCAGCTGGGTATAATGTGGTCTCAGTGAGAGCTGTGTCATCAGCATAAGATATGTCACAGTGACATTATTACAAAGTTAGGAACAATTCAGCACTGATCTGTTTATAAGACACTTAAAGGAAAAGTGTACCTTTATTGTAAAAAACATTCAGAATATGACCATATTATAAAACCTTACCTTGAGTTCATCTTAGTCATGTCTATCCTCTATCTGAGCGTTTTTCCTCAAGTTAAACTAAAACAAATGCTCTTTCTACGTGCTAGTATTTTGTTTACTGTGATAATAATTAGATTTGAAGAGCCACTTTAATGATGCTGTGAACACAATGCACCTGGTTCACTTCAAAGTTATCCCTGCCTCAGTTCTCCGCCTGCTTTTCTTTGTATTTTCCGTCCGTGTAAATAATAAACCACGCTTTTGTGACCCGAAGCCGCTCCGAGTTGCGTAATGATCCATTTTGCTTTGGCGGGTCGCGGAGAATCGCAGTCAAAGGCAAACTCATTATTCAGGTCATTTTTATAAAGAGAGTATTATACAACGGCAATTATGTAATCAGAGGATCAAACGGAGAACAAAAGATAACGGGACAAAGGGTGAAGCACGTAGGCCGCCAGGAAAACAAAAAAAAAAAAACAACTCTATTTGAAGTGTATTATCTTCTCTCAATCATTTTCTGATTTGGAAATAAAAAAATCCTGAAGGTTTTTGCACATTAGTGCTTTTAGTTTGATTTACAAAATCAAGATTTCAGGTTTGCTCTTGGAAATAATTCAATTGAAAAAACAAACAGCTGTGGTTTTTGGGAAAATCACAAGTCATTGGGAGGTTTTTAAAAAATACAAAAACAGGAGAGTTCAGATTTGAAAGAGGTTGGAAGGTTATGAAGTTTGCAACAAAGCTTGTACAAAACATGACAAAGAAACAAAACGGATGGAGTTGTAAAGTTTAATAGAAAAATGGCGGGGCATGTTCTACTTCATTGTTCAAAACATGAAGAAAACAAGAAAAAAATCCAGTTTGTGCTGTTGGAGTGCATTGTAAAAGAAAGTTAAGTGTTAGAAAACTTCTGACATAGACTATTTGGTTCCAACCTTTGGACTTTTTGCAGGAGTGCGGTAAAGTGTGTAGTTTCTCAGGTCCATCCTTCTCACACAGCTATGGCAGTCCTGCAGGGACATGTTGGTGTTAGGAACAAACCTGGTGGAAATGGGTCTGATAGTTATGTGTTCTCCAAAGGAACATGTTAGTGTTAGGAACAAACCTGGTGGAAATGGGTCTGATAGTTATGTGTTCTCCAAAGGAACATGTTAGTGTTAGGAACAATCCTGGTGGAAATGGGTCTGATAGTTATGTGTTCTCCAAAGGAACATGTTAGTGTTAGGAACAATCCTGGTGGAAATGGGTCTGATAGTTATGTGTTCTCCAAAGGAACATGTTAGTGTTAGGAACAAACCTGGTGGAAATGGGTCTGATAGTTATGTGTTCTCCAAAGGAACATGTTAGTGTTAGGAACAAACCTGGTGGAAATGGTGTTCTCCAAAGGAACATGTTAGTGTTAGGAACAAACCTGGTGGAAATGGGTCTGATCGTTATGTGTTCTCCAAAGGAACATGCTGGTGTTAGGAACAAACCTGGTGGAAATGGTGTTCTCCAAAGGAACATGTTAGTGTTAGGAACAAACCTGGTGGAAATGGGTCTGATAGTTATGTGTTCTCCAAAGGAACATGCTGGTGTTAGGAACAAACCTGGTGGAAATGGGTCTGATAGTTATGTGTTCTCCAAAGGAACATGCTGGTGTTAGGAACAAACCTGGTGGAAATGGGTCTGATAGTTATGTGTTCTCCAAAGGAACATGCTGGTGTTAGGAACAAACCTGGTGGAAATGGGTCTGATAGTTATGTGTTCTCCAAAGGAACATGCCTGTGTTTCTCACCAGCTGTGATCAGTTTGTTGTTTGTAGAAACAGAAACAGGAAGTAATGGAACTAAAATGTTGCCTTCCAGCGAATTCTATGGAGCTATAAATGTCTATTTTTCCAAGACAGACAAATTTTGTTCAACGTAATAATGCTGAAGTCTATTGGGTCTGCAGATTGTTTTGGAACTTCAAGAGGACATTACATTATTTTGAGAAATGATGGACTTACTATTGCATGGATCGAGACTGCATCATTTAGAGTTATAATCAGCCAATTAGCAGCGTTTTACCTGAATCAATCAAATTAAAGAGATTTATATTCCCTAAAGGTACTCTCTTTAATGGGTTAGTCTTTTTGAATCACAACTGCCCATTTATTGCTCACTGTCATAAATATAGAAAAACTGTACGTTGGACAGTTTAGCAGTAACGTCAACTTAAATCTCCTAAACTCTAAGTAAGATTGAGTAATATTAAGACCTCATGAGACTCTGCTACAGTAAAGCAGAGCTGCCCATTGGTCGAGACATTCCTAATTTTATCAATATTATGAAAGGAGCAGTTGAGCCATAGGTGTGAAGGTTCTCAGTCATCCATGTCATCTTGTAATAAAGGTTAAAGCAAAGGCATCTGGACTTGGATTTCAAGCTGAAAGAACATCACAATAAAAATCAAGTCTGGATGTCTTTGCTTTAAGCTTTACTTTAATGGAGCCATATTACTCAGAGCTTTAGTCTTTTATTAAAACACAAAATGACTAGAAGCATTTTATTATTTTACTCACTGTTAAGGTGCAACCTTTACCAACAACTACCATAATAATAATATAATAATACCAAACAGATGAGACTGCAGAGATACTGGGGCTGCTGAGACAGAACTGAAGCACATCTGCAGCTGAATGAGCAGCATCATGCCGTTCAACAGATGGAAGAACCAGGATTCATTTGGATTTTCTGATGAATATGTTTGAGTTACTGTTTCCGCCTGTGTCCTCCAGCACACGCTGCCTACTGTCGTAAGTACCTCTCACACTGAAAGGTCCTATAGCTAATGTACTTTTGCCTTTGAAGTCTGGAGATATGTTGTGATTTGCTGAAGATAGGGTTTGTCATTTAGTTGGTACTATTCAGACTAGAAAGGTTTTACTGCATTTTGTTGTGACTCTGTATCCTCAAACACAAAGAACCCAACTAAATACATTCAAATGTGTTATATAAAGCTGGACCATGCAGCAAATGTGTTTCATTAAGAGTTTGAATTAGAAAAAAGCAGGTTCCTATGATCACTGTGTGAAGGAAAATGCTGCTGTGAGGAACAAACCTGGTGGAAATGGGTCTGATAGTTATGTGTTCTCCAAAGGAACATGTTAGTGTTAGGAACAAACCTGGTGGAAATGGGTCTGATAGTTATGTGTTCTCCAAAGGAACATGTTAGTGTTAGGAACAAACCTGGTGGAAATGGGTCTGATAGTTATGTGTTCTCCAAAGGAACATGTTAGTGTTAGGAACAAACCTGGTGGAAATGGGTCTGATAGTTATGTGTTCTCCAAAGGAACATGTTAGTGTTAGGAACAAACCTGGTGGAAATGGGTCTGATCGTTATGTGTTCTCCAAAGGAACATGTTAGTGTTAGGAACAAACCTGGTGGAAATGGGTCTGATAGTTATGTGTTCTCCAAAGGAACATGCTGGTGTTAGGAACAAACCTGGTGGAAATGGGTCTGATCGTTATGTGTTCTCCAAAGGAACATGCTGGTGTTAGGAACAAACCTGGTGGAAATGGTGTTCTCCAAAGGAACATGTTAGTGTTAGGAACAAACCTGGTGGAAATGGGTCTGATAGTTATGTGTTCTCCAAAGGAACATGTTAGTGTTAGGAACAAACCTGGTGGAAATGGGTCTGATAGTTATGTGTTCTCCAAAGGAACATGCTGGTGTTAGGAACAAACCTGGTGGAAATGGGTCTGATCGTTATGTGTTCTCCAAAGGAACATGCTGGTGTTAGGAACAAACCTGGTGGAAATGGGTCTGATAGTTATGTGTTCTCCAAAGGAACATGTTAGTGTTAGGAACAAACCTGGTGGAAATGGGTCTGATAGTTATGTGTTCTCCAAAGGAACATGTTAGTGTTAGGAACAAACCTGGTGGAAATGGGTCTGATCGTTATGTGTTCTCCAAAGGAACATGCTGGTGTTAGGAACAAACCTGGTGGAAATGGGTCTGATCGTTATGTGTTCTCCAAAGGAACATGCTGGTGTTAGGAACAAACCTGGTGGAAATGGGTCTGATAGTTATGTGTTCTCCAAAGGAACATGTTAGTGTTAGGAACAAACCTGGTGGAAATGGGTCTGATAGTTATGTGTTCTCCAAAGGAACATGTTAGTGTTAGGAACAAACCTGGTGGAAATGGGTCTGATAGTTATGTGTTCTCCAAAGGAACATGTTAGTGTTAGGAACAAACCTGGTGGAAATGGGTCTGATAGTTATGTGTTCTCCAAAGGAACATGTTAGTGTTAGGAACAAACCTGGTGGAAATGGGTCTGATAGTTATGTGTTCTCCAAAGGAACATGTTAGTGTTAGGAACAAACCTGGTGGAAATGGGTCTGATCGTTATGTGTTCTCCAAAGGAACATGCTGGTGTTAGGAACAAACCTGGTGGAAATGGGTCTGATAGTTATGTGTTCTCCAAAGGAACATGTTAGTGTTAGGAACAAACCTGGTGGAAATGGGTCTGATCGTTATGTGTTCTCCAAAGGAACATGCTGGTGTTAGGAACAAACCTGGTGGAAATGGGTCTGATCGTTATGTGTTCTCCAAAGGAACCTGCTGGTGTTAGGAACAAACCTGGTGGAAATGGGTCTGATAGTTATGTGTTCTCCAAAGGAACATGCTGGTGTTAGGAACAAACCTGGTGGAAATGGGTCTGATAGTTATGTGTTCTCCAAAGGAACATGTTAGTGTTAGGAACAAACCTGGTGGAAATGGTGTTCTCCAAAGGAACATGTTAGTGTTAGGAACAAACCTGGTGGAAATGGGTCTGATCGTTATGTGTTCTCCAAAGGAACATGCTGGTGTTAGGAACAAACCTGGTGGAAATGGTGTTCTCCAAAGGAACATGCTGGTGTTAGGAACAAACCTGGTGGAAATGGGTCTGATAGTTATGTGTTCTCCAAAGGAACATGCTGGTGTTAGGAACAAACCTGGTGGAAATGGGTCTGATAGTTATTTGTTCTCCAAAGGAACCTGCTGGTGTTAGGAACAAACCTGGTGGAAATGGTGTTCTCCGAAGGAACATGCTGGTGTTAGGAACAAACCTGGTGGAAATGGGTCTGATCGTTATGTGTTCTCCAAAGGAACATGCTGGTGTTAGGAACAAACCTGGTGGAAATGGTGTTCTCCAAAGGAACATGTTAGTGTTAGGAACAAACCTGGTGGAAATGGGTCTGATAGTTATGTGTTCTCCAAAGGAACATGCTGGTGTTAGGAACAAACCTGGTGGAAATGGGTCTGATAGTTATGTGTTCTCCAAAGGAACATGCTGGTGTTAGGAACAAACCTGGTGGAAATGGGTCTGATAGTTATGTGTTCTCCAAAGGAACATGCTGGTGTTAGGAACAAACCTGGTGGAAATGGGTCTGATAGTTATGTGTTCTCCAAAGGAACATGCCTGTGTTTCTCACCAGCTGTGATCAGTTTGTTGTTTGTAGAAACAGAAACAGGAAGTAATGGAACTAAAATGTTGCCTTCCAGCGAATTCTATGGAGCTATAAATGTCTATTTTTCCAAGACAGACAAATTTTGTTCAACGCAATAATGCTGAAGTCTATTGGGTCTGCAGATTGTTTTGGAACTTCAAGAGGACATTACATTATTTTGAGAAATGATGGACTTACTATTGCATGGATCGAGACTGCATCATTTAGAGTTATAATCAGCCAATTAGCAGCGTTTTACCTGAATCAATCAAATTAAAGAGATTTATATTCCCTAAAGGTACTCTCTTTAATGGGTTAGTCTTTTTGAATCACAACTGCCCATTTACTGCTCACTGTCATAAATATATAAAAACTGTACGTTGGACAGTTTAGCAGTAACGTCAACTTAAATCTCCTAAACTCTAAGTAAGATTGAGTAATATTAAGACCTCATGAGACTCTGCTACAGTAAAGCAGAGCTGCCCATTGGTCGAGACATTCCTAATTTTATCAATATTATGAAAGGAGCAGTTGAGCCATAGGTGTGAAGGTTCTCAGTCATCCATGTCATCTTGTAATAAAGGTTAAAGCAAAGGCATCTGGACTTGGATTTCAAGCTGAAAGAACATCACAATAAAAACCAAGTCTGGATGTCTTTGCTTTAAGCTTTACTTTAATGGAGCCATATTACTCAGAGCTTTAGTCTTTTATTAAAACACAAAATGACTAGAAGCATTTTATTATTTTACTCACTGTTAAGGTGCAACCTTTACCAACAACTACCATAATAATAATATAATAATACCAAACAGATGAGACTGCAGAGATACTGGGGCTGCTGAGACAGAACTGAAGCACATCTGCAGCTGAATGAGCAGCATCATGCCGTTCAACAGATGGAAGAACCAGGATTCATTTGGATTTTCTGATGAATATGTTTGAGTTACTGTTTCCGCCTGTGTCCTCCAGCACACGCTGCCTACTGTCGTAAGTACCTCTCACACTGAAAGGTCCTATAGCTAATGTACTTTTGCCTTTGAAGTCTGGAGATATGTTGTGATTTGCTGAAGATAGGGTTTGTCATTTAGTTGGTACTATTCAGACTAGAAAGGTTTTACTGCATTTTGTTGTGACTCTGTATCCTCAAACACAAAGAACCCAACTAAATACATTCAAATGTGTTATATAAAGCTGGACCATGCAGCAAATGTGTTTCATTAAGAGTTTGAATTAGAAAAAAGCAGGTTCCTATGATCACTGTGTGAAGGAAAATGCTGCTGTGAGTCTGCATGAGAAACTTGAATAATGGCTGTGTTGGCTCTACAGATGCATAAGATGACTGATAATCACTAGATAAAAATACAAACACAAATAGCATAGCATCTGTGATATGTACTTGTGGATTTATGCAAGTAAGCCGTGTGCTGAATATTAGACAGTATAAGCACAACAAAAACACATCAGTCGACGTTATCAGGAGGATGTACACTGTGTGGGGCTGTTACTGCACCATTAGCAGCGAGACAGAGGACTAATCCATTCAGTGTTTGTGATGGAGGCTGGAACAATGCAGGCAGTCGAAAAAGAACCAGGCAACAACCTAGAGTTACGTAAGGACTCATTCGGAGAATGTCCACAGCAGATATGTTCATGTCAGAAGATAGTCCAGACTGTCCAGGAGGTTCTCTAACATGTAACTAAATTTATACAATATTCAGCAAAATAACAGCTCGAATTGCAATAATGTGATGGTCTTCTATCTGTGACAAGATACAAAAAAGTAGAATTTTTTTAGTCGTCTAAGTTTGATTCAGTTCCAGTTTTATCAAAAGAAGGTGAGTCCTGAGCCTTGTATTTCTGTGTACATTTGAAATTGAACTTTAACAATGACAAACTGCACAGTCCACACACACAGTCCACACACACAATCCACACACACAGTCCACACACACAGTCCACACACACAGTCCTCACACACAGTCCTCACACACAGTCCACACACACAGTCCACACACACAGTCCACACACACAGTCCACACACACAATCCACACACACAGTCCACACACAGTCCACACACACAATACACACACAGTCCACACACACAGTCCACACACACAATCCACACACACAGTCCACACACACAATCCACACACACAGTCCACACACACAATCCACACACACAGTCCACACACACAATCCACACACACAGTCCACACACACAGTCCACACACACAATCCACACACACAGTCCACACACACAGTCCACACACACAGTCCACACACACAGTCCTCACACACAGTCCACACACACAGTCCACACACACAGTCCACACACACAATCCACACACACAGTCCACACACACAGTCCACACACACAATCCACACACACAGTCCACACACACAGTCCACACACACAGTCCACACACACAATCCACACACAGTCCACACACACAGTCCACACACACAGTCTACACACACAGTCCACACACACAGTCCACACACAGTCCACACACACAGTCCACACACAGTCCACACACACACAGTCCACACACACAATCCACACACACAGTCACACACAGTCCACACACACAGTCCACACACACACAGTCCACACACACAGTTCACACACACAGTCCACACACACAGTCCACACACACAGTCCACACACAGTCCACACACACAGTCCACACACACAGTCCACACACACAGTCCACACACACAGTCCACACACACAATCCACACACAGTCCACACACACAATCCACACACACAGTCCACACACACAGTCCACACACACAGTCCACACACACAGTCCACACACACAGTCCACACACACAGTCCACACACACAGTCCACACACACAGTCCACACACACAGTTCACACACACAGTCCACACACACACAGTCCACACACACAGTCCACACACACAATCCACACACACAGTCCACACACACAGTCCACACACACAATCCACACACACAGTCCACACACACAGTCCTCACACACAGTCCACACACACAGTCTACACACACAGTCCACACACACAATCCACACACACAGTCCACACACACAGTCACACACACAGTCCTCACACACAGTCCACACACACAGTCCACACACACAGTCCACACACACACACACACACACAGTCCACACAGTCCACACACAGTCTACACACAGTCCACACACTCAGTCCACACACACAGTCTACACACACAGTCTCACACAGTCCACACACAAAGTCCACACACACAGTCCACACACACAGTCCTCACACAGTCCACACACAGTCTCACACACACAGTCTACACACACAGTCTCACACACACAGTCCTCACACACAGTCTCACACAGTCCACACACACAGTCTCCACACACAGTCCACACACACAGTCCACACACAGTCTCACACACAGTCTCACACACAGTCCACACACAGTCTCACACACAGTCTCACACACACAGTCCTCACACAGTCCACACACACAGTCTGACACACACAGTCTCACACACACAGTCCTCACACACAGTCACACACACAGTCTACACACAGTCCACACACAAAGTCCACACACACAGTCCACACACACAGTCTGACACACACAGTCTCACACACAGTCTCACACACAGTCCACACAGTCCACACACAATCCACACACAGTCCACACACACAGTCTCACACACAGTCCACACAGTCCACACACAGTCTCACACACACAATCCACACACACAGTCTACACACACAGTCTACACACAGTCCACACACAGTCTCACACACAGTCCACACACAGTCTCACACACAGTCTCACACACACAGTCCTCACACAGTCCACACACAGTCTCACACAGTCCACACACAGTCCACACACAGTCTCACACACAATCCACACACACACACACAGTCCACACACACAGTCCACACACACAGTCCACACACACAGTCCACACACACAGTCCTCACACACAGTCCACACACACAGTCCACACACACAGTCCACACACACAGTCCACACACACAGTCCACACACACAATCCACACACACAGTCCACACACACAGTCCACACACACAGTCCACACACACAGTCCACACACACAGTCCACACACACAATCCACACACACAGTCCACACACACAGTCCACACACACAGTCCACACACACAATCCACACACACAGTCCACACACACAATCCACACACACAGTCCACACACACAATCCACACACACAGTCCACACACACAGTCCACACACACACACACACAGTCCACACACACAGTCCACACACACAGTCCACACACACAGTCCACACACACAGTCCACACACACAGTCCACACACACAGTCCACACACACAGTCCACACACACAGTCCACACACACAGTCCACACACACAGTCCACACACAGTCCACACACACAGTCCACACACACAGTCCACACACACAGTCCACACACACAGTCCACACACACAGTCCACACACACAGTCCACACACACACACACAGTCCACACACACAGTCCACACACACAGTCCACACACACAGTCCACACACACAGTCCACACACACAGTCACACACACAGTCACACACAGTCCACACACACAGTCCACACACACAGTCCACACACACAATCCACACACACAGTCCACACACACAGTCCACACACACAGTCCACACACACAGTCCACACACACAGTCCACACACACAATCCACACACACAGTCCACACACACAGTCCACACACACAGTCCACACACACAGTCCACACACACAGTCCACACACACAGTCCACACACTCAGCCTGAGCTGCAGCTCTAGCAACTACAGCAGCAAAAATATCCACATTTAAGAAAAGAAGATAGTGCTGAAAGGGTTGACTGCTGTGTTGTGATGGCAGATTTCAAGCTTTGGTTAGTATTTATCTCACACATTCACAACATTGACTATAGCGTGTAAAGCAGTATATACAGTCAGCAGAAAACATGAGGCTACACCCCACTTATTCACCAGCTGCACATTATCAACACTCCCCCTGAAAACCTCCAGACATCATTCATACCCAGCACTACCAACATGGTTTTTACATAAAAATGTCATTCTCCTTCATGAGTCGTATTCACTTTATGAAACTATAGCTTATTAAATGTTATCTTTGAATTAAAAAAACATTTACAGATTTGCTTGCATCGACATGAAGGGAACAGTTCAATGCATCCTGTTAAATTCCATTGTAAAGTTTGCTCCTCTTTCGCAATTTGGGTGTGTCCTTTGATTTATTAAACCCTTGTATTGAGCAAAACAGGCTTTTGGTTCATAGTGTTGGCTCAATTTCACTCAAAATTCTCCTCCTATTCCTCATTTTATCTGCTCCTCTCTTAGATTCACACTTCATGTCTCTCTTCTCTGTGTCTCACTCGGTTCTCCTCACTTCCTGTAGGGGGCACTGTGTCTCTTTGTCTCTGTTCTCGTCTCTCTGCGGCCGGCTGCAGCCCCTGTAGTGAAAAGACTCACAGGCATCATTTTCTTGGTCAAAGTATAAAACATTTTTTTCGGCGCATAATGGAAGCCGGAGAATATTAACGCTGCAAATATCTGATTTCATGCAAAAGAAAATATCTGATGTACAGAGAGGAATATTAAACATGTCTCCTGGTATGCTAGTTTTTAGTGGCACTCGCAGCTAAACAAAACAGCTTCTCATTCTCGAGGAGGGACGAGGGAAAAGCAGGAGGAAGAGGAGGAGGTAGGTAACGACACTCCTCTTTCTGTTAAAGGCCTGGTCTGAACAAAAACGACTTATCAGAAAGTAACAGCTCGCATCACCCCCCTGACGTTGAGGTAGACTTTAGCTAGAATTAGCATTTAAATCAACCTTTTTCTATTTTGCAACACATTTACCTCCCAGAAACAGCACTTTCTTTTATGTGGTTTGCTTTTTTTCTGCTTCATTTTGATGCCACAGTAGAAAACAAAGGTTCAGCTTGGATTTTTCATTGCATTAACAATATTAGCAATTGCCCCAACATTTCTACTAGGCCTATTTGTCTTAAAATAAACTAAGGCATGATAAAAAATAGACAGATAAACTCAGGAAATTACCTGAGAGGTTGTAGGATCCAGCAACAACAGAGGAGACTACGTGCCTTTATAAGACTGCTGTGAACAAACAGAACCACAAGTTCAATTTGGTTCAATTTTGTAATTTCATTTATATTACGGTATATTTCAGTGTGTGGTGTTTGCCTTAGATGTGTCATGTTTAATATGTTGTCTTATTGACTCTTATCATGTTCTATCATATCATTGTGGTGCACGTGGCAGAGTGGTTAGCACTCCTGCCCCACAGCAGATCGTTCTTTCTGTGAGGAGTCTGCGTGTCCTCCATGTGTGTACTCCGGCTCCTCCCACCGTACAAACACATAAATGTACAGGTTAATTGGCGACTCTAAAAGTGTCCCTAGTGAATGAATGAATTAGAGGACCTCCTCGAAAACGAGATAATTCATCTCAAGGGACTATTCCCTTGATTTAGTCCCGTGACAATCATCCTCCCTTGTGCTGTAACACGTCTTGTTCCAACAAAAGATGGGAAAAAAAAACACAAATTTTGACACTTTCATCTCAAATAAGTCACAACATTAAAATTCCCAAAATGATAAACTTTTGAAGCTTACAAACTCCCAATTTCACCTCGAGATTTGTGAGCTCACAAACTCCAGGGAAAGTGTCTCCGTCCGACTGCAGATCGGCGAATGATGAGGCAGCACTGACAGTTTTATTTTTTATTTTTTATTTTATTTTATAATCTGTTTGTCACTAACCAGAGACTATAGAATATGTTGATGCTGGTGGGAGCAACCAGAGTACCCAGAAAAAACCCACCCATCACCCAACATGCAAACTCCACACAGAACGGCTCTGTTCAAGAGTCAAACCCTGTGAGTGAACGTGCTGCTTTCAAGTGCAAGTCCAACAATTTGAATGGTAGATTTATCTGAGAGCGGAGATAGTTTTTTGCGACTTGTGCGTGTTCAAGTCATTCTGGGTTAAAAAAACCCAGAAATGTCAGTATGGACATTGATTAATAGAGCTCAATCCCTGTATCTGTTTGTGTCTTCTGTTTGTGGACCAAATATACATTCTAGTTGTTTACCAGTGCCTTAATAATGTAGAAGAGAGGACAAAATGCATAACATGAGTATCAAACATTTTATTTGTGCAACTGTTTTTTAAATCACCTGTTAGCTAAGGTAGAAACCATGCTAACAAAGCTAGCGTGTTGACACCATGAATAATATATTTGACAATAAAGTCAATTAACAACAAGCTCGCTGTTGAGTTCCGCCATGTTGAATTAGTCCTGACATCAGAAACAGAATATAGAATTACAGTGTATCCGACTCGATCAAATAACTTTGTGGCGTGGAAACTCGTATATACAATAAACCCAACTCCATTTGAAAGCAGAAACAGTCCTAACCACCGTGCCATGGTTTGTACCAACCGTTTTAACGTTACCAACTTAAATAACAGGGTCTTGCTCTGATTGGAGAAAACGGCAGATGATAAATCCAACCATCAATCAATTGCAGAGTTAATTCATTTGAAGTACATGCCCTTTGGAAAACACTTGCTCCAGAAGCCCTCCCAGATGGTCCTGTGTAAGAGCTAGGCCACCTTTCTCAATCATCTCTCCACCTTCATCCACCGTCAGTCCATCCCAGACTCTTGACTCTGAATATAGTGTATACTGAACGTACTTGTTGTGATGTGTATATGTTTCTATTAGAGTAAATTAGCTTTTCATACATTTTCGGAAACCTTAAGTGTCTTTTGTGTGTCAAAAGACAAAATGTATTTTTTTAGTTTTAAAATCTTTTTCTACCAGCTCATAGTCTCTTGACATTATGTGAAAATGTAAAACCATTGTTGAAGATTCAGAAGTGTAACATGTATTTAGCTGATATTCAACAGCTGTACGTGGTTAATCTTCCCTTTTCTGTCTGCATCAACAAACTAAAGTCCACTAAATGATGTAAATGTAATAGAGTCTTACTTCCTTTATGAAACTCAATAATGGACCAATGGTATTACAGCACAAATTAAGAGAATGTATATTTGTGGATTCAATTATAAATGCCATCCATGCAACCCTAATAAAGAACTATGGATAAGGAAATGATATTTCCAGTACTGCCCACAATAACAGACCCATTAAGGACACACACGTCAAAGATGTTTTCTCTTCAGAGGCTCCGCATTAGTCCGAGATACTGCATTTAATGAGATTTTTCTTCTGATTAGTTTATTTCAAACATGTCCAGATGATCTATTAAAGCCTTACTATTTACAGCGACTGGATGTGACTCATGCAAAGACCATATTGTAATTACTCAGTGGTAAACAACTCAAGTAGAAGCAATGAGAAGCCTCTAAAAATGTATACGAGGCATGTAATACTGCGTCAGTGCAACATTAGTGAACTGTGGACAATTTATCTACTGCTGTTTTCTTCCACACGTTCTGGTAAGAGCACTGGAAATATAGCAGGACTGCATAGTGGAGTCGTAAACAACTCGAGTCGAAGCAAAAAGAGGCAATGATTACATGTAATACTGTTGGTTAAAAGCACTTTTAACTCTTGAAGAAGTGAAGAAGCTCTGTCCTTTTTCTTTTGTTGATTTTTGTTTTTGAAGACAATCAGGGCAAAGAGACTGTGAGTGCTGTGCCTATGTCACTAACAATGTCTTGTGTAAAGCATTCTGGGAAATGTAGTTACAAATGCTACAACCTAGATTACGACTTTACAAAGTGAGAAAATCTTGGATCATCAGTTGCACATTAAATAAAACATCACATCCAGAAAATGTGTTAAAATACTTTAGACTTTTTTGCTTTACTGAATGACATGGGACACTGTTATTCCAAGTATCCACTCACTGAAGCGCACAAGTCCGTTTTTGGTCCACGTTCTGTTGTTTGTACAGAATTTGTGATGCTTTTTAATCCACCTAAAATATATTGTCTGTGAGAATGTGCTGTTTACACACAAGGGTCTACAAGCAACTTTTATTGAAAGATAGTTTGGTTTTAAAAAAAAGCGCGGCCTCATATTGAGGAATTTTGATGGCAGAGGAGGTAATTCTTTAAAGTAAACTGTGTTAATCCTATTTGATTATAATACATTTAACACTTTCATAAGCAAACTGTATATTCTTTTCAAAACAATAAAAGTGATATAACGGACTATGTTTTGTGTCAGTGGTCACAACTTTTTGTGTCTTTTTTGGCTCCGGGGAACGTTCTGTAAAATATTTACCTTCACCGTCTGGTGCGTGTTTTTAGTGACCATTTCTTCTAAACATAACAGAGGAGCCCTTTTAGACACTATATTAATAATCCAATAATAAATAACTCAGAAGCTAAAATATAACTGTTGATTACAAGAGCTACATGTGTACTTCTTACACCAAACACATATTCTTTAAGAAAAGATAAAGATGCTATTGTCATCTTTCTACATGCTTAAGAAGAATAGGTTTAGAAATGACTGCAATTAAATCCAAATCCATTCACCTATTCACACGCACACGCGCTTACGCCTTGGACAGAACTGAAAAGTGACAACATCTACTGCAGCCCACGCTTATGAACAGAAATCAGCATGACTTTTGTTCTGTATGATCACGATCTGACTGAGAACAACTCATGCAGGAGCTAAGACAAAACCTTCAGTGTGGAGTAAACACGGTATTGTACGTGAGTGATATATCTTCTTTTAAAAACACCTTGTTTAAAATCACTTGTTACAATTATATAATCATAACACAATGGAACCAAAAAAGGGAAAAGAAAGCTAAAGCAAAAGCTCCTAAAAGGCAGCCATGGAGAGACCAGCTGATTTATGAAAGTCTCATTGTCTGATGGGAAAATCCCCTCGCCACCGCGTTGCCATGGTTACCTAATGATCTCAAAGGGGAACTGTTTCCATTGTGCCGGGGTCCGGCTGTTTACTTTATTACCACATATAATTCTTTTTTTTTACAGATAACATATAGAAGACGGTCACAAGGTTTGATTAACTCTGCTGCAGCTGGACTCGGAGGCACAGAGGGGAGTGAGAAAACACGGGCAGCGGACTGAGGGGAGTGTGTTCATTTACAATGCAATGGCTCCAGTGATTGAGTGTTTGAGCTTACATAGTGTGGGAGAATATCAGATGTTGTTCGATTCTCTTTCCCTAACATCGGCCTGAGTCCATCCTCTTTAGGATGGTTTACCTTTGCCATGTTTGGAGCTGATTAAATGAACTAAACTCTGCATCCTACATACCTGCTGCATGGACCAAAGTCATCTACAGGATTAAGAGAGGGATAGTTTAGATAATCAGGGACTGGGCATGTGACTGAGCTCAGTGTGAAGGTCACTGAAATAAAAAAATGAATAGGTCTGTGAATGTACTTTTAGCAGACACATTTACTCTGACATGTATTCCTGTTGGATATGAAGGGCCTACATGTTACATTTCAGTTAATTCAGTTTTCAGAAAAAAACAATGACACAACAAAAACGTGTCGACAGATAAGACAGAGATTTGAGTTTTAAACATCTCAACATTTGTATTTGTCAGAAGAAACTAATCAGTTCTTTTCTTTCTGACTCACTATCGAAGATACTTACAGATTATTTTGCAAAAGCAAAACACACTCACTGCAATTGGTCAGGAGAAAAAGAAAATGTACATTTAGATTAAAAATAATGCTCAAATCCAACTTAAACCTGTTCAAATCCAAAGAAAACAGCTTAAATCCAACTAAAACCTGTTTAAATTCATCTAAAACCTGTTCAAATCCAATTAAAACCTGTTCAAATCCAACTAAAACCTGTTCAAATCCAACTAAGAAAAATACCATTTTTGTACAAATCAAATGAAAAGTGTCACAGTCTTCGGCCTCTGGGAGGATTCTTGATTAGTATCAGGACTCTGACTTTGACTCCTCTGATGTAAACTCTATGTGTCCAGGAGATCTGTGTTTGTGTCTCATTATGTACAAGTATTTTTCAAGCTGCCTTCTCAGGTAACAGTTGTCATTTGCAATGCATTTCAAATCTGCAGCTGTTTGTATTTTGCATGTGTTGTGCTGATTTTATTAGCATTTTATTTGACTGTTTGCTGTGAAAGTGTTGGCAAACTGATAATGCTGCCATATTTACAGGCATTTTTATTTCTGTTCTTAGGTATTGCTTGAAATTGTAATTTGAAAAACTCTCCCAACATCAAGTCAATGGCAGATAATAACATTTATTTTGCAGCCATAGGTAGATTCTGTCATATTTCTCTATTACCACAGTGTTGAAGCAGAATAAAACAGTGTGCCGGTCTGCAGTGTGACGCCGCAGTCTCTTTTGAAGAATAAACCCAAAAACAAGACGACATGCTGCCTGCAAATGAAGAGAGTGTTGTGTGTGCGAGCCTCAAAATGAAGGACCGAGGGAAGGCTGCTTCATCAAACCAGAGAGAGATTTTTTTTCTCTGAGCCATAAATATCCTCCATTTTGTGTTTTTCTCTGCTTTCATCTGCAGGACACTGGCAGCAGGTTTTAATGAGTTGTTATCATCATTAGTGCTAATGCCTTTTTATTGGTGGCCCTGCATTAAGGCTATGTTTGGCTGTAAACTATAATGGGAACATGCAACATCGGTCATCTAAGTACATCAGGGAATATGGTGTTTTTACTGTAGGCACAGAGACATTTCCCCCAGATTCAAAGGAACAGGCAGTATTTTATTTGTGCTGCACCCTTCAGCCGACATATGTATGTTTGTTAGCTCAGTAGATTAGGTTTGTTGTCAGTAGGTGAATTTATTGGACGTACTTGAGCTACTGGGCTCCATTACGGCATAAAAACAAAACAGAGCTGGAATCAGACCCTTATGGTCAGAGTGACAGGACAGTCCTGTTTTTAAGTCCTGTGTGAATATAATAACACTTTCCAATCGGTTTACGTTTTTTTAGTGTTTGTGATATATCGATTCTGTTAAGGTGCTGTCCTTTGATTTGCGTTTATAAAATTAAAGTGTCTCAGTTTTGAGGTTTTTATAAGTTATTCTATGACTTGTGGCGTCACCATGTGGCAGTGTTTTAAATGTCCGAATGGTCCCAGAAGTTATGTTGTCAGAGGCTAAATGCTCTTTACCCAAGGCAAACTGATCACAGGTTATGAGCCGGACTACTTTATTTATCTCAAATACAAGCGCATTAATGGGCGTGTCCAGTTTTGGGAGCATAGACACAAGGCTGGACTAAAGTGTTGTGTGTATCTCAACCATTCAAGGTTTTCTCCCAGTCCCTCTTAGAGCCCCTTTGTATTAATATTGAACTTATTTTATCTATAACATTTGCATTATTATTATTATTATTGTATTTTTATACCTTCACTTCCCGATGGCCAGCCAGACCCAAAGACTTTCTCAGCAAAGTCAAGCGGGTCTGGAACCCCACTCATTTGGCCTGTCTTCCATCCAAGGCCCAACACCATTGACCAATTTTACGCAATAATTCATAAAGAAGTGAGAGTAGTCTTGTTGCGTAGCTTATACCAGGTCTTATGTTTCTCTGATTGGTTTAATCTCCATCTTTTGTCCGCCCCCCTGCACAGGACAGGGCCTAAAGAGAAGACCCTCACAAAGGAACTAGAGCCACATGTTTGGCTGGGGCTTGAAGAAGAGCATCTGTTTTTTGCTGGAGACTGGGTAAGGGGCCAGATGTCCCCCCTGACATAGAAACCTCATGTAAATGATGGGGTCAAACAAACAATCCAATTTTATAAAAAAAGCGTTACAGATTTCTTAATGTATTCTAACATTTATGTCTTGCACTGGAAACAGTGCTGCTGTATTGTAAATGTAACATTGCAAAAATATTCTCTGACTCTGAAATAAAGAGCGCTATCTTGTTCTCTCATTCACGTCTTGACTTTGCACAGAAAGACTATGTTCTCGCTGCTGTTGTTTGGTGTTTTTTTCTCTTCAATACCAGCCTCTGAATGAGGTTCTGTTTTATCTTCACAGCAGCAGAGTGTAACAAACTTTCAGACAGAATTACATGGAGCCGAGCGTGTGCCGAAACACCAGTGCTCAGATGTAAACATACACATTTGACGAAAATACAATCTCAGTGTCTGAAGAAGAGGAGCCTCTGATGCAATGTTCAGAGTTTATTGAGGAGGTTTTAAATGATTAGTGACAAACAGAGCACTGCCTTCAAAGAGACTGGACTGTGGCGTAAGACAGGACAGAAAATATTTAATTCTTTTTAATTAAAGCTTGTGGAGAGAAAACTGACCCTAACTGTAAAAGGAAACACATTTCCAGGTGTGTGGCATAAATAAGAATATTTTATCATGTTGGTTCTTAAAACAGTTTAGTTTGTGTGCAACATGCTGAGCGTAATGTCCACTGAGCTGTTCAGACTTACACTAACAATATCCAAAATAATCAAAATGATAAAGTTGATGCAGCTGCGTTCTCACCGGCTCGTTGTGGCAGCTCTGACAGGTCTGGGTGTGTTTCAGGTTTGAATGTATCGGCCGTTTTACTGTTACCAACGTAAACAACATGGAGCTGCTCTGATTGATAAATCCAATCACCTCCAGGTATTCTTTTAAAGCATAGCTTTCAAGAGAAGCCCTCCCAGATGGTTCTGTGGAACAGATCCAGACCGTCTGGTTTGTCAGGTTATTATTATGCTCCACTCTCTCACCTGTCCTGTCCCGTTTAAACCAAAGCAGTGCACTGTCGAGCTGTTATCGAGCCCGACCGAGGCTGGCAAGTACCGTTTGATTTGCTTTTTAAAAGCCCGAACCCTGCACGCACACTGCTCTTTTTTGCCTTTTCTCAAGAATGAGTCAGTTGTACTTTTTTTATCATTTATTCATGAATAATGTAGACTATAGGAGACTTGAAAGTTGGAACAAAGAAATAAAATTAATCTTCTGTAACAGTTCAGCACTCTAAATAGGCCTATACAGTACATCAGCGAGACATAATAATAAGTATATACACTATGCAAATGTAAGTATCTCAATAAATAACTATTTTTGAAATGCACTGAGTTGAAATCTGTTTCCTGGAATTCATTTCTGTTCATCTTACTCTGGTCTTGTCTTGACTATAACACTACTCTGTATATTTACATTTATTCATTTAGCTGACGCTTTTTTCCAAAGCGACTCACATGGTTCTACAGTAACTCCCAGTGTTACAGTCACTGGAGGCAAGGTCAGTTAAGTGTCTTGCCCAAGGACACAACGACAGCAGGAACTGTGGGGGGAGTGGGAATCGAACCACCTACCTTCCGGTTGAAAGACATCTGCTCTACCCACTGAGCTACTGCCCCCCTGTATATGTTTTCAGTGCTCCTGCACACCGTCTACCTTGCAAAAAGTCAGATTTACCAAACAAAGCAAAGCAACGGTTAAAGCAAAGGCATCTGGACAATTTAGTTTCACCTTAAAAAAAACTGAGAACCTTTTCTTTAAGTTGACCTGGATGACTGAGAATCTTCACAGACAAAGCAACGTTTAATCAGGGAAAGAAGCCATCTTAGATAAAAGGGAGTGGCCAGTTCATGGCAACAATACAAACATTGGTGAGTATTGCAGTGACATGTTTTTTACAAGATGTAACGTTCACAGTTCTGCCTCTACATGCCACAAGTCTCCAACCTTTCATCCAAAACAGAGTCTGTACAAAAAAAAAATAAAAAGAGTCTTCATTTTGACAGACAGAGCATGCAATTAAACTCTTGAAACCTGTCAGTAAAAATACCATTAAAGCAGATCTAATCCGGAGCACAGTCACCTGATCTGCGCGGCTCGACGCCTCTCCACAAACCATTTCAACTCGGATTTGAAATGATCCCTCCCTCACATCATCCCTGACACGCATGTTAAAGAGCACGCACTGGTTTAAAAAAAAAAAAAAAGAAATGCAAAACAGGAGGGGGTGATGTGGATTCACATTGTGCTATTGTGCATTCACCCTCGCTGACTAAAGCCACGGCTTTAAAAAGAACGTGGGAGGACAAGCAGGCAAAGGTGGGAAACAATCCGCTTTGGCCCTTAGAAATTACCACTTCACCGTTTAGAAAAAAAAAGCCTGCAGCTGATAAAAGGGATAGGAATAAACAAGAAGCAGCACTCCACCAACCTCTCTGTTCCTGTTCATTTATTCTCAAAAGCAGCACAGTTTATCATTAGCGGTCGGCAGAAAACATCACGTTACAACTCCACCATTACGGCTGTGCAAAAAACAAATATGTGGTGAAATTTCTCCATCTGATGTGACACTGTTGCCCGAGGCGGCTCACAACCCAAACACTTGATGAGAAAATTGAAGGGAGTTTATAGGCAGTAAAAGGTCGGCCGATGTTATGAATGCAGAGACGGTGTAAATAAACACGCTGTAATTTTGCTTTGAGCGTAGCCTCTCAGAGTTACAATCATCGTCCGACAAATTGAGGCCGACCGAGAGTGAAAAACAATATGCCATTTGTCGAGATGGAGAGAGATTGGAAACAAACATGGACAACACTTTTGCTTTATTTTGTAGTAAAAATGGTTTTCTTTACATCTCCGTCTTGTTTTTGGATCCAGTATCTGTGTTTAGACTTAAGGTGTTTTTATTATTCTGAAGTGTTAAAGCCTGGACAGTAGAGCCAAAAGTGACCTGCAGAGCTGACTCTTACAAGGCTCACAGCTCGATCAAACCTTACGCTGGAGTTCTCACTCTGTCCGAGTTTACATGAACGAGACTGACTCAAACGTCATGTGTTCTTGGTATTAAACAGCAAACAGCATTTGTTACAAAGAGAAAAGAAGCTAATGTTAAACCTGATTTGTTTGTAATGTTAAATACTAATAAACTCCATAATAATTGATTTATGGCAACTTTACAAGTTAAAAATACACTTCCACAACAAAGTATGAAAACATGTTCCTTTACACTGCAACTGTGAAGTTTGAGTGCACCTGAACGCATCAGAAGTTTTAAGACATGACTGGGCCAAACAACCCAAATATGTGTCTGTGGTCTTTGGGCAGCTGGTTAGCCTGGTTATTTGAGATGAGTTATTTAAGAACTTTACTCCACAGATGAATACACAAAAACATTATTAAATAGGAAAGTAAAGTTAAAATGCTAAAGGGGAACTATTTTACAAGTTTATTCGAGTTTAAGATTATGTGCTGAAAACATCAAACTTTCCTCGTTGCCTTAGATTCTTTTGCAAAATAAATGTGTCTGAAGACAATAAGGTACTTCCTTTCAACAATATTCTATGCAGGTTTTCTTGAGCAGTTTTGTTTCTTTTATATAAATAAAGATAAGTCAAATCCATGTTTCTTATATTCTAAAACTAAAGTCAGACCCATTCCTTTTCTTGAAATAATGTAGGTGGATCTGGAGCCCCTCCCATTAAAACAAATTAAATCAACCCTGACCAATAACTTTATCTAAAATAGTGCGAGCTTCATGCATTTCTTTGTTTCTCTGACAGACAGCCTCCTCGTTTTAGAGTTTATATATTAACGGAGACTCTTCCCTCCATTAACCCTGTACACCTCTCAGATAAACCCAAACACTGCGCTCCGAGTCAATCCATGAAATTGTCCGAGAGCCAATCAGGTAGATGCTGGTGGAGAGTGGGCACACGGCGAGCTATCGACCCTCCAACCCTTTTAAAGTCCAGGTCTTTTGACATCTCTGAAAGACGTCCTGTGGAGGGGATCAAACCCGGCTCGCCACGGACAGGAAGCCCCCAGTCGTCCTCCCGGCTCCCCCCCCCCCTACAGCTCGGCGCTACATCAGAGAGCATTAGAAACAACATGGATTGATCACAAAGGTGGGGCCACACACAGAGGAGGAGGGAGCGTACTTCTGCTGCTGCCAAAGAAAATCAGTTACAAACCTTTAACTATTAGCAATAGATGAATGTTCAGTTACTATGGAAAAATTACAAATGACAAAGCCATTATTTTAAATTATTTTTTGACAGCGGGGTGCTCCAGTCTCACAGCAAGAAGGTTGATAAGATCGATCCCCATCCAGTCTCTCACGTCCAAATACAAAACTGATTAAAGAGCCAAAAAGAGCCACTTTCTTTTGTTGAAGGAGGTCCAGGCCTCTTCAGACAGAACGCCAGGATCCAGTGCTCCATTTGTAATAAAACAAAAACAGGGACAACAACAATGACAATAAAAAATCTGCCCACATAGAGAAGGAAAACTAAAGTATAGTGTATAGCTACATGCATCTCTCCGATCCTTCCCTCACTTTCTGTTGTATATTATCAGGAAGAACCGCACAAATCAATGGATAAACTTTTTGGAAAAACACATTGTCCCCAACTCGGTTACTTTAGTTGGACAAGTATAAACACAGTATATTCACAGTTACTCTTTCAATCGCAGACAAACACAGAGACGTGCTGCCATCTTGGATTCTGCAGGAGTAGATGTTCCTCGTGTGAATGCAAATGAATGACTGTGATTTATTGTCTGTTATGGTACATATACATACGACTCTGCTCATTTTAGCCCATGTTTCCAGGATTGTACTGCATCGATTATTGAAAGGGCTCTACGATGGAAGAACATTGCTCTTTTTTTTGTGAGCTGACATAAAGATAAAACTCAGGTTTCAGATTAACTAAGATGTGTAATTGAATTCAATGTCTGTGGACTCCAGGAGCTTTATATTTGTTAACAACCTAAGACTACAACACGTAAAACATGAAATGTAAAGGTTCCAAAGCTGTTAGAAACGGGCATGCTGGAAAGGAACAGGAGATCAGGCTTCTGGGTGTCTGACGAGGCGGTAATGAGATGAGAAGATATGAGACGTTAAACTCCACTCAGATCAGACAGTAGAAGGATGGTAGACTCTGGACAAGCCACCCTAAATCTAAGACTAGACTGGTCTCTGTCAGTTCAAGTTGGACTTTCTCTGAACCCTTCTCATTCGTCGTCCTGGGAGTAGACCCTCCTTCTGTGCTTCTCTCATGGTTGTTATTGTTTCAATTTAATTTCATTTTTCAGTTTTTCCTTTCCCTGATGGAGGCCCACTCTTTTTGTCTATTTGCCATGAAGCCCTTTGAGGCAACCGCATTTGTGATTTTAGGCTATAAAAATAAAACTGAATTGAAATGGAAGTGAATAAACAGCCTGTGGACAAAATTTGATTGAACCAATCAGAGAAATTTCAATTTGCATAAAAACACATTATTTTAACTCAGTTATGACTTGAGCGGAAGTCACTGAGAGTAACAGAGGGTGCTACTTTTATACAGTATACATTATGATTTTGTTCTTCCTTCATACAATAGTCATCCTCCACATGTGTGTCTAGAAGCTACATTAAATATCGTCAATATTTCAAATGCAGTTAGCGTTCAGTTTTCATTTCTAAACAGGGTTAAACTCAGTGTGTCAGGTCGGATTTAACCAAACCCAGTCCTTAAACCACCAACACGAAGCAGCGTGTCAGGCTTTTAATCAGCCAGCAGCCGTTACCGACTGGTTACCGGCTGCTCGCAGGTCGATACGCTGCGATCGATGCTGAAAACAGAGCCACAACCCGCTGCGTGTGGCCTGTATTTTCAGAACAGAGAGGAGCGCTGCAGAAAAGCCCACTGTAAACAGCAGACACAAAGCAACCATTGTCTGAGGAAAGCGTTTTATAAAATAGGCTTTATGTGGCGTTATCTCCTGTGTTGTTCTCGGGAAGTGTGTGCACTGAATTAGACCAATAAAATCACTACAATAACAACGGGAAATGACTGTCTGGTTAAGTAAATGTTTTGTGAGTAGAAGTGTGTGTCCTAAACTGAAGAAAAACAATTACTCTTCCTCTGCAAAAATAAGGCTTAAAAGAGTTCTTTTTCTGATGCACTTCAAAGTCTACTTCAACCTGGATCTCAAGATGGAATACATATTATTCTAAAACAGAGAGTTCAATCTTTGCTCTCCTTCTTACACTGGCCCCACATCCAAGTGCTGTGCTCCACTCGTCTTCCTCCAAAGCAGTTTGTATCAGCTTCAAAAGTTCAAGATAATTAGAACTATTGTAACAATCCCGAGCTAAATGCAAGTGTTATATTAGAAATCATTAGTCTAAAGTAAGAAATGTAAAGTCACAGGGTCCAACTACTGTCTGTCACTCTTGTGTGCACCTCCTGAAGACGCTTCAAACCAGTACGTTGTGTTTTTAATGTTATCAGCCCTGTTCTGTTTTCTCTCATCGACTGAGGGCCTGTGATTTGCTTTTTGGGGCAGAACACTGTAAAAACTTTGTTACATTTGAGATATTGGGAGGGTCACTTCCCCTGCTACTGCAAAATCCTTATCCTTGCATAAACACTATTGGCAATAACAACAAATAAAACCTCTAAAGTCATCCTTATTTTTTTCAAAGTCCATTTAATTCTCTCTAAAGAACTCTGTGAATCTCTGCTGTTTGTAAAACGACCCTAACCTCGACAGACGTGTGCTGAAACAGTCCCAGAGTGAACAAATGCCACTGCTGCTGCTCTGAACTCTCTCACACAAAGCCATAAGGTCTGAGAAGCTCCTCCGTGAACCGTGTGCCAAAACACTGAAGTGTTGTGTCTGTTCTGTTTCCAGGCTTCATCATCCTCTCTCCATTCACTCTCAGTGTCAGACCATTCCTCGTCCCCCGCTGACAGCAGAAACGGGCCCAAAAGGAACTGAAGGAGGGAAGGATTTCTGACATAAACACAAAGGCTATGTCTCCCTTCAGACGATCCTTCCTCTGGAGTTGAAGCCCAGCTGCTGAGCTAACGTCTGTTCTTCTGATAATGAACTCTCCTCAACGGCTCCTGTGATGAGATACTTGGTTTGACGATTCCACAAAGACCCTAAACAGCAGAACAAGTGAGCAGCGGTACTCTGTTAATGACCAACACACATATTATGTATGTATGACCGACAACATAAATATAATAATAAAAACAGGCCAATACACTGGACCCTACAGAGTCCTATTTCTACAAAATATACTAAAAGAGACATGTTTTTTCTTGGATAGTCTTTACTTGTGACAAATATTGTACCACTGACTGTGCAGTTGGCTAAAGGTTATGCAGTGTTGCTTTAAGGGCCTCTGTCTGAGCACTCAGCCACTCCTAAAGTCCTCTTAATAGACTTCAGTGCTGTTGACCTTGTATTGAATATTATACAAATGAGAACAAAAGTCAATACGATGAAAAACAAATGACCAAACAAACTTTTTGTCATCCCTGGGCCACACTCATTTATCATCATCATCATCATCATCATCATCATCATCATCATCATCATCATCATCATCACCAGACCCATATCATGAAGCTAACAAGCAATTAGTCAAACTTATTTTAACACAAATATGCTCAGAATTTTAGCATTAGTAAAACATTGACATACCAGTTCTAATATTAGCAATAGAAAAAAACAGAACAGCAAAGAGCAAGTATCTTTGAAAGGCCTATATTTGTTTACCCTTTAAACTCACACAAACTAATTACTGGCTGACAGATAACAACACTACTGGCATTAATCTGTTGCTTGTGCTAACAAAAAACTGGTCCACTTACAGAAACAGTTCAGTGAAGCATGACTCCTGTGTTTATAAAGCCAGAAATCAAAAAAGGTGCCAGTGGAGTTATTTTCATGCCACGGCCAGACCTTTAAAGAGAAGTTGGACATTGACAGAAAAGTCTGTGCAGTGCCCGAACAGTGAGAGCTCACTTAAATTGGTTTGTTTGTATTGGGAGAATGAGGAAGAGTGCACAAAGGCCGTATCCCCTTCAGACTAAATGTTCCTCTGGAGTCGGGGCCCAGCTGCTGAGCTAACGTCTGTTCCTCTGATAATGAACAGTGCTAAAGACCTCCTGAAGGACCACTGACTCCAATAAACATCACCAAATGCTCTCCGCAGCAACAGGGAGCCGTTTAAACTCACAGAAACTTTCTTTACTCACTTTGCTTCCTGTTTAGTTTTTCATACTCTCCAAATAACATGATTTAAACACAAAAATATACATGTTTTTTCAGTATGGTGTATTCCATGCATTTGGTTTATCGAGATTTGTTCATCCATCTTGTGCTGCTCCAAGCAAGTGTCCTCGTCCCGACTGTGAATTGGCCAATGAGGTGGCAGCACTGACTGATGTGTACGGGTGCAGTGGCTCACTGGTAGAGTGGTCGTCCTTCAACCGGAAGGTAGGCGGTTCAATTTGCCCTTTGCAAACACTTTCTATGGAAGGCCTCCCAGATGGTTCTGTGGAACACACAGATCTGACCAGGCCGTCCTGCGAGTGGAGCCCTCCGTCTGTGCTTCTCCCTGAGCGTTCTCTTTTTCCACAGCCATGGGTTTTTTCAGTTTATCCATACCTTGATGGAAGCTCTAAGCCATTTTAGGCAAAATAAAAATAATTTAAAATAGAATGCTTTGTGTGATCCTATGTTATTGTGCTTTGTTGTATATTTTTCACGTTCTGTTTTATCTGTGTATGTTTATGTTGCCCCCTGAATCCTGGTGGTTATGGCTCTGTCCATCTACATTCAGAGGTAGTTTAATCTGTGTCCATTTGTTTCTCCATCTGGAAATCAAAAACACAGATTGCCAGAAAACAAGACAATTGTATTTGAATAGAATAAAAAAAAAGAACTGGGATGGCTGGCCAGGTTAACATGGGATTATCTCAGAACCGAAGCAGAATATAACAGAACAACTTCATGTAACTTACACCTGGTATTGGTTCAAGTCACAACAGTGTTTAAAAAAAATAACTCAATAAATCAGTCCTACAGCAAATGATGTGTGTTCATTTTTTAAAATGTCTGTAACAAAACAAGAGCTTTCTAAAATGACTTGAGACTCTGAAACTACACTTTATTTAAGTTTATTTCTACACCCTCATTGTTTAAGAAAAGAGAGACAGAAGAAGTCAGTCTCGCTGCTGAAGGAAGGAAGTGCGGCTGAAATAACGTCTGGCCATGCCATTGATTAACTACCGGCAGCTGATCAGAGGAAACCAGGTCTAATTGACTGATCTCAGTGGATCAAAGTAACCTTTTAGCTGCTCTGGACCCTCACAGCGTCTCTGCTGGAGCCACACATTTACAAACTCACAAACACACAGATCCTACAGAGAAAGAGTCTATTCCAGTGACATCACCTTTAAAGTCAGGTCTAAACCTGTATTAGTAATTTGAGTTTGTTTCTATCTTGTTTTGGAGGAGCATAGGAAAATAAGCTTTGTGTCACAGCAGCTTTAACTAGATAGTTATCAACTTAACTTGAAAGGTCAGATGGAATATTAAGGAGGAAAGAACAGTCCTTGATCCGTGTGAGATTATCTGTAATGACCATAGCATCCATAAAACGGTCGATGGCACTGGCCACCCAACAGAAACCTGTGGTCTAAATTGGCCCATTCACAGGACGCGCCGGAGCACACCTGGAAAATAAAACCAAGATCCACCTGATTGGATGAAAGTGGGAGGGACAGGTGAGTCTCTGCACGAGCCCCAGGATCTAAGCGGGAGGGCGGTGGCTTGCCTTTTTAAGGAAAGCCAGAGCGCACAAAGCACCTTGATGGGAAGCAGCTCACAGTGCTCACACTGCCCTTCGTGTTCCTCCCCCAAACACTCAAAGCAGAACTTGTGATAACCATCGGAGATGTGCCTCTGGCACGGAGGCACACATCTCTTATCTGAGTCCACTTGCATGTTTTATTGAGATATTTATAATATTCTACATAGGGTATAAATATTTATATACTGTATAACGTTTAGAGCACACGCTTGATGTAGGCAGTTACTCTATGCTGGCACTTTTTCCTTTTTTTTTAAAGAGACTGAGGTTTGCACACTTACAGACACATGCAGTCCTAAAGGTAAAGAAACCTGAAGATGCTTCCTTGTCATGTGTATTTATAACCTCCAGGTGCGCTCACACCTAGGTGTGTTAACAGAGGTTATTTAAGCCAATTCTTGGCTAAAATGGTGTTTTGTGTTTGACAAACGTGCACACAAATCAGTCACACAAAGTGTTTCCCATAGTGTATTGCTACGCAGCATCGAGTGTAGCTTTTGAAAGGGAACACAAGACACATGCAAAGAAGCACCTGTTCCATGGGCAGAACAGGCCAGGCAAGTTCCTTTGAGACTCAGAATCTTAGTAAAAGCATGGACTTGTGCAGCGTAATGAACATGGCTCACAGGTTAGCAAGAATGAGCTGAAAATGTGTTTAGAATTAGGGTTGAACCTGTTAAAGTCTTTCCACTCTTTACAAGTAACATTTCAATATAAAATGGAAGCCTCTGATCCGACTAACACATTCTTTATGAGACACAGCAGAATGAAACCGTCCTCTCAGCCTCTGTGAGTGTAGCGTCGCCAGCCTGCTCTGTCGTCTGTCGCAGAGAGAGAATATGTAAAACGTTTGTTTGGACTTCAGCTTTCCAAGTCTTCTTTGATTAACTGCAAACGCTGCGTCCCTCTGACAAACAATCAACTCTTGTACGAGCACATGAGTCGCGCTGTTGTGACTTCCATCGAAGCCAAAAACACAAGTCGCCTCGCTTCCACAATCTGCCCAAAACACGGCAAACAAACATTAGACAAAGAGTCCAGGATTCGACAGATCTTTTGCCGGGAAACATGCCAGCGGAGATCTCAGATGGGCACACAATTATAAAATTCCAATTTGTTCCACACAAGAGTAACCTATTAATATGAAAAGTCAATTTGTTTAGTCGGAAGATGCCAGCTTTTATAGCGTAGGAGTTTGAACAGGGATGGACCCAGCCAAAATAACAAGCAACAGAACATTTGAAATCAAAGTATGTGAAAGAAAACAGTCAAAGTGAAATACATTAAATAAATACTAGACTTTGAGTTTGAAAGGCTGCTGGGTGAATGCAATAGCACAGAAAAAAATAAAAAGTAAAACTCAGATTGAAGGGGCAGTCATACAAATGTCTTGACATCAGAATAACACACAAGGATAATCTGAGTTGCTTACTCCGATTAAAGTCAACACCGCACAAAGCGTGCTCCTGAGCCGGACAGCAGCACAAAGTCACACCCATAAATAAAAAAAAAAAGAGCAGTGTTTAGAAACATACTTATTCATCTAGAGACCAACAAAGACACAAATATATGGTCACGGTGCCATTGGGTCCTGTTTGTTGGTTATTGTGTTGTGTTTAGAAGTACAAGCTACTTTACTGTAGCTTTAGTTTTGTTCATGCGCCTTCAGACGCCGCAGTTACAGAGTTATGAACATGTTTTCAGTTTGTTGTGTGTACAACTCGCTGCCAAGATTGTTGTGTTACTGTTAATATTTTTTAATAATTTGATGATTACTGAAGAAATTAGCAGAATATATTAGGATTAAATGCTACAAACAAGTCAGGTTTAACGTTAGCTTCTTTTATCCTTGTAGCAGCGGCTAAATGCTGTGAAATACAAATGACACATAAATGCAGCATCAGACCAAAGGGACCAGGGTTGCCAGTTCCGTAGTTTTCCTGCAGAATTGTACGGCTTTTTAAGTGTTTCTGCAGGTAAGAAAAGTTGTCCATATGTTAAGCTTGGCCAAGGCTATATACAGTTGTGCTCATAAGTTTACATTGTCTTAGCAGAATTTGTAATGGATTAATGGCTTCACCCAAAAACTAATTATGAGTGAAAGAAAATCTTTATGTGATAATTTATATTCTCTATAAAATGCCCTCCAAAAAAGGACCTGCGCCAGCCGACTTTTTACAGGACCTGTACCAGCTGACTTTTCACAGGACCTGACCAGCTGACTTTTCACAGGACCTGCACCAGATGACTTTTTACAGGACCTGTACCAGTCGACTTTTCACAGGACCTGTTCCAGCTGACTTTTCACAGGACCTGCACCAGATGACTTTTCACAGGACCTGTACCAGCTGACTTTTCACAGGACCTGACCAGCTGACTTTTCACAGGACCTGTACCAGCTGACTTTTCACAGGACCTGACCAGCTGACTTTTCACAGGATCTGTTCCAGATCACTTTTCACAGGACCTGTTCCAGCTGACTTTTCACAGGACCTGTACCAGCTGACTTTTCACAGGACCTGACCCAGATGACTTTTTACAGGACCTGTACCAGATGACTTTTCACAGGACCTGTTCCAGCTGACTTTTCACAGGACCTGCACCAGATGACTTTTCACAGGACCTGACCCAGATGACTTTTCACAGGACCTGACCCAGATGATTTTTCACAGGACCTGACCCAGATGACTTTACACAGGACCTGCACCAGCTGACTTTTCACAGGACCTGACCCAGATGACTTTACACAGGACCTGACCCAGATGACTTTACACAGGATCTGTACCAGCTGACTTTTCACAGGACCTGACCTAGATGACTTTACACAGGACCTGACCCAGATGACTTTTCACAGGACCTGACCCAGATGACTTTTCACAGGACCTGACTGAGCTGACTCTTCACAGGATCTGTACCAGTCGACTTTTCACAGGACCTGACCCAGATGACTTTACACAGGATCTGTACCAGCTGACTTTTCACAGGACCTGACCCAGATGACTTTACACAGGACCTGACCCAGATGACTTTTCACAGGACCTGACCCAGATGACTTTTCACAGGACCTGACTGAGCTGACTTTTCACAGGATCTGTTCCAGATGACTTTTCACAGGACCTGCACCAGCTGACTCTTCACAGGACCTGCACCAGCTGACTTTTCACAGGACCTGACCCAGATGACTTTTCACAGGACCTGACCCAGATGACTTTACACAGGACCTGCACCAGCTGACTCTTCACAGGATCTGTACCAGTCGACTTTTCTCAGGACCTGACCCAGCTGACTTTTCACATGACCTGTACCAGCTGACTTTTCACAGGACCTGACCCAGATGACTTTTCACAGGATCTGTTCCAGCTGACTTTTCACAGGACCTAACCCAGATGACTTTTCACAGGACCTGACCCAGATGACTTTACACAGGATCTACACCAGCTGACTCTTCACAGGATCTGTACCAGTCGACTTTTCACATGACCTGTACCAGCTGACTTTTCACAGGACCTGACCCAGCTGACTTTTAACAGGACCTGACCCAGATGACTTTTCACAGGACCTGTACCAGCTGACTTTTCACAGGACCTGACCCAGATGACTTTTCACAGGACCTGACCCAGATGACTTTACACAGGACCTGACCCAGATGACTTTTCACAGGATCTGTTCCAGCTGACTTTTCACAGGACCTGACCCAGATGACTTTTCACAGGACCTGACCCAGATGACTTTTCACAGGATCTGTTCCAGTTGACTTTTCACAGGACCTGACCCAGGTTACTTTTCACAGGACCTGACCCAGATGACTTTTCACAGGATCTGTTCCAGATGACTTTTCACAGGACCTGACCCAGCTGACTTTTCACAGGACCTGACCCAGCTGACTTTTCACAGGACCTGACCCAGCTGACTTTTCACAGGACCTGACCCAGCTGACTTTTCACAGGATCTGTTCCAGATGACTTTTCACAGGACCTGACCCAGCTGACTTTTCACAGGACCTGACCCAGATGACTTTTCACAGGACCTGTACCAGCTGACTTTTCACAGGACCTGACCCAGCTGACTTTTCACAGGACCTGACCCAGATGACTTTTCACAGGACCTGACCCAGCTGACTGTTCACAGGACCTGACCCAGATGACTTTTCACAGGACCTGTTCCAGCTGACTTTTTACAGGACCTGACCCAGATGAATTTTCACAGGACCTGACCCAGATGACTTTTCACAGGACCTGTACCAGCTGACTTTTCACAGGACCTGACCCAGCTGACTGTTCACAGGACCTGACCCAGATGACTTTTCACAGGACCTGTACCAGCTGACTTTTCACAGGACCTGACCCAGATGACTGTTCACAGGACCTGTACCAGATGACTGTTCACAGGGGCAGTGCATTTATGTGTTAAATTATTGTTGTGTGGAAACAAAGTCAGAAGCCGTAGATTATATTAACACCCCACAATAAAGAAAGATAAAACTGGAATGGCGTACGAAGCTACACGCTGACGCCCTGTTATTATATTCTGCAGGTTTTTGGGTGGGTTTCAGGTCTGCATGTAAATGTAGTGAGTGTAGTTAGATTTTTGTGAATTCAAACTGCATTTGTTTTGAAATAAACATGGCCAAGAGTCAATAGGTTTGTGTGACAAAAATGTGAATTTAAAATGCATGAAAAGGGTTTGTCCCACTGGGATTGTACTGATCGTAGTTAATGTGTTTGAAGCTGTGACAAAGTGGGACGGACCCTAATTTTATGTCACAGAAGTAAGGAAATGAGAAAAGGACAACAGTCCCTGTCACTGTATGATTTTTTTCTCGCCCTGATGTACGGTTATTGAGTTGAGGCAAAATTTCTCGTTACAGCGTTAAATCAATATCATGAGATGCACATTGAGAAGATGAGCAGTTTCACATAATGACCAAAGACAGGCTGCCTTGAATATTTAATAGTGTCATATATTCACAACCTTAATTAAAAGAGAGATTATCCTTTCATAGTGGTTAGCAAGTATGGCCATGTAAACAAATGTATATTAACAACCAGCCTGTACAAAACATCAAACTTGTGTTTATTATTTTTCAAATCTCATGAAAGTTGAATCTGTCATACCTAAGTTGAAAACCACTGAAGCTGGCTGTTTTTGAGTTTAGTTGTAGCCTCCAACGTGCTCAGTATTTATAATCGACAGAGTAACATACAGTTGGAAGTTGTAGCTGATTTGAGACGCATTGCAATGTGCAATAATTGCATAAAACCGCAGTGTGACAGAGGGTTATTATGATCAGACATTAGAGCAAGACTGTCATGGTTGGACGGATGAGACGATTTATGGAAAAGGTCAAAGGGAAGACAGTTAATTCTAGTGGACCCAGGAGCAGAAGGTATTGGACTTCAAAAGTTAGACTATCACAGTGTCTGGTTTAATAGTTTAACTGAAATGTTATTGTAGCGCAAGTAAATATTATATTTATATTAGTGCTGGGCAACAATTAAAGAATTTAATCTCAATTAATCGCACAAAGTTCTGCGATTAATCGCATTATACAAAAAATTTAGTATTGAATTAAAAATGTGTATTGCATACTTTTTTAGTACGTACTGCTACATGAACAAAAGTGCAATAACATTTGGTTTGCAAACACTTTAAACAAATAAAGTGCTTTTTACAGCAGTTAAAAGTTAGTAGCAGTTGAAATATTTCTTGTAAATCTCAACTTAAGCATTAATGTAATCAAATTAAATATTAAACCATAAATATTTGCCAGTGCCAGGGCATTAATATTTGGTTTAGTTTGTTATAGAAAAACAGTTCTGTCCAGAGCCTTGATCATAACATTATAACAGTGTAAACAATATAAATGTTTGTGTAGAACCTTGTCGCCGCGGTGTGGGTCAGAGTTGGGTCCTGGTGGGGCTAAAAGTGATGCGCTTAGAGACTATAATAAACAGATAATCTCAGATCTGATTTGTGTGTGTGAAGAGGGTGCGTCTGTCCCCTGAGAGAGTCCCGCGGATGAGTGTGGTGCGAGAGATATACGGTGACCAGTGCAGTTGGATATGTGTGGTGTATTCTTGTGCAGCGTGAAAAATAAAGCATCTCAAAAGGCGGCAAGACGGCTCCTTGTCCTTATATGCCACCATCACACTGAACAGCGTGAAGTTTCAGGAGTTAACTCCGGGAGAAAAACCTCCGAGAAGATGGATCTCCCGTGTGTCTCCCAAACACGGTCTGGAGACAGAAGCAGAGAAGGTTACAAATATACTGCACTGTAACGCCGCGAGCTAATTATGGTTGCCTAGCGATGTCCAGTAGCCCCATTGAGGGCAACAGTTGGTGCACGTTGTAACGCCGTCGCTTTTGTAGTCCTCTCCTTTTCATACAACTTGTGTATTCTTCTTGTGAGGGTGCGTCATGAGGGCGTCAGACGTGCAGTCATTCATTAGAATCCTAAGAATGTTCTTCAGACCGACATCTTTTACAATATTAATTGGCCGACGTTAACGCGCGATAAAATAATTGTCGGCGTTAATTCATTAAGGCGTTAACGTGAAAATAACTCGTTAACTTGCCCAGCACTAATTTATATATAAGATAAAAAAACGTATATGATTTAGAAAATGTAGCTCTCTAGTCTTTTCTCTTTTGAAGTTTGGAAAGATGAGAAACAACTGGAAATGAAGTAGAAAATTTCATTAGACATATATAAATTTTAGAATGAACACACATCCGCACAAACAGATCTGTTCTAGTTGGAGTGTTATCCACGGTGTTTCTTGGTCAGCACATTAAAGCTCTCTCGTTCTGACAGGCTGTGAACGCTCACACTGCAGAGGCTGAACATAAATTATCACATAAAACACCACAGTTTAAAAAGTTTTTAGGAGCACCTTAGACACCACAAACAACAGCAGCGAGTAACATTTTTATTTAAAGAGTTATCTCAACTTTTGTTTAAATGAAGTTTTTCCAACATTGTGTGAAGGCACTACTTGGTCTGTTTCAAATGCACACACTTTCTATCAGATTATATCGATATAGTTTTTCCACATGATATTTTATCACACGACTGAGGACTCCTCTGTTAAAAATGCATAAAAAATTATGTAAACGAAATTATTTAGCCAGAGTCCCAACAAAATATACTACCTACATATTATAATGTATTGATCTCAAAGGTGCATTAAAGAAGATCCAGAGTTTTTGCACTAATGTGCCACCTCTGGACGTTAGCAGTACTGCATCCAGTGTCTAGTGCGTTCACTGTGCACACGCTTGTACGAGCACGAACGAACAACAATCAAAGAAGAATCTGCTGGTTTTGAGTTCGCTGGAGGTATGTCTCTTTCACACAATTATTTTTTTAACTTTGCTGCTAGTGTTGCTTATGACATTAAATCAGGAAGTGAGAACCAGGCAAATGAGCACGCATGATGTGTAAGAGTTTAAATCCTAAAACTTTCTCATTAAATTGACTGTACAGGCTTACAGAGTCTTTGTCATCAGGCTGTTGCTGATGCGTGTAGGAGTTAGAATTGTTTTATTTATTTGAACCATTAAATGCACCCTTAATGTAAGATGAGAAAGATGAAGAAAATAAAATAAATCACAACAAAATGGAAGAATAGGATTTTAATAGATTTAAATGATTTATTCACGTAAGCTCTGACACTTGTAGAAGTGGATTGAAATTGATTCAAAAAGATCCTGTGCTTTGTATTTTCATAGTTACATTACCAAATCTAATCGGGGTCACCTTTTGCACAGAAGTCTGTTTGATTTTTCACAGGTTCTTTTAGAGACATGTTTTCTAGTGTTGTTCGGATGTGTTGTGCACAGTCTTCGACCACGTTACCGCCTCTTGTCACTGAATATCTTGCTCTAGAGGCTCAAACTCCTACGATCTCATTCGCGGCTTTCCTCCCATCATCCTCCATCATCATCATCATCACCGGCTCAAACCCGTGACCTCTGACCTCTCCACGCGCCGCTCCGACTGCTCTCAGGCCTGATGAGAAATAAGAGTGACCTGCACAAGCTCCTAGTGCTTTCTCTGAATGTATCAGTGGCACGGACTATCATCGACTAAGAGACGAGTAATGGATATATTCAGACGCAGGTTTAAAGGTTTTCGTGACATATACTAATCATACAATAAAAAATAGAATAGAATAGAAAAAAAATACAAAAGGTGTCTAGTTCAGTGGGTGTAAAATATTAGTTTGTTCATTTAGATAATTCTTTCTTGTATCTGGATCTAATATCGTATACTCTGCCATAGATATTCTAAAAGGGCGGCAGTAGCTCAGTGGGTAGAGCAGTCGTCTTTCAACCGGAAGGTAGTTGGTTCGATTCCCACTCTCCCCACAGTTCATACTGTTGTTGTGTCCTTGGGCAAGACACTTAACCCACCTTGCCTCCAGTGACTGTAACACTGGTAATTACTGTAGAACAATGTAAGTCGCTTTGGATAAAAGCGTCTGCCAAATGAATAAATGTAAATGTAAAATTCTTGCGTTGCTACATTACATTATTGTTAGTAACTGTTTTTCCCTTGACACCTGTTTGAGTGAATGGTTGTCTGTCAGTGTCTAACTCCATCACATTTACTTTGGAAACTCTTGGGCCTTTGGTTCCATCAGCGTGGGCGGCTCTTGAGAAGCTAAACACTGCAGTCTGTTGATGGATGACCCATACTTGTTCTTCTGATGTACAGACAGTAAACATGATAAAGCTTCTGTTTTATTTGTGCCTTTATTTTAACTTTATTTATAAAGCAACTTCACAGATATAAACCACAAAGTGCAACAATTCAAATTATAATTATTCACAGATAAAACTTTAAAAAGATCAAACAAAACTAAAGCTTGTTTAAATAAAAGTGTCTTCAGCTGCAGAATCGATGTTGCAGCGATGGAGTTTGGCTCGTCCTGAGAAACCATTTTAAACCCATTTATCTCATAAAGAAGAGGCAGGGTTTGGCCAGAAACAAACGAGGTGTCTATCACCACAACTGCACACGTTATCACCGGTGTTTACTAAGATTCTTTCTATTACACATTTGTAGATCAAAGACAAATCGAAAGTGAAGCTGTTTTAAACTCGTTGGCTGCACACAAACTGTGGGAGATCAGCGCAGTCGCTCCGTGAGCCGGACTCAAGTGTTCTGACGCTGGGCAGAGGAGAGTCGAGCTACCGGAGACACCGATTATAGATGCTAATCCGTGCCTTTCAGAAACACTACTACAGATAACAGTCACAACCAGGACAGAAGCGCTTTTCTCGAGGACATGGCACGTTTGCAAAGCATGTAGCCTTCCAGCAAATAAAACCCAGATCCAGGTAAATGAAAAGCACCTTAACACTAAACAGTAGCCCTCACCACGCTGGCACTAACGTCATGGTCCTGTCCTGCCCAGGGTCGCTGCCTGAAACCCATCGTCCCTTAGCTGATCACTTTCTTTTTATAGCTGGGAAGTGACTTGACTCAGTAGACCCGGGTTCAAGTCCGGGTTAGTGCTCCAGTGTGGCTCCTTATATAATGACAGACACAAAATAACGAGACACACCGGCGCAGACGTCCAGAAGAACCAGAGCACCTTGATGAGAAATGGGCCACTGGAACAAGAAAGAAATGAGCGTGATGCGAGAACTTGGCTCTGTTGGAAAGCTACTACTAGTAACACTAGTCAGAGGGGTTACATGAAGAGAATGTGGGAAGCACAATAACAGCAAAACAGCTCCGTGTTCCAACATCCACAAAGTGCTATCACAACGACGGACGAGGTACAACCCAAACACTGTGTCATGGGGGGCCAGGGCGAGAGGTCACAAAGAACAAAATCTGGTTTAATGTAATAAATAAAATTATTATAAATGTAATGATTTTTTTAATTTCTTCAATTTAACCCGTCACATAAAAACAAAACCTGTTGTTTTCTGACAAACAGAGCTCAATGTACAAACTAAACTCTTGCCTTTTCTCTGAGCAGCAGCTGATTTTCTCCTTTTTCCATTTAAATCAGAGACTTGTTGAGAAAAGCTTTTGAAAGCACTCGAGCTCTGAGTCCAAACCTATAATCACTGCAGAGAAACGAGAATATCTGCGAGCTGTTTGTTCAGTCGCAAAAAAAGACTGTTTCCTTAAAACAAGTGGGAAGAGAAAAGCACCAGTTAATTTCACTTGTTTTTTGATGCAAATTAACTCTTTTCAAGTATTTTGGCAAATAATGTGTCATTATCTCCGTCTTCTCGGTGAGATATTGATTCAGGCTTTAATGTTTTGATGTTTAAGGCTCTTGAAATCCCGATAACAGCATCAGATAAAAGGAATTATCTGACTGTACCAGTTTTATCATTTTAATCTGTTGAGTCTTGTCCCAACAGAGCTGCTTTAAGTCTGAGCGAGATTAGAAAGGAGACTCATTTTCCATGTGGTTTGATATTTTTCAGCCTCTTATGCATGTTTAAGTGTGTCACAGAGAGTAATTCTTTTTAACACGCATGAAAATTCATGAATTGCAGTCTTTTAAGAAAGAAACGCTTTGGGATTGTGAAATTGTGAATGTAACAGAAATAGTACCTTGTAAAGACTGAACAGAGAATGTTTTATAATTGAAGTATACGTTTGAAGACTTTATTTCTGGTGGACTAACACCAGTCACACACATAGAGTCACATCTTGTGGTGCAGAAATGAACCAATACCAGGTTATTATAGAGCCCAGAGCGAACCAAACCGGACTTATCAGACGGTCTGGGAGGGCCAAGAATCCATTTGAAAAGTGAACTACAGTGAATTCCTGGAGTCCTGTGGAGGACAGACATATTTTGGAGCTACGTGCAGAAGAATTTGAGGATTGTATAAAGCATATAGCCTTTATTTAAAATAGATAATCTAAGGTGCAAATATAATGTACATTAAGGCCTATTGTTAACTTCTTAAAATCAATCCTTCAATAAATAAGTAAATAAATCTGTCTCAGGAAGTGCCAGATTGCTTCAAATAGGTCCAGTTTCCGATAAAACGGTGGAGCAATATCAAAGGTGTCAAACTTAAAGTGGTGAGGGGCCCCTGTAGTGAACAAGCATCCATTCAGGGGTTTATTTTTATTTTATAGAGTTTGAATGTAAGGTTTCATCTTCATTTGAGTCTTTAATTTCATTTGGCCCCTGGGCTTTAAGTTCGACAGGTTATTTATGATGTCACCCTTGGCTGTTGACACAATAATATACCTTTACCTGCATTAAATCCTCCCAGGAGCTGGTCAGTTTACATTATCAGGGTCCGTTTGACCTTTCACGTCTCCTTTGTTCAACAGTAGTCCATCTTGGACCATGCACTTTTACTAAATTTACAAAAAAAAAAGTCTAAAGGTTTTGAAGTGATTAAACAGACTGCACTCACTGACATTAGTAGACTTCCCATTTCAAACCGAAAGCTTGGATGGCTCAATAAGGTTGTATTCCAGTCAGTCCCATGGCCCTCGTTTATATTTCTGTGTTGTTTGAAATAGTCCTTGTTGCTGTCTGCTGCTTGATGCAAATCTGATGCAAACAGAGCTGTAATCTGTGAAAACAAAAGCTGGAGTATAAATCAAAGTCTTCACAAGAGCCATTGGTTCTCTGCAGCCTGTAATCTGTCCCAGGGAAAGGTTTCTGTGAACAAAACAACAGTGTTATCCTCTCGCAGAGTGAAAGTCTGATACGAGGCCTGCATGTCAGATGGGACATGAAAAGAGCATGTTTGCCACAGATCAAGGAGGTGTGTCGCTGTCGGAGACATGTATTCACTTTCATGTGAGAGTCAACAAAACCCCACAATGTTCAATGATTTCTTTGGAGATATAGACATAGTGTTTGTGGTGCCTAAAAAAGACACTAAATAGGTCCAAGTTGAACTAATTAAACGTAAAATGACACTTTTGGTTTGTCTTTTTTGGAATAATGTACATTTCAGCATTTCATAAAAGACAAACTAAGACCAGAGTGACTAAAATGAGCACTGCTGGAAGTGAAGCACATTCATGTCCAGCCACAATCTGGCTTAATGTTTGGACTTTAATGAAGTTATTGTGTTAATTTTGTTTTAAGTCATTCTGACCTGCTTCCATTTTGTTTGCTTTTGGACAACAGCATGGAAATGCACACTGTTACCGTTACAGCAACACTACTCGGACAAATAACACTTTATGAACTTTTACTACATCGACATTGTTTGCTTTGGATAGTAGCCACCACAGAAACATTTACATTTTTAGTCATTTAGCTGATGCTTTTTATCTAAAGCGACTTACACTAAGCTTCTATTCAGCAGTGTTACAGCCGGAACACCACTGGAGACAAGGTGTGTGAAGTGTCTTGCCCAATGTGCCCGGTATGAAGTGTTGGAGAGCGGGAATCGAACCCCCCTACCTTCCGGTTGAAGGACGACCGCTCTACCTACTGAGCTACTGAGCCCAGTGTTCGACATGTTGTTTGTTGTTTGTAAGAAACTTTTTCATCATTAAAACAGACTCACTTATGTTAGATATAAGAGAATGAAAGGTTTACTAAGGTGCATCATGTGCTAACCGACAATTGACAAAGAGTTCTTGTTTCTGTGCAGTTGGGTTGGATTTCCAATCGACGCTGGAGAAACTGCCTCTGGACATTTTAGATAAACACTTACATTTAGTCTGACAGGATTCTTACAAAGTGGAAGGAAAAGTATCTAACCATCCATTCCTAATTCAGGATTAGCATTCTTATATTTTTTTGAAACATTCACGTATTGAAAAGAGAGAATTATATAAATTCCTAAAATGTTCCTTGAAAGTTTACTTTTTGTTTTCAGACCAATCAAATAATAAGAAAACGAAAAGTGAAGTGAGTGCTGTATGTTTTCTGCATTTGTGTATGTGCTCTGTAAAGATATGACATCTGTAAAATATAGACCAGGGCCTATTATTAGGGACAAGGTGCACAGAGCCCAATAATTTACACTTTCCATTACACACTTTTAACATTTTCTATATCAAAATCTATAATTATTGCTAAGTGTGGTTCTTGCTTAAATATATGTCATTTTTTAACATTAAATTCAGGGTGAGGCTATATAAAGACATCCAAACCCCAAAAATCCCTCAATCCTCTAAAAGCAGGGGGCACTGTGTCTCTTTACACTGTCTACATTCTATGGCTCTACATTTTGAACCTGTCTTTTGACATAAATCTGAATAAAACCCGTCGGTGTGTGTCCACTGGGGGTTTCACACTCGGTTCGGTCCAATTGGCTTTGTGTTGGAAGAATTTCACATCTTATTTGAAATAATCCCAACCTGTATGAGCAGCAGCGGACGTTAATCCACTAAAGCCAGCATCCCTCTCTTGCACTGCCACCGCCAACACACACATAAACACACATTAAATAAATATAAATGTACGCACACGCGGCAGGCCCTAAAGCTGGCCGTGAAATGGGATTGTCGGGGATGAGAGGCGCTCTTTGTGACGGCAGAGGGGGGACCCGCCTCACACTCGCCGATGGTCCTAGTGTGCGAGTGTGTTCGCTTTAATGTGGCTCTGAAAAATGAGACAAACACTGTTCCCATGGCAACCGCAGGAACAAAGTGGTACTAAAAGAGAAGACGGCCGACGCTGAAGTGACACTGAAGAGGAAAGAAATGAGGCAAGATAAAGCAGAAGTGAGTGACCGAGTGATTGTGTTTTTGCAGAGACGATGATGTCAGACGGTGCAAAAGAAACCTAACCTACTGAGCTAACACACGTTCATATGGTTTCCGTCTGCTCCGCCGTGAACGTTAACCCCTGAAGAGGCTTGTGTTTTCACTGACCTGTGTCCAGTGTCTGAGATATTTACCTCCTGTTTTATTACCAATCGTTAAAATAAAAAAGATTATATTTATAGAGATGCACCAATAGTCTACACTTTAGGGACTCACTTATTTAATCTCCAAAGTTCATCTTTTTCATTACAGTTCAGCTAATAAATACATTTCATTAAAAAGATCCAGTGAGGATTCTTTATCGTCTAATCGACAGACCTTTTGGAAAGTGGACCACAGCCTCGGGACAGAGGCCATATTGTCCTCAAAGCACCACAGTATTGAGCCGACTTTTACTCCAGAGGAAACAAGGCTAAGTAGAGTCTTCGATTAAATTTAGTCCAAAACCTTGTATAGGTTAAGTTTTCTTTAGTATTAATAATACTAGATAATACTAAAAACATATTTAGCACTAGTTTAGTGCTGGTATAGAATTAGTTTAGTTCTGGTTTAAGACATGTTATTTACTGTTTCATCCTGATTTTGTCCAGGTTTGGAGGGACTTTAGTCTTAGTTTGGTCTAGTTTCTGTTGTTTTGTAAAACAAAATATTATTATTCAAATAATATTGCATTAAAGCCTCATAATCTTTAATAACAGTAAGGGTCATGTAAAGTAAGACATTAAGACCAGATTATTAAAGTTATCTTTATTTATACAGGTTTCACAAATATAAATCACAAAGTGCTTTTACAAAGTTTAAATGAAAGAACAATAAAACACAGATAAAACTATAAAAGATAAAACAAAAGTAAAAAGCCCAATTAACTAAAAGCTTGTCTAAATAAATGTGTCTTCAACTCGACCTCTCGCAGCGATGGGGCGGGGCGTGGAAGGACAAGAGTTTTAAAGCAGGTTTTGGGGACCAGAGAGGGAGGCCTCTTGTGGTCCAGACTCAGCCCTTGGGCCACCACTTGGACAGCGCCTGCTCTCTTTACTGAGTCTGTATATGTTTGAAAAAGCTCCTGACACAGCTCTGTATGTCTGTACGCACACACAATGAGCCACATGTGAAAAATGAGACAAACACTTGTTTTCTCTGAAGGCTCTGTGCGATGGATGTGGCGGGACCCGGCTGTTTCCATGGCAACTGCAGCCCATTTACTTCCTGTTGTTTGATAGAGTAGTGTTTATTTGACCCGCTCTGACGGATGGGAGTCAGAGGAACAGCCAACAGTCGACACAGACTCATCTGTCGCCCGTTTACCCTCAGGACGCGACACGTGTGAAACCACAGCAGAAAGACCAGTGCTACATTTACAGTCGAGTTACTTATACTTTCCAATGTGCAAACCCAAATCCAGAAAAGGGTAAAGTGTTCCTGAGCACATTTCCAGAACAGGCTACCGAGTTTCTGTAGGCTGCCTTTCTGATTGGCCTTGGTCTCTTCAGTAAAATGATTTTTCTTGGTGTGGTTGCTTTATGCCTTGTTCAGTTCGGACACTTCGAAGCCTGATTTGGAAGTTAGTGACAGATGAAGACAAAAACCCTTGATTGAAAGCAAATTGACATTTGACTGGTGATAAACTACTGCTCCTTATTAATTCAGGTCAGATTTTTTAAAGCACAGTCACAGCTTAATATTTTTCTGTCTTTTTTTGCCTTTGACAGTAGGTCGACAGGAAACAGAGAGAAAAATAACACTGATATGCATTTGAACAAATGGTTAAAACACAAAACTAGGGGCAGACAGCTCCTGTTACAGTTGTGACAGAGTAGGTCTCATACTATGGTTTTAGATGGATTTAAACAGGTTTTAGATGGATTTAGACAGGTTTTAGATGGATTTAGACAGGTTTTAGATGGATTTGAACAGGTTTTAGATGGATTTGAACAGGTTTAAGATGGATGTGAACAGGTTTTAGATGGATTTGAACAGGCTTTAGATGGATTTCAATAGGCTTTAGATGGATTTGAACAGGCTTTAGATGGATTTGAACAGGCTTTAGATGGATTTGAACAGGTTTTAGATGGATTTGAACAGGCTTTAGATGGATTTGAACAGGCTTTAGATAGATTTGAACAGGTTTAAGATGGATGTGAACAGGTTTTAGATGGATTTGAACAGGCTTTAGATGGATTTCAATAGGCTTTAGATGGATTTGAACATGCTTTAGATGGATTTGAACAGGCTTTAGATGGATTTGAACAGGCTTTAGATGGATTTGAACAGGTTTTAGATGGATTTGAACAGGCTTTAGATGGATTTGAACAGGCTTTAGATGGATTTGAACAGGCTTTAGATGGATTTGAACAGGTTTTAGTTGGATTTGAACAGGCTTTAGATGGATTTGAACAGGTTTTAGATGGATTTGAACAGGCTTTAGATGGATTTGAACAGGCTTTAGATGGATTTGAACAGGCTTTAGATGGATTTGAACAGGTTTTAGTTGGATTTGAACAGGCTTTAGATGGATTTGAACAGGTTTTAGATGGATTTGAACCGAAACTGAGTCTTAATGTTGGTGCACTACATTTTATCTCTGAAGCTGAGGGCCGTGTAACATCTCACCTTGTTTCAAGAATGGCCCCTGGGCCAGACAATGGACATGTCTGATATAACTCACGCTCCACTTACCTCATTGTTTATTTGCCACGTTGTCTTCTGCCATCGGTTACCACGGGTGCACACTTTCCGTTAAATTACCTCTCAGTCCATAAGCCGCACTATTAACCTAAAAGTTTTCAACACAACTCTTCCAACATTAAATCACTTTAAGCACAAGTGTGATACCAATGTGACATAATGGAAAGCCATAATAAGTGATAAAATTGCCACAGTTTGTCATTAGTAAACCTTTTGATTAAACACCAAATCGGCAGGTGAAATAGTGCAGGGCCTGGTATAAATACCCATGAGTCACTTGGATATGTTTAGAGAGGCAGGGCTGGCGTGCTGTGAGATTGGAAAGTGTCCGTGTCGCTGTCGCCTCTGGAGCTAATAATGGACTGAAAGAGAAGAACAGAGAGGAGACCTGGACTCAGCAGATAACTGTCCGAGACTGGACTGAGGTCAGCGGCACAAACAAACACACTGTCATTTCTAAAAACGGATGAAAAATGGACAGTGCAGGGACCTGAAGAGAGATGAGGGACTTATCCGCAGACGGTGAATTACCTTCAGCAGAGGGCAGTGCAGACAGACAAGGAGAGCTGTGGGCTAGTCCTAGTTCAGGCCCAGATCTTGACCAAGTTTAGTCATGTTTTTCCAGGAACCTTTATTTTAAGGAATTTATTTGGCTGGGTAAAATAAATCCTGGTAATCTGTGGCTGAAGATGTTTTGGGGAGAGGCGTCATTAGCAAAGACAATTGCAAGCCTTTCCACAAATCAGCGTCCTTCAGCACACAGCCTCGCCCCTCAAAGATTACAGGGAACCTTAAGAGTAAGTCTGGGCTTTGATTGAAACTTTTTGCCCCATGCTGCATGCTGAGGTTTTTTAAAATCCCAGGTAAATGATAAAAGTTGTTTGAAAAGGGGTTATTAAACCAATCAGAGAAACAGAGTATTGAAATAAGCCCGCCCCATTTTAAATAAAGCGTTATGATTGGTCAGAGAGCATTAATCTTGGTGGAAACTGGTTTAAATGGGAGCGAGTTCACAAAAAACTCAGACTTTAACAACAGCATCTAAAGAAACAAAGTTGTCACTTTACACAAAACTTTGGGTTTCACATTTTGAATTAATTTTCAGAGTTACTTTAGACTCCGAACATGATTATTTCTCAGATAAAAAGCCAAGGTTGTTTACTCACAGTCTGTCACCTGTTGATGAAAACGTAATTACCAAAACTGTGCGATTTTTGTCTCCCAAGGTAAGCCCAGTCTTTTTCACTCACTGTATTAATTAAGAGACTATAAAGTAAAGCTGAAAGAGATGACAAGCATTTCTTTTTTCTTTTCTGTTTTTTTTCTTTTAGAGCTGATTTACTCAGTGGACTTTCTTCAAACATCTTCAACCAACACAAAGCGAAACCGTTTACCGTTTGCTTTTCCTCCCCTTTATTCTCGGCTGTCTTTGTGTTCGTCGCTGGCTTTTGTGGCGGAGAAGGTCAACAGATGATAAACTCTTCTAAAACACTGCAGTCCTTCCACCTCCGATATCTTTAAAGTGGATCGGCTTCAAATTAGAGCAGAGAGAAAATGTCACGGCGTCTCTCCGTCGGCCCTTCTGCGGTTTATAGCGCACTACTTCAAAGGTTATTCCCTGACCTTATTCAGGCTCATATCTGAAGACGTAAAAGAGAAGCCAACTGGGCGCTCCCCACTGAATGCTCTTTTTGCTGAGACACACACAACGCCGCCGCTGCTTTCGCCTCGCCTTGTGTTCCTCGAAGAATAAATGAAAGAGAAGTTGAAGGCTTAGGTCTGTGACAAAAAAGAAAGAGAAAATACAGCTGCTTTAACAGAGGAAGGTTTGTCGTCTCGAGAGGCTGCACCACAGGCGGCTGGTCACCAGTTACAGAAGGACGGCACAGGTTTTGAACTGGTAAAGGGATTGTATCTGGAAGTTTGGCTTTAAAAATGTCCATAAGTTATGAAACGTATGCATAGAAATATATATTATCCTTAAACATATTGTCCAGATTTCATTAGGTACAGGTACAAGCAAAATTTGAAATTGCCTGCAGCTCTTTAAATTTAATGTACAGAAATAGTCTAATGTTTACAGCCTCACATCAGCACACACCAGGATTTATGCACTTCTTAAAACTATTTTTCAAATCAGATTTATATCTAATACAGAAACAGACTTTTCTGTCTCGTGTGACGTCTCTGTTTCTGCAGCAGACGTGTCTCTCTGACACAGCTCAGTGGAACCGAACTGGGCTGACCCGGGCCGACCCGTTACGTTCCTTAGTGTAAATGAGTGTTCTTATCAGTCCTCATCAGATCGGTTCTTACCATTCCAAAACGGTTTTCACTCAAAAATGTGTAGGGCTCCCTGTAGGGCTCCCTGTAGGGCTCCCTGTCTGAATCTGACTTCTTGGTTTACGTCAGTGTTCTGTGTTCTGTGCAGAGAACTGTGGAGCAGACTCCAGTCTCCAGCTCCAGTGTAAGCAGTACACTTGTAGCAATAGCTTTTTGAATTTTTTGCCCCGTATCGATTTTACCCATTTGGTCTTAAGTAATTGAGAAAGTTGAAGCAGCACTGACTGACCACTTAGAGGCAGGTCAGCTCCTCACCCACAGCAGTTTAGCTTTAGATCGAGTTATGGTGATGTGGTGGGAGCTGTAGTCCTCGAACTTAAAAAGGCTTTTGATACAATCACTCATAGCTTACTTTCAACCAAAATGTAGTCTTTTAATTTCTCCAATGAGGGGGTACATAATAATAATAATCTTTATATAGCACTTTTCCACCTACTGTAGTAGGCACTCAAAGCGCTTTACACACATTAAACTATTACCACTGTTACAGAACTTCACTGGAGGCAATGTAGGTTAAGTGTCTTGCCCAAGGACACAACGACAGTATGCGGGGAAGAGCGGGATGTTATGGGATGTTTCGAGCGGGGATTGATCCGCCCACCCGCCGGTCAAAGGATGGCCGCTCTACCTACTGAGCTATACTGCCGCCCACTGAGCTATAGTCCACCAGGATAAATCTCGCTCTTGAACATCCAAATGGGCATACCACAAGGTCCTATACTTGGTCCTTTGCTGTTTAGTCTCTTTATCAATGACTTGCCTTCAAACTGCTCAGGTGTCAGCTTCAACTTAATGCAGGTGCATTAATAAAAAAAAGAAATATGATAAAAACAATCAGAAACAAAACAGAATTACCAGAAGCACCACAGTTCAAAACTGCACAATACCATACTGCAGGACTACTTTCAGACAAACAGCCTTTTCTTTTTGGAATTCACCTCCATCTGAAATTAAGATCATGATTGTAAAATGTTCACTTCCAGAAAGTTGTGGCAAAGGACAAACCAAACCTGTACTCATTATTAAATATTGTGATGACTTTGTAGTAAATTTCAGTAAATTTCTGATGAAATGTGAATGTTTATACTTTGAAAGTGTATTATATTTAAAGTATATTAGATATACTATATATTATAATGTAGAAAAGCCCAACCCGGGACAGGAGTTGTACATTAGCATTAGCTATAAACTTTACAGTATATGCAGCACATCATTTACAGGTTTTATATTTAAAACTACGTTTGACTGCATTGGTCCTGACAAATAAACTAATAAAAATACATTTATTTGACTTTTGCTATTGCAAAATGAGTTTACAGAGATTGTCTAAACTTAAAGCACCTTTAAATGTAGATGCATTAAACCTTAGAGCCCCAAGCAGGAGAAGTGTAAGATACATAAGGCATATTAACTCATGAATCAGGCTCATTACTTTAGACGTAGTACTTTGCCATATGTTTTCCACTTAAATTGCCACTGACTGATGCTTTGTGATATGTGTGTGAGCAGATTATCAGATTGAGACAATGCTGTGTAATCAGTGGGAGCTAACACTTTGGGACGAGCTCATTTTCACTTGCCTTGGCTTGTGTTAGCGATGCATTCAAACAGAAGCTGTGAGCAAACGCAGGGGAGGACCGTCCTTTACACCATCAACGAGAGGTGTTCAGCTGTTTATAAATCAGCACATCTGGATTGGATTTACACATTTCTCCTGCGCACAGTCACAGTATCAAGTGTACTGTAGTGTTTATTGAAAAGGCCTTTCACAAAAATCCTATTGTCTACATTTATGATACAAGGAGCTGAAAACTGTAGGCAGGTAGATGTAAAGTTAATAAATATCTACAATAATGGTCTACAGCAGTCATTATTGTCGTTGTCTTTAACACAAAAGAATAAAGACTTTGTGAACTGAGCTGAGCCTGGTCAAACAAAGCTCTGTGTTGCTTGTCTTCTTGTTGCAGATATATAATAATACATCATATAAAAGGAGCAACAACAGTGCCACCATTAAAAAATATATGACTAGTGTCTTTAAGAAATATTCAATAATAATTAAAAATAACAACAAATAGTTCAAATAAATTTGATTTAAAAATATTTTAAATAAGGATAATGAATTAATATTATAGATGTTTTTCTGTTTTTTTATCTCAGTTTTGTTTTGATGTTGCGTGTGTTTTTTATATTAAAAAGGGTTGTCTCAACCTCAGCCTACACTTAAAAGTTATGTTTAGATGCAAATATTGTATTTTTTTTTCCTCCTTCTTTTCTTTTGTGTTGACCGAAATAAACTAACTTACCAGATTGTAAAAAAACCTTTACAGAAAACTATTTTATTGCTGTTTTGAAGTTGAAAACACGGCCTAAACAAGTTATACATTTATACTAGGCCCTATGAGATTTCTTGTAAATATGTAAGAATAAGCTATATTCTCTATTCTCTATATATTCTAAAAGAGTAGCAGGGCTGAGTGGCTGAAACGGACTAACCCATAATGTTGAGTCTCGGGATTGTTTATATCTGTTCTGAGCACTAACAGAGATTAGAAGAGATTATCCTTGATTGTGTCTCACACATCCAACACTTTATATTTAATTCATCCATCTATGTAGATCTAAAAACAAACCAAGATATATAGACAAGTACTTATAAGCATATCTGAAAACCTAAACATCATACTCACAACCTTCCCAGAAGGTCCTGGGCTATGAGCTTGCTTTGGGTGCAAGAGGTTCTGGGTTCAAATCCTAGACAGACCCCAGTTTGTCATAATGTGACAAAAATGAATGCCAGACAAACAAAATAGAGTGATATTATGGTGTGTCTGTAGGACCAGACAGGTGAGCGCGGGAGAGCAGCTGGAGGCGGGCTCGAGCACCAGGCCCTGATGTTCCACAAACACACCATCCAGCTCCGCCCACATAAGCAGACAGATGACGACAACAATACCAAAGGAAGGGGTCGTGACTCTAACTAAAATAGAACCATTCTTAATTACACCAGTAACAGGGCCCCTCCACCTCCAAGGCCCCAGTGCAACTACACTTTTCAAGGATTGTATTAAAAACAATACTCTTTAAAATGAACTGTAATCTAGTTTGGTACCTTTCATTCCTGTTACACTTTCAAACAAAAGTCAAATAACAAAAGTTTCTGTTCCAGTTTAATGCACTTTTTTTTGTCAAAAGACGAGAGCTGTTAGGATTTAGGCTTCAACTATTACCAGACAAAGTTTTCCATCTCTCTGTGCAGTGTCTAGTGGCAGAAACCAACACCACTCACTTTCATTCTCACTGCTTCTGTGCGGCGCAGCGCTGTTTCCTGCCAGGAGCAAATGGTGATGATACTCCCGGTGATAATAGACTCTTGGCAGGAGCTCGGGCTTTTGTAGAGTTTGATGTTTATAGTTGTTCGCTGTGTTTCTCTCTATGATTCGACACGGCTCTCCGCAGGATTGACAAGATGTTGGAACGAGCCTCCGGGCGGCCATTACTCTTCCCGCTATGGAGACCAGACCAAATGGAGACAGCAGTAGGCCTTTAAAAAAACAACAGGTAGTGGGGAACAATCGAGAGTAGAGCAGCCAGAGTCTGTACTTGAGCAAAATGAGTGTTGGATTTAAGTGTTAGTTTGGGATTTTTGAACTAGAGCTCTATTGGTACTTAAAAGTTTATGCATTTTCACTAGATTATAAATCTTGAGTGTCTAAGTTGAAAATATGAAGCTCTTTTCAGAAGTTTGCTTAAGGTTCTCACTCTGTAGAAATAATTATGGTGTTTGTGGATTTAAGTGGTTTATACTGAGTCAAAGAAGCATTGCCTATTTCCCGCCTGACTGTTGGGATTGGGTCGACAGGATTTGAACTGGGTGAAAATGGTTGTAAAAGGGTTACCAGACACAATTCAAAGAGATGAGATGATGGAGTCCTGAAAACTAACACTGAAGGACTCTCCTGTTACAGAGCAAGTTAAAATCCAGACAAAGGATGGAAGCACGACCCAATCAGCAACAAGAATGACCTGGTTTGGCAAAAAAGAGGCAACCCATCAAAACATGGGCAGAACAAGCGAACTCTATGAAGTGGGAATAGATCATTCATTCACTATAGTGACACTTCTCAAACAGGGCCATTACATCACACCAAAACACAAAAACTCACAGATGCAGAATAAGAGCTAATCTGTGTCTAAATCACTGCCTTAATGATTGTATTGAAAGGTGTGTTTTCTCCAGAATGTGCGAAATCCAAGGCGGAGTGGACGCTGTCTGATTTATCAAAGCTGTGGGATCTAAAACTTAGAGTAAATTTAGCACAAAGATGAGGCGTAGAAAATGTGTAATAATCTCAATTTCAAAAGAGGAAGTTTGTAACGATGCAACAATAATCATCTGACTAGAAGCAGGTAAAACATGAGTCAGTGAGGTCCTGTACAGCTAATGAATATTAGATCTAATCAGAAACTGTTGAGTAGGACCAACTGGAACATCATCGTTTCTACTGAGAACGCTGTGATTAGAGTTGATATGAATAAGCCACGAGTCACGAATGAAACGAGAACAGCTCGGCTGTTTTCAAAAAGTTTGTGAAAGTCTGAACAGCGTCCTTGTGTAAACAAATAGACAAATTTCAACTGAATGGTTTTGGGTGAAACGTGTCTATTGAACATGAAAAGATTATAGTCAAAGAAGCCGTCTGTTTAGTTTAATTATGTTTACTTACTTTTCTACTAGTTTCATACAGTTTGCTCTCTTCAAAACAAACTGAGACCTTGGTTTGATTGAATCAAAGCAAAACATTTTCAAATCTCTGTCTAAGCACTCTGCATTTTGTGACTGTAGCCGTTGTGGGAGTCATATTTTAGAATCCCTTCTCCATATTTTAATCTATGTAAAATTTAGGAGTAGATTTAAGTAAGATGAGTGTTATCCTCCTGAATCCTTGTGGATTATCTCGCCTAATCACATTTTATCCCACTTCATATGCAAACTGTCCCGCCACGTAAGAGTTAACAAAAGACCACGATGCCTTTTTAATACCAGAGTGATTATTTGCTGTAAAAAAGCCTTTCTATTTTGCCCTAGAAGCCGATCTTTCAAAGCCCGTATGATTGGTTCGGCATCAATGGCCACACGCTCTGCCATTGTCTCCTTTGTATTCCCCCTTTCCCTTTTTCTCTGCGTCCTTGGTTCGCCGTTATCTGGAGCCGCTGTGGCGTGATGTGCGATGCTACGTGAGATGGTAGTAGAGCAGACAGGTGAAAAGCCACTTTGTCAAAGCTAAAAACCCCACCTGTGAGCTTTTGCAACATGCTCATTAGCACCTTTTCGCTCGCTCTCTTATCCAGGCCCAGCTTTGTTCTGAAATGTCAAATTGACGCTTGACGAACGCTGGCGGTGATTACAGGCTGCGAACCCGGGACAAATGCAAGGTAAAGCCATGCAAGGAGGAGAAGTCGGTCAATGTCTGAGCCTGTCACTCCGGGTTGTTATTATCGATCCACAGGTTGTGAGCTGAAACCGTACATTTCAGACCTTAATCTCAGCCCTGTGCAAATGCAGAAGCTTATTTTTGAGACCTGACACATCACAATAATGCTGCAGGCTGGTTTAACAGCAGCCAGGAATCTGATCGACTAGTAACGGCGGGCAGTGCATTATGGGAATTTATGTGCTATGTTTACAATGTACACAAACCTAATTCATAACGATTCATAGAGCTACTTAAACTAGAAAACTTTAAAATTCACTGTGTTTTGGTGTATTGCTGCACTTTTCCCTCTGTGTCTATGAAAGGTAGGATTTTGTTGTAAAAATATGTAAATAAATAAAAATCCTTTTAATAGCAGTTATATTTACCTCTAGATCAATGTGGAAGCCCTCTGCTCGTCTCTTACCATTTTTTGGGACATTTTGAGTCTGTAGCCACTTTCAAAGACTGTCCCAGACTTATTTATTTTATTTGACCTTTATTTAACCCGGAAGGTCCAACTTAGATTGCTACAATAGAGTGACTTATACATTCATTCATTCATTTTCTACTGGTCTGTCGTGTTAGGGGTTGCAGGTGACTGGAGCCTATCCCAGCAGCTTTGGGCCTGAGGCGGGGTTAACCCTGGACAGTGGCCAGTTAGTCGCACGGCTAACATATAGAGACAAACAGTGACTGATAACCATCACTCTCACATTCATTCACTAGGGACACTTTAGAGTTGCAGATTAACCTGTACATACATGTCTTTGGACGGTGGGAGGAAGCTGGAGTACCCGGAGAGAACCTACGGACTTATACATATTTTGTTAAAACAGAGGAAACACAGGGAGAGCTGTAGTTCCATCCACTGCCACTGTGCCTCTGAGCCTGACCACAACAATCTGGGCTGATTCAAATTCATGTTGTCACACTAGAATGGGTGTAGGTGCTTGCAAATTAGCCATGTGCTTTTTGGACTTTATTTTTGCATTGCACTTTTCCCTCCGAGGTGTTTATTACTTTTGGCCCATTGACTGTAATATGCTCGCTAAATGCTACATGCTACATGCTAAATGCTAAATGCTAAATGCTAAATGCTATAAAACGAGACTTGGACTGTCCAGGTTTTGTTACTGCTTCATAATGCATCCTACATTTAGAGTCACTTGAAGTCCTGGTTTCTTCTTGGTCTCGATATGCTCTGGTCTCAGACGTGTCCTGGTCTTGGGTAGGTTTGTAGTCAAGACCACATTGACTGAAGCCAAGTCATGTCCAAGACCAGAGCGTGTCAAGACCAGACCAAGACCAAGGAACAGTTTAAATCCAGTTTTTGGCCAAGTCCAATCTCAAGAGAGTCTAATTTCTATAAAATAATAAAAATAAGACTGAGACCATAACAAGACCTTTACAAAGTCTCAAGTCTTACAGTAATAGTCTCAGGCAAACTTGACGACAACACTAGACAAAAGCAGGAAGAGAAACTTTAAAATGGCTCTTACGTTGGTAATTGGATTTGACAATGCAGTAGTCAATGGAGGATTTACGCAGAGATGCTCATCTCTTTCAGACAGCGTTATGTGGAGTAAGTTTAAACTCTCACTGTCTTGTATAAATACAGTAGACTACAGTAAAAGTACATTGTGTTACATGGAAAAGGAGGGAGTCGGAGGGAGCTGCTGTTAATAAGAACCCGCTGCACACTTTCGCCCAGGGGCCCCCCAGCAGTATTAATGCAAACGACTTCTGATTTGTAGTAAATGAGCTCAAAAATCACGGGTAAAGTCATTTAAATTGGAGGGAATTTGTTCATTTTTTGGCCCACACCTGTCACACTGGGCTTAAATACAGAGATAGTGCACATGAAAATGAGCTACATCAGCAGAGTCGGAGTCAGAGCCGAGCCGGAGCTGCCTGAGCCGTTATTAGCTGTTAAAAAGTGTCCACTGATTGCGGTACATGTTATTGTGCTGATGCAGAGGAACTAGTGTGATGCAATGTGGACAATGTGACAGAAGGAAAGTTCTAGAGAGAGGAAATATCAGTCTAACTCGCTCTAACTGGATGGCAGGGGGCGGCGCCGTTTTGTATCTTTATAGTTTTTCAATTGGTCTAAATGTTAAAAATCTCTAAAGCTGGTCACTTTACCTTAACTACTATTTGACCATTTAAATCTGACCTAACCTTATTTATGGCACTAAAACCATCAGGCGCCTAAGTGTGGTGTTTTTTGTTCTTCTGAATGTTCAGCAGAACATTGAGTCTCAAAGCCCATATTTCGGTTTCTCGACTCTTCACAGACGTCGCCACAAGATGTTCCTCTCTCCTTCTTCCTTCTCTCCTCTCCTGTTTCTTCTCCTTGTTTCCTCTGTGGGCGGGACTAAGACGCGAGGAGAGGAGGGAAGTGGAGGAGATGAGACACAGCCATTAATATGGTTGGTTTCTTTTTTTATTTTCTTTCTGCAGCTTCTAACGTCACACATTGTATATTCTTTAAAACAACAGTTACCAGAAGTTGTCCACATAAGTTTATAAAAATAAATTTAGTTTGAAAATACAAAAAAACTATTGCATATCAGTGTCTGTCACTGTGAGTGTTGAGCCACACTTTCCAGCCCACAATGACTTCAGCCAAACACACACAACCAATCAGAGCGAGGCAGGAAGTATAATATAATAATAATAACTATAACGGAGAAGAAAGTGATATAATGACGCAGTTGGCACAACACACCTGTCTAAACATTTTATTTCATATATTTTATTAAATGACTTGTTTATGGTTAGTGACTCACTTTGCACCAAGACCAGTCAAAGAGGGGGGTCTCTGTCTGTTTCATCTGAACTCTGGTTATTGTGGTGTTCACAGTTTAAAGGTGAGCACTACATGAACAAACCAAAAACATGGAGAGCGTGACAAGATGAGATTTATTTTCCAAGATAAAAAACAATATTTGTTGTGCAGATGACCCAACTTCAGCCATTGGACTTTAGAGTCAGTCTGTCTGAAAGGTCTTCACACATCTACCACAACCAGCTCACGGTCCCAACCCTTTACCTAAACTATTTAGTGGAGGTTTTATCTGAAAGGAACACTAATATATCCACAAAGTCATCCTTATGCTCTATTAAAATATATAATAGAGCCATCATAAGGAGGTTTAGATAATGATACTTACAAAAACACGCGTGGTCTATTTCCCTGTCAGTGTCACACAGTCCTGTTCTTTCACAGAAGAAGCCCTGCGATAACATTAGCTGAAATATATCGACCTGATGCCTGAGAAATGTGCTGCTGCAAAAGGTGGACACACCAAATATTACATGTAAAAGTGGATAAAAACAGTAGGACTCATCTGATATGCGTTGTGCTCAGAGCAGACTTCATGAACATTAGGAAATGAAATCATGTTTAGGAAACAAAAAAAGGTCAATATTTTCAGATCTGTCAGGTTAACTAAATAATTTACCCAAAAAGTAATTTCTCTTTAGTTCCCTGACATGACACAGGGGAAAATAAGTATTGTTTGGAAGGACATTGTACCTGGTTAACCAAATATTCCACCATGAACCTCTAAATAATGAGGCACCATCTCATGAGAGCACTTTCCACACATTTTATATTAACAAGACACTTCCAATAATCCAACAGGGTGCTCTCGCAGACATCATCAGAGTTATCCACTAAGTGAAGTTAAGTAGAGTCTTTTTATCAAACCATGTGTTATCTGCTCAGAAATGATGAGCTTAAACTGTAAGAATCATCAAAAACTGTTGAAGATAGAGATTACTTTGCGTCGGCGTGAAGTGTATTTAAAGTGGAGTCTACTTTTCTGCAGTGTCTCCTGGAGAAGATATTGTGCTGATGCAGAGAAACCAGTGCGGACAATGTGACAGAAGCACGTTTCTAAATCGGGCGGCGCAGACTGGGAGCGCTGATAAGCACCGCTAACACAGTAAAAGAGTGGGTCCTTCAAAAGCAGCGCCGCTAACGCTAACCTTGCTGTTGTCAGACCCACATTGTGCTGAGGAAAAAAAGAGCCAGAGCAGGAGGAAGTGGCTGTTAGCACTCAGCAAAAAAGCACCAGCCAGGCCCTGTTTCTAATGGCCTCGCCAAAACTTTTCATTTTATAATTGGCAGGCAGCCGCGGTGAGATTGACAAATGAGTGTCAGCCATCAGCAATTCCCCGAGCCAGGCATGCCAGCGATGGAGAGCGGGAATCAAAATAATTAAAATAAATAAGGTGCCAAGTGATGCAGCGCTCCCTCCAACATGGCAGATGAGAGCTGCCAGCGGAAAATAAAATAAAAAATGAGAAGGGACGATTCGAGTGTCAGTCTGAAGCTCCTCTCACGGACCTCCCGACACGGAAAATGACAAAAATCCAACTCGTTAGTCAAACTGCACGGTGAGATTGTTGAGGTTTAAATGAACAGGGAGCTGACCTTGCTAATTACTCCACTGCAACAGATTGGGTAAAGTTAAAACTGTGTTACATAAGAAGTTTATATTTGTCGACTCGTCATCTGCTTGAGTCAAAGTCCACTCTGTAAGTCTGTGGCTAAAATTAAAAGTGCTTTAGGAGTAAACGTGTGAGAGGCTTCTTGCAGCTTTGTGTTTCTCTAAGTGTCTGAAATGGCCCACTGGATGTTTTGACTGGTTTTCTAAACCTACAATACAAAGTGTGGTTTTGAAAGAATCATCTTCTAACACTTCCTTTTAGATAAAGTTTGGCTGCATCTGATGAAAAGAACATTTCCAAGTGACCACTGTCTCTTCTGATTTTATTTTTATTCAACAAGTACATGTTTTAGTTGGATTTGAACAGGTTTAGTTGGATTTGAACAGGTTTCAGGTGGATTTAAACCTGTTTGTATAAAGCTGCTGCTGTTGGTTCATAAAATATACATTTAATCTCTGAAGCTGAGGGCCACTGACCCCTGGGCCGGACTTTGGACAGGTTTAGTTGGATTTGAACAGGTTTAGTTGGATTTGAACAGGTTTCAGGTGGATTTAAACCTGTTTGTATAAAGCTGCTGCTGTTGGGTCCATAAAATATGGACAGGTTTAGGGATCGCATGGAGCTGGAGCCTCTCTCAGAAATGTTGGACCATAGGAGGGGTACAGCCTGGACAATAGCCGGTTTATCTAACACTGACAGAGAAACCAGAACATGCAGATCTTTGGATGGTCGCATGTATTGTGCCGAGTTAATCTGTGAATGGAGTTTTTGTAACATTTGGAAGTTTAACTTTATTGAACCTAAAGGGCCATATCTCTGGGCAGCTGCAGACACTCTGACAGTGTGAATTAGTGAATGTGAGAGTGAATGGTGGTCTGTCAGTGTCTGTTAGCTCTGCTCCTAGCCATTGTCTCGTGGGTGGCTCCAGCCCGACCCTAACCTCTGACAAGAATAAGCAGTAGAGGATGTGTTTAAAGTAAATGTGCCTCACATCAACAACTGTCCATTCTCTGTGGAGTCGACATGTCCTCTCTCCTCGTGTTACTGTGGTTTCTCTCAGGCGTCCTTACGCAGTGGATAAATGTAAGAGTGAAAGGTTACTAGGCTACTTGGATAAGTTCTAGAGCAATGGTTTTGTCAAAATATAAACCTGGAAGTCATTATCAATGGTTACAACATTATTTCTTGAAGCTTTCTTTTCACAAATCACTGCATCTGTTAAAAACACAAAGAATGGTGCATCGAGTGTCATTAGAGCTCTAGATGGGACAGTGAGGTAACATTACTCTATTACACCTGAAGAAACAGCTCTGAGTGAAGCCAATCCAACTGTGTGCATCTCAAAAACCTGCTCCGTTTGATGAATGCATCTGCGTCAGAGCTCTGCCAGTGCACACATTTCTATTTTGTCGAAAAAACACTCTATTCGTTTTCTTCTTAAAGTCGAGCTCGTTAATTAGACTGTAGCTTGTCTGTGGGATTAAGGACAAGCTCCGCTGTTCGTTTTTGTAGCGCCCCGCATCACACACACCTGCCCTGATGGATTATGGGTAAGCACTTTTGTTTGTAGGTTGCATTTTGTGATGAGACGTTTGATCCGGCAAAAGTGTCAAGTCAGGCAGAAAAGCAGGGCTAACAAGAAGCACGTATCCTCTGGGTGTAAAAACAGTGGTTTAGTGTTGTTTCCCTGCCTTTTTTATCAGCATATTTTAACCGTCATGCAGTCGAGAACAAAAAGAAGACAAATTGAGGTTTGGGGAAGGACCAGAGACACCAACATTTCTCTTGAATTAACGTCGAGCGAGGCAGAGCTGGGAGCTTAACGGCTCTGTTTCTGCAGCGTCGTGTTTCCAACAAAACGTCAAAGGCTGCGCCCGCTTCCTTCACTGAATAATTGGAAGAATATGAAACACTGGCTTTGAGTGAGTGTTTCTTTAGTTTGAAACACCACATGTTAATAAGCTAACTCGGTCTCACAAGGCACATGTATGTAATGATCAGTGTTGGAAGTAACAGCGTTAGAGCATAACGTTACTAACGGCGTTCATTTTTCTGGAACAAAGTAATCTAGTTAATTACTTTTCCCACTGTTGTAACACCGTTATCGTTCCTGAGAATGTAAAGTGTCGCGTTACTATAATTTGGTTGAATAAAGCGCGAGGTGGGTGTCATGCTTTGGCCTAACATCAGCTGCTGCTGCTGCAGAGAGCGGGGGAGTTACTTTTTGGGAGAAGTAATTTGTGACAATAAGTAATTACTTTTTTGAAGTAAGATGACCAACACTGGTAATGATAATGCAAACTAATGTAACAACATAAGTGTGGATTTTAGACATTTTCAAAATTTGCTTAAGGGATTTTTTTCACCAAATGTGGAATTTCGAAAAAAAAAATAAAAAAAATTCTTGACACTGTGCTTTTGCCATGTACCAGAGTATCTATTTTCTGGTGACCCTCACTTTTATTACATTTACTTTTAGTCGTTTTTCAGACGCTTTTATCCAAAGTGACAAATGAGGAAAAGTAGCTGTTCGGCAGTAGCTCAGTGGGTAGAGCAGTCGTCCTTCAACCGGCGGTTCAATTCCCACTCTCCCCACAGTTCATACTGTTGTTGTGTCCTTGGGCAAGACACTTAACCCACCTTGCCTCCAGTGGCTGTAACGCTGGTAATTACTGTAGAACAATGTAAGTCGCTTTGGATAAAAGCATCAGCTAAATGAATAAATGTAAATGAAAACAATGGAAGCAATTTTATTAGTCAGTTATAACTTAGCACAGTTTACAAAACTAAGGATAGGAGATATATATATAAATATATGTTAAACAATTTCTTTCACTTATGCGCTCTTATTAATTAATAATTATGAACGTTTGTAGATGGTAAAGACAGACCTGGATCAGTCCGGACCAAACTGAACCACGGTCCGGTTCATTTGTTGTGTCAAGGTTTGTAAGCCAAAAGTTTCAGTCCAAACGCACAAATTCACAAATACTTAAGCTGACTATTTCCTACAGAGTGTTATAGTGATTTAAATATTTTTAAAAAGTGAATTGTAGTTGAAGCTGTTTGTTTTAATTCTATATGGGCGTCTCTTTATGGTACTCCATCCACAGAAACTCCGTAGAAGTTTAATTACTTCCTGTTTCCACATCTAATGGGGTAAACTGCGCTCTGCTGGAGGAAAAGCACATTCATATTTCTTGTATGAAAACTTAGGACCAATAAATATATGGATTTCGTAAAACTAACTTCTCATCAGCAGCTCCTCGTCTGACCCATTCATACAGGATGATTCTCATTTGTTCATACACAGCAGAATAATGTCTGTGCTGGGTTTCCGTAGCTGCTCACAGGCTGTAGAAAAGACCAGGCATCAACAAAAACTACACACCATTTCTGCCTCCATTCAGGTAAGTATCGCTCGACCGGAAACAGACTTCTTAATGTTCCTAAAATAACATTCCTATGTGAAACGTATCTTGATGGATATTCATTTTTCAGAACAGACTTGTGTTTAAAGTGCACTATGTTTTTCAGTGGTGTTTTTGTCAAAGCTCTTTCCTCTGAGTCACTGATTTCCAGATCTGTGCCGTCTTTAATGACACACTCGCCTTCCCTCAAAAAACACTTCACTTTAGCTCCTTCCCAATCAGCGCTCCACCTTTTACAAACACTCCAGCTCCATTTCCTCCCAGAAGCACCAGTCATTTGAAGCTTAAGCAGTGAAGCGGCAGATGTTTTTTAACTTGTTTTGAACATCTAATTACCCAATTTCTCTCATGTGTTCCTTCCGCTGTCCGGCCCGATACAAATCACCTGCTGATGTTTAAAATCGTAGCCAAAAAAAACCTGAACGTGCCTGACTTAGTGGTGCACTTTTTGATTGCTTGATCAAAATAAGTGAAAAACAAGTTAAATATCATTATTTATTTTTACTTATCATCCACAGCTTTAAATCAGACTTGACAATGAAAAGGTGGTCTTGTGTTGGCCTTAAGAAACCTACATGTGATACAAGGCTGTCCGAAGCCTCTGTCTGCTTTCAATCATACTCTCAGATTTGTTGCTTTGCCCATTTTCAGAAGTGAAGGGCTTTCTAAACCTCTCACACATGTCTGGGATCCAGTAACACGTGTTTTTATTCATGGTTAAACTCTTCTAAATGTGGCTTTAGTATACATTTGATAAAATAATAAAAAGACAATTGAAAAGAATCTTGATACAAACTTAACTATCTTTTCATAGCAGTGCTAAATGAGGATCTAAACAAAGACTACACTAATGAAATGCTGTCTCTAATAATGTGTTACCTCAGGCTCTTGAAATACTCAAACCCAGTTTTACCAAACCACAAACCTGTCTACAATCTATTCCTCTGTTCACTTGATCACTCTAGTGGATCTACAAAACAATACAAGGCTCATGTTCGGCTCCAAGTGCCTTAAAATAAAAACACAGTCAATATAGACGAATACAAAACACTTCATTTACAAGCTAGACAACCACACATGGCATTTATCCTAAATGCACACACCCAGACCCAGTATCATACCATTAACATCTGCAATTGCCCAGACTTAAGCAACATGGTTTAAGAGCAAACTAATTTTTTAAGTTTTCACTGAGGAACTCTGTACCTTCCTCCCAAAGGCAAAAGAACATCCTGAATGAAGGTCATGAGCTGGATCTGTCAGTCTCCTCTGAGTTTGTCTGAGCACAGACTGATCATAGACTGATCGGAGGGACTGGTCTTAAAACTTTCATTGAGGTGTCGATCAGACGGACAAGCTTCGATTTAAGCTGTGCAGAAGTTTCCATACCATACACATCTGACCAGGCTCTCCAGCACTGCACCGACGCTTACTTTGAAACAAAATCTGCTTTTCTAGTTGCATTATGTGACACTCATCAGGTTAATTATGAGTTTAAAAACTCTTGTCCTGCTCCAGGCAAAGTCTTCACGCCTGAACCCTGGCTTTACCGACTCGTGGCATCGCTGACAGGTCTGGGCGGGTTTAAGGTGTGAACGTAATCAACATGGAGCTGCTCTGATTGAATAAAACACTTCCATGTATTCATTTAAGAACCTGTCCTTTTACTCCAGATGGTCTGTGGAGCACTTCTATCTGGCAGAGTCAGGTTAGCATCAGCTGACAGTCATAGTCACAGTCAGAACAATCACAGGACAGAGTCAGATAAAGATGGAACCCTCAGATACCAAAGGCTGGTTTAAAACAAAAAGGCATGAGTTTGGTTTGCAGACGGAGCAGGCAGCACTAGTGTCTTTTTGACTTGTGTTAAACACATTTTAGACTTATTTTTGCTGCATGTGACAAATGTTTTGTCTCATGAGCAGTTGGCTGCTGATCAACGCTTCAGATTGCTGTGTGACTTTTTATTTTTTGCAAATGTGAAATCTGATTAGAAAAATGAGTTCAAGTGACTAACCCCGAATGAAATTTGCAAAACAAAATCATCAAATGAGACCCTCAGCTTTTGTGTCTCTCAGTCTGACGCCTTGTACTTTTCCTCACAATTAAAATGCTGCTTTTGTAGAGAATATTGTTAATCTTTCTCCAGAGAGGGGCGCTCTTCTGTCTGCTTTCACCATTAATCAAACTTGTGCTGCTTTACTTGTGTTTTTAAGCGTCTGCTCGTATAAGGCGCGGCTGCTGATTGGCTTTGACAGCGACTTCATGAATGGAGCACAGAGCCATGTTGGGCATTGCTTTGTTGTCATCTTTCACCTGTTTACTTTGCTCATTTGTGGTTTGACAGCAGCCGCTCGTCTCGGCAGAAGCCTGTCACATCCGTTTATCGGATATTAAGGAGCGAAGAAAACAGCCAATGAGCTGAGAGTAAACATATCTCGACGAAAAAAGAAACCACAGCAATAACATGAAGCAGAAGTGCTGAGACGTTGAGGAGTCGTGAGACAAACAAACCGATATCTGAGGATAAAGGATGACATGGTAATAAAAAAATCCAATGTAAAGTAACCATGTTAACACAAAAAGAGTTTATCTGAAAATGGAAAACATGTTCCTTGCTGTTAAAACAATGTCAGCCGAGCAGTCCTCGTCGAGAGGTGATGTAGGCTGACCAGTAGGCAAGGTGTTTTTTTAGATTATCCAAACACTCTGGACTTATGACAAACGCTCATACATGTACTCAAGAGAAGGATAAACAATCAATTTAGCAGGATTTGTCATCTGTTGTCCTAACAGTAATCAATAAAGTAAAGAAGGACAGCTGCAGAGGCCCTGTGATACAAAACCATCGAACCTTTACATATTCTTATGGTCATTTTGAAGGTTCAGGCATGAGATCAGTAGAGTCAGGTCTATCTCACTGACACTTTTCTGTCCCGGGACAAGGACACATGACAAAGAATTACGTAACTCTCCTGTTGTTCGTAAACTATCGCGCCGGCTAAAAGCTACACAGTACCTCTTTATTTAGCTAACTAACTAAACTTTATACAAGATGAACAGCAGCACAAGCTGAATAAAGACCAACAACAGACAGAAGCGTGGAGTCTTCATTGTAAATGAGTCAGCCACTTGTGCAGACACCAGTGTCAGAAGGTAGTTACCTGATACAGAAAACCCAGGAAGCACAGGGGTTTCTACAGCCAAGCGCTATGGACACATGACAAATGCACATAGATTATTGTAAAAATGACACACAGGAGAAAAAATACGCTGCTAACCACAATAATCTTAAAATCTTGTTGTCTGCACCTGCTTTAAATACTACTGTGAGACATGTCTAAGTGGGGCATCGTCTTTTCTCATTAGACCTCATAGTTTATAAAGAACCTTAAAATGTGGACATTGGTCAACTACAGAAGTGCTTTTGTCTTGAGTCCTGTGTTAGCTGGTCCTTGTCCTCTCCCACTGGGCCTAGTGTCCTCCTTAAAGGCCCACTTTGTCACTTGTCTACCTCAGTAAGTCATTTCAGGAGAAGTTACATCTGACATTTAGCTGAACAACCATCAGACACATGTAAAACCCATTAGTGGATCTTTAAGCATGTTTTTTTCAAGTCTTCCTTTGTTCATTTTGAGTTGAAATGTGGTCTAAGTGAAGGTTGCAGCCTCTGCTTCATTTATTACTATCACTGAACTATTCATTTAGCTCATTTGGTCCTGTCCATTGTCCTCTACTGTCAATTTCTCCCAACCTTGTATTTTTAATTTCAAAAGGCTACTTCCAACCTTGACACAAAGCATTACTTATTTTCATCCTGTATTGAATTTGGGGATGATAATACCTTGTGCCATGTGCCAGACGAGTGTACATTTTCAAATGAGCAGGTGAGGGTTAAGAGCTCTCAAAAACATGTCTTTATCAGAAAAGGCTATGATTTGTCTCAGAATGAACAAAGCAGTGCAGTGTTCAGTGTCTGCTGCTGAGAGTCTGCATCATCACTTACATTTTAGTAGATAGTTTTCCAAATAGCTTCATTATGAAAAGAGCGCCTGTGCTGTTGAGGAAGTCCATCATACGGTCATTTTTACCACTTGCCAAAATCATGTGGGCTTTCATAAAACTCCCACCTTTTCAATTTGGCTTTATTATTTAATAGTGAACATGAGCTTTCTCGAAGAAAACAAAACACTGGATGTAAAAAATATAATCTGAAGCCCTGGCTACACTCACACTGTTTCTGACGTCATAACTTCAACAAAACACAATCAAATAACACATACAGGAACAGCACACACAATACTGTAAGTGTTTTTGATCTAACAGAAGTAGGCTTCTGGCTTTCTGTCCACATAAGAACATTCTGCAGGAATATTTTTGTGTGTGTGGAGTTAAATTACACAATTAATGTAAATTAATAATAATGTACTGCAGTGTGGTTGAGTGCTACGGGAGAAGTCTAGAGGAGCTTTGAAAGTAGTGCAGTTATATTTTGCTGATTGCTCGTGTGTGGATTTTTTATAAAACAGATTTAGAAAATACCAGTTTACACCAAAAATCACTGAAGAACTATTTTAGGCATTTCAGCACACTATATTAGACCCACTCTACAACAGACAACTTGTACATAACCAGTGTTGGGAGTAATGCATTACAGTGATTTATTTCTTTTTCCTGTAACGCAGTAGAGTAAGGCATTACAAATTATTTTTTAGTAATATTTTACTCGGTACATTTTCAGCAAAGCTTGCGTTACAAAAAAAATAAAAAAAACTTTTGCGAGACCGCAAGATTTCATTAATCTCCCTCTTTTGGTGTAACTTTGTTATTGCGTGACACAGTCCAGTGAAGGCGGGTTTTACAGGAGTGCTGCGAGGCATGATTTCTGCCCCTGCTGTGGAAAAGCGGCTAATGAAGATGGCAGAAGACGACTGTACATTCACGAGGTGGTTGTAGGCTCCACCTCGTGAATGTTGGTCTTTTTTAGAGGCAAAGGCCTAAGGGTTTTTTCTTCTGTGTTATCTTACTAAGCAGTTAGGTTATGTTTAGCCTGTGGACTAAAACGACTGAGGCTAAGGTGGTCCTCCAAGTGCACTTTATACTTGAGAAAGCACAGCCTATGTTCATCATGTGCACTTTGTGCATGACAGTTTTGTGTTGTGAACCTCTTGAATTCAAAATAAAGTAAAACAAATGTGCATCTTGTCATGGCATTAGAGTTTACTTATGTTATGTCTAATATTAATAGACCCAAGCTATTCACGGATATTACCAGATAATAATTTTACCTCGACCATACTTTAAACAGACTTTAATCATTTGTGATTTTGTCTGTCATCTTTTCTTGTCTTGAGCCTTCACTTTGCCAGTTATATGCTTTATTGTTCGTAGCCTGATAGCCCACAGTCATTATGGAACATCAAATGTCTTCTACTGGATGTAAAATGCTCTGTATTACATTCTGTCATTTTAGAATTTTAAGTTCTACCTTGTAGTTATTTTCATGAAAGTAACTCAAAAGTAATACAGGAGTAATGTAATGTATTACAATTCTGAGACAGTAACATTGTAAAGTATTACATTTAAATAACAGTAATAAGTAATCTATAATGTATTACAGTTTGGAAGTAACTTGCACAACACTGTACATAACATACAGACACTATGTTGTTACTCACTGTTGGGACGCCTTTTAAAATTTTTAGTGACTAATGCTGCCGTCCATTTGTTGTCTTCTCACAGCGAGGACTAATTGGTGACACTTGACACCTCTTTGTCTGTCCCCAGTAACAAATCACTTCCATTAATCAAACTGAAGATGTTTCCTAGTATCTGGCCTATCATTGTTCACCTCATCTGCTCTGGCCTCGTCAAAGGAGACACTTAATGCCATTTGTTTTCAATTAATAACCGTTCCTTTTTAATAATCGTATTTTACATGTGTCAATCAAAATGTCTCATGGTTTATGTTTGGAGGACTCTGACAAACCCTTTCTGAAACACTCTCTGGCCCTTTAACTAAACAGAGCACTTCCTGTCCCGCCCCATTTCCTCTCCAGTGCATGAATATTGTAGTCTTTTACCGTGTAGCACCGCACACACAAAACTACAGTTTTTTTATTAATCGTGTTTGGAAAGTGCCTTATCGATTCAGTTGTGGATTATTGCACTATTGGATAATGTACTTAGTTGTGGGGGAAACCGGAGTACCTGGAGGAAACCTACGCAGACACAATGAGAACATGCACACTCCACACAGAAAGGCCTTGCCCTGGATGGGAATCGAACCAATACATAAGTCCATGTACAAATGTACGTCAATGTGTTTTTGTCTTGATATTGTGATCTGTAGCTTTCGTTAGCTTCGGTTGCTACACGGAGCGCAAAAGCACACTTTGCCCGTGAAGAGCATCGTAGCATTGGGCAGCTGATGGCTGTGCTCCCCGCTGCCCTGTTCTGGGGCGCTCAGCACGGGGCAGGAGGGACAGCTGTCTCCAGAGCTGAGAGGAGTCAGGACTTCTAAAGTCTTGAGGCCTACCTGCAGTGTGTGGACATTCACTGGTATTATTTCATGTAACAGTAACGTCAGTAATGTTGCTACAAACAATACAAAATGACAGTCCCGTACTTTGCTCTGTGGCCTGTAAAGGGAAGGGACATGAGGACAGAGCCCGCCTCCTTGGATTGTGTCGTCACAATCAAAGTGTCCAAGTGAAGAGACGCCGATAACAGCGAGATCCCACAGTTGATTTGTTTCACACTTTGTGAGTTAAAAACCTCAAACACGAGTATAAGAGCTGAAAGGATGTGAAAGTGTTTTTTTGCATGGAATGTCTTATTTAAAGCGTTTTATAAAAATAAAATGCATTGTGGTCTTAGATCCAGTATGGCTTTCTCAGCTTCAATCGAGTTTATGAACCGAAATAATCTTCTTCTCTCTGGAATGAAAGTATCTGAGCAAAAATATTTCCCAGCATGAAATGAATCAAAGAGTCTTTACAATGAACATTTTTTTCATTGTGTTAAGAACTTGTACAAAGACCTTTCTTGTGGTTCAGTTAAACGTCATCCTCAGTGCAGTTTAAAGAGAAAATACAAAACCAAAGCCACCTTGAACAAAAACAGCACTTTCTATGCTCGATCTCTGTTGGTCTGGTATGTGCCGGGGCTTTTTAAAAGACTTATCTGCCCATGTAGTCCCTCTTTTGAGACAGACGTCCAGCCTGAACAGTCAGTAGCACAAACTGTGACCATCTGAAGCAATACAGACTCAGAGCTTGTGCTGCATTTGTAGTTCGTGATAAACAGAACATAGATTTTGTCAGATATACTGTGGGACTCGGCAGGCACTGTTCCAACGACTAATGGCTAAGCTACGTCCGGTAGGTCTCTACAGAACGGGCTGTTGTCTACAAACAAGGCAGTAGCTCTGCTCATAAATCCTCTGCAAAAATAAAGACACACAATTATTTCAGGTCAAGCATTAAGCACTTTTATGTTCAAAATAACCTCTGTTTTTTAACTATCAATCTAAAATGTAAATGTATACCGCAAAGGGTTATTTCTGCAGTGTCTATCTCACAGTTTTTCTTCTGAAAATCTGCCAACTCACCTCACTCGCAGCGGCAAACACGTCTCCCACCGAGCCCCGAAGAGCTGAGTAACTGTGAGGACAGAGCTGCTGTGTATTTTACACTGAACACTCCTCTGTCAAAACGCTGCTTTAGAGTCTTTTAATTGCATAAAGCGCTGGTGTAAACACAAAGCAGACGCTCTGTGGACGCTCCGTAATCAAATCAGACGAGTCGCGGCAGAGGTCACGCACACATTTGGCCTTATTAAGAGAAGAGTACATGTAACAGGCTTTTATTCCACAAACAGACAGGAGGTGGGCTGATTTAATTAAAGAAAAACAAAGACGCGCTGGAGAAGCAAAACACATCAGTCAGGATTGAGATTATACAATTAGTGCGGAGAGAGGAGACGGCTTCTATTTGTATCAGTGTAATTTACCAAATGGGACCCGCAGCATATTTTTTACTTCAACATTTTCAGCTTTCATCAGCGTTTTTTGTCATATTCTTGAACAAATCATAGGCTGTATTATTGAGAGACTGTGAGGTTTGTTAAGAAGCAGTTTTATTCCAATTATCTTGGACCACATTAGCTCTGTCAATTAGTTTTGACAATAAGTCTGTTTTTTAAGCTCTTTTCCTTGATATTTGTCAGAAAGTGTTCCAGCAGGATCCAGTCTCGGTCTTTAGTTTAGGGCAGTGAGCCAGGAAAATAATAATAAAAAATAATAACTGAAATGTAGTTTGTTATGGCTATACAGTATGTCTGTTTAGATTCTTATCACGCAGATGTAGCTTTCAAAGGAAACAAAACTATTTAAAAAAAAATTACAATCCTGGCTCAAAATTTGTCTTCAAGGTGCAAATATTATCCAACAAAAGTGATAAACATCAAAATAAATACCATTTAATTCATAATATTCATCAACAAATATGTGTGCGATAGGCCCAGATTATAAACGTAGACATAAATGAAGGGATTGAACCATATATTTATACATTTAGAGGACATTATCTGTCAAAACATACCCCTGTGTTTTATGGGAATGTAAAATAACAACAGTGCTATCGCAGGTTTTTGGGTAAATGACTGTGAGATTCTTTCTCACAAATGCTTTCATGACTATTTCACTTTATTAAAGTGTTTTTAAAATTCTCTACACAATATTTTGCTGTGTTAATTCAATGCAACACCGTGAATGAGTGAACCATATGTTGGCTTTAATTTGCACATTTTGTAGGTGAACAGTGCTAAACAGGAAAAAGAGAGCGCCAGAATAAGAGTTTTAATGAACGCTTGGTCACAGTTCAAATTTAGAAACCAGCTTACAGTTTACCAGCATTTTCCTAAATCTGACTTAAATCAGCTTTACTTCTATTGGTTTACTCTGTCAAACCCCCGTTCTCTTTTCCTCCATCGAGTCTCCTGCAGTGAACCTGGCTCCAATTGTGCCTCTGTCTTAAATAGCACCTGAGCGCCGTCCCTGTCCTCTTTCCCGCTGTACCTTTTACTGCTGCCTGTGTCATATTGTCTGTCTAATGCTTCTCCCTGGCTCTGTCCCTCACTTACCGCTGCCGATCTCTCTGCCTGGCTGCGGTGAGTGCGTGGGCTGATTGTACCTTGGGTTACATATTCTGTCCACATTCTGCTTCACATTCGTCTGGAGTGCCGGCCGACCGTGGGCTATTACTGTCTCATTAAAGGCAAGCTGGGGAGACGCGGCCTGATAAATCAATCAAACTTCCTCTCGCGGTGCCAGAGGGGAGATGGATCGAGATGGATTTTGTCCCAGAGAGAGCGTATCCCAGGGTGCACCTTTTCCAAATGGTGTCAGAGCATGTACGTATGTGCTGAGGCAGCGCTGGCTCTTACAATAGCCCAGCTTCTATTTTGATACGTTTTAGAGGGATTACTTTGGCACAGGGACAGAGTGTGCTCTTATGTTCCTCCGGCACACACTAGACATGCATCACGCTCCAAGAATCAAGGTAATTACACAAGAACAACCGCCGTCGTATAAAAGTAAATGAACCATGAGCCGTCCTTTTTAAGCTCGAGGTCGAACAATTACAATGTGTGTGTCATACATATCGGTAATCAATTAAAGGTTTTGTTGGATTGACTGTACATCCACACCCTTCTTTTCTGCAGCCTGTGAGCACCTACGGTAGGCCTGCAGGGACATGCTGTTATCTGTGAAAAAAAACAATAAAAACTTCAAAAATTAAAATTTAAATCCATGAAGGTCAAGTCTACAAGTTTGTTTTTGTAATGATTTGTTTGTTCTCTTTGTGTTCCACTTGTTCACTTTTACTTCTACTGCTGCCTTTATCATTTGTTTTATCTGTTAAAAGTGTTTTAGATGTGTCCCAGTTCAGGGGTCAGATCTGCAGTAATCACAGTCCCGACCTTTACAGACGGAGCTGATGATTTCGATCTGCAGTCTGTGCTTTCCATATTGGGCCACTGCTCGACTCCCACAAAGAGTACGGACTCTTTAGTGTCCGGTTTTCTAATTCATTTATTTATTTAACCCATCTTTAAACAGGTAGGTTCAAGAACATGTGGATATTTAAATTGACCAGGAAAGGAAAGGGAGAAATTGATTACGTTCACAGACGATAGACAGTCTGGGGCAGGCCTCAGATGAACCTTTACATTAGGGACAAATTTAAGTAGATTACTTCTATAGGTGTAGTGCCGTTTTCTGAGAGCACAGAGCAGATTAAACAGACCAGAGTTTGTAGGAAATGACGCAGGTGTTAGCTGACCAAACCTTTGCACAAAACAAGCAAAACTTAAAACAAAACTTAAAGAACCCTAAATTAGACCCCATATTTACCACAGGGCTACCTTTAGAGGCTCTTTTGTTTACCTTGTATTACAGTTCATTTTACGTTGGAGAAGTGAGAGTTTGTGAGGTTCTGATATTCTCTGTTTAACACATGACACAGTTTCTCAGCAGCTGACTCGGGCATTACCCTGAGAGGGGGCTATTGACCTTGAACCCTAAATGTGACTTAATGGATACAAACTGTAAAGTAGGAAGGTTCAGAAAGTAAAGAACTTGAGTAAAATATAACTAGTTTCCACCCACTTCTGGAACAAAATGAAGTTTTCAATAACTACTCCATGCCCTTGCACTGACACACTTTATTCTGTAAAAAAATCTCACCTGTATGTCTTGAACATTAAGTAAACTGTCAAAAAAACCCTTTGAGTCAGTTTTTTTTTTCTTTAATTACAAACTGGTCAATCCTTTAAAAAAAATCTTATTACATATTGGAACCTTATTTTGACATGAACCAAAAACACAGTGGAGCATTGGTTTCAACTCTTTCTGCTCAGGCCAGAGGTGAGGCATTGACCTTTGAGTGGATTTGTCCCCATTCATTTCCAAAAATGAACTGCTCCGGAGCCGGAACAAACAGCCCGAGGAGTAAAAACACAGAGCATAAGCAAAACTCGGGCCCTGTCTTTGGACGTCACCGGCTGCCGTTCGCTGTGTCGTCAGAAATCCCTGTAGGAAAAGGCTTTGTGAAAAGGTCACGGTAAGACGACTTGCCGAACTGAGCAGACCTGCCACACTTCTCCCAAAGGCTGCGAGATCTGTCTGCAGCAGCACTTTCAAGCGCTGCATTCTGAGATTTCCTTCTGTGTTTGAGTCTAAAGCTTTGACACATAACATTTACCTTGGCTTTTAAACCTTACCATCATTATTTTGCCTTCTTCATATTATTTAAATGAGTCAATTTGCATAAAATAGCAGCTCTTTGCGACAGAAGCACTAGAAATCGAATTCCTGGGAAGATTATACTCTATATTTAGCTCTTTTTTGTATCTGTACTTGTAACACTTTGCATTAAGGCCACGGTGTGTGGGTTATAAAACTAAAATACCAAAACTACTAAAAAAAAAAAAACTCTGGGTTTACATTCTTTAAAAACTAATAGTAAAAGTTTTATCTGGCCAGGCATACCCGTTCATGTTGCTGATAAAATGGGTTTAGAAATCCCTTCTCTTCACAGTAATTTCCACTTGGTAGATGTCCCTACCCAGATAACCCAAACATAATCATTTATCTAAATTTTGGCGTGTTTTGCAAAGTTTTCTTCCTTGTCCGGTGGTAGTTCTTTTTCTGTTGCTACCGCCACTTTTTTTTTTATAGCGACAGTCTATTCTATTTTGCATAATGGATAGTGGATTAGCTGTTTTGGTTTTTTTGTTGCTGCCATTCAGCGCCGTCGACTCATCCATCATCTCACTTTATGCTCGAGTTTCACTGGAGTCAACAAAATTGTTTGGCTCTGCTCAGTTCCCATGCTCGCCAGGCCTCGCTCGACGTGCTGCAGGCGGCGAGATGTTTGTGTTAATCAAGCACAAGGCAGGATCTCACCTTCCCCTGCTCTTTTGTTCAAGGCTGGCAGCTGATCTCTGCTGTCCACAGTGAGCCCATGGTCCAGCGGGACAGCTGTATTTTCTTCAATGTGGGCCAGACTAAACCAAAAAAGCTAATTTTGGTGTCCGTGGTGTAAGATGTCTCAAAAGCATGTTGGTGTTGATGAGACACTGTGAGGTAATGAATATCAGTATCTCATTACTTCACAAAAACTCAAAAAATGCAAACTGGGCTGTGATTAGACGGATGTAATCGAAGTGTAACTGTGTGAATGTTTAAAATGATCGTATAGCACAGTGTAATCCCTTCATTCTTGTGTGTTTGTTTTGAAAGTGTCACCTTTTTGTCCTGGTTTTGGTAAAACAGTACAAGCCAGATTCGGATTTGAGAAAAATGAGACCATAGAGACACTACACTGTAAATAGTTAATAAGAACAAGCGAGGAAAATCATTGAACTGACACTCAAGTGTATTCCCATTTCTAACCCAAGAAGACATGTTTTAAAATGCTAAAAGCATGTGGAGCCTGTGTGTCCCTGTGTCCCACATCATGACGACAAACACACAGACTCCATGTGAAGTGGCTGCGTGTTGACTTTAAAGCCTGTGTCTGCTGCTGCTTCAGAGGCGGACGCTTACATCATAGAGGAGCTCCGTGTGACGTCCCGCTGCCTGCCGTCGTCCTGGGACCTCATTAGTGTGAACGGGCCGCGAACAGGGCTGTGACGGTCAGCGAAGGCTCCTTTGAGGCTGAGCACAGATCGCCACAGGGACTGGCTTTTCCACTGCAGAGGGTTAGCAGTGAAAGGCCAAAAAACAGACCCCTGACTCCAAACAGGACACTGCCGCCGGTTCAGTGTAAACTACTGAACCGAGAAATATCAACATTTTTCTTCAAAATCTATGAATACACACTCCATCTTCCAATATCAGGCTTTCCCCACTGCTGTCGGTTTTTAAGAAACACATATTTCAAAGGGCAAAAAAACACATCACAACTTTATCTTATATTTCCTTTTCTGTTTTACTGTCCTTTTGTAGTGACTGTCTCTTTTGTTCAATAGCCTGTTTGCACATCACTTTCTGGAGACGCTGTGGTGTGAAATTTAGATGGAGTGATTCTACTGAAGAAGGCTCTGTTGAAGTGTGAGTGTTGCTTTGCCTGGTTTACAGTTGGTCTAGAATTGACAATGTTTAAGCACAAAAGTTTGCTGTTGTAAAAACTAAACAACATTTCTTGTCGAGCTCCTGGAGCCCAGGTTGTGGATGCCTAACACGTGTGCTGGTTTTCTTTTCATTTTTTTCACTCAAACAGTGTTTAAGGCTTCTTCTATCTCCACAGCTTTTGGACTTGTGTCTGATTTTCTAATGAACCAATCGGAGAGTTATATTTCCACAGCAACATGTTCCAGTCAAACACACAGATGTTTTGGAGAAAAGATGTAAGTAAGCTTTAAAATGTCTTTTGATTAAAGTTTGTGGGTAATTCAATTTATTAAATGTAACTTAAAATCAGATGTTCTCTATTTTCTTTAGATTTCAGAGCGATTGAAAATGTTCTCAGTTTGTTTCGTTTTTTTAAAAATAAATATAAATAAATACATTCTTTAAATTAAAAGTTAGGCACAAACTGAAAAGATTTATGCAGAAATCAAGATCCCTTTTAACATTTAAATAATAGCAGTAATATTATTACAAAACATAAACTAAACACTTAAATAGGTTTGTGGCAATTCAAAGGTCAAAGGTCACTACAGGTTAAGATGTAGCTCCATTTTTCTTTGACTTGTTTTTAAAGGAATTTTTTTGAGGAGTTTCCATGGCGACAGCTGACATCTTTTACTGTACACTCCTCGTCAGTGACGAGGGCGATCCAGCCTCTGAGGACGTCTGCTCGGAGAGCGCACTAACCCTAACACACATTTTAACTTCATCAGATGAAAACTAAGCATCTCAGTACAAAGAAAATATGAGCTAGTGAAGCCTTAAAAGAAACGGGCAGATATTGTATTATTATTAAATCTAAATGTTACAGCGTCGTCCTTCGAGCCCATTGGTCAGAATCAAATGTAAGATCACAAATATACTTTAGACCGTTTTAAACAGTGTTGCCTGACTTTGAGCTGCAGCTGCGGCTTGTACTTGTACTTTTATCTTGTATTGACAGATTTAAACAGTTCTCTACCAAGCAACACCAACATTTCTGCAAATACTGTATGTAACCATCTTCTGTCAGCTTTTAAAATCTACATAAACCCTGACTGAGTCTTAAGTGCTTTGTTTCAGCGTCTGTGCTTTTAAGCCCCTCCCTCTATTCTCAGTCTGCTTTATTAAGGCCTTGGATTATTATTCACAGCGCTCACAAACACTAGAGTTTTTTTGAACATATTTTGGTTTAAATAACTGATCCGTGCACAGTTTGTAAATGAAACCATATCTTAATGATCTGCCTCATAAACGAGTCCATCTGCATCGTTTCCTCGGTCCACCCTCGGCAGCAGTGCATTAGTGTTGTTACAAGTCCACGTTAATCCAAAAACACTGTGGCTGCCCCATCGCCCTGCTGTTGCCATGACGACGCCTCAGGTCCGGTCAAACACAGGCTATTAGTGCCACGGATATGAAAATACATGTAAACAAATTATCCTGCACTTACCTGTAACCAAAGCCGGAGATGAATCAATAGCAGCGGTGCGTTTACCACAAATGAAATCCACTCGGCTTCATTTTGGCTTTAAATTACTCACAAAATGACAATAATTCAAACATATTGTCTTGTTTTTTTACACATTCAGAGCTTCATAATCCATCCGTCTGTCTTCATCCCTGTTTGTTTTTTTGTTATCACTATTATTTAGCCACTAATTAATTTTAAATTAGTCACAGAAACTCAAAGGCTTATTAAAATTTATCAACTTGTGTCCCTGAGGAAATCTCTTAAAATATGGAGCTTATTAAAAAAACAAAAACAAAAGAGAGCGACAGACCATTCACTTTGTCATTAAATAAACAAAATATTTCAAACGTGTTGTGATGTGTTGTCTCTTCATCGAGACCACAGAGCGTGAAGCAACGTCTCGGCCCTGTTTTGACATAATGTTACTTTTTTTTTTTTTTTTACTAAAATGAGTTAAATAAGTTTGAGGAGGCAGAGTGAGGAGTCCGGTTCCTCCCACCGTCCAAACACATGCATGTACAGGTTAATCTGCAACTCTAAAGTGTCTCTAGTGAATGAAAGTGAGAGTTAATGTTTGTCTGTGACTGTTTGTCTCTAAATGTTAGCCCTGCGACTAACTGGCCACTGTCCAGGGTGAACCCCGCCTCAGGCCCAAAGCTGCTGGGATAGGCTCCAGCCACCCGCGACCCCTAACGGGACAAAGCGGTAGAAAATGAATGAATGAATGAAAGTTTGAGGAGGAAATTTACAATGACAATGTGCATGTATCTTTTGTTTTTTACTGTAAATGCAAAATAATTGAGATCTGCTACAGTGACCAAAAAAAAGGCTAAATGTTAATGTAAGAATCAACAGCAACAGGGGATTTCAGCTCTTTACTTGTCAGTATATTACTCACTGACAGACATGTTCCATCTCTGTCATAAACCTTTCCTGGGAGTTGGAGTTCTTACAAACTTTCTGGTGCGTAGTGTTAGCGGAGCAGCCCAGACAGCTTACAAGACGCAGGTCAAAAAGAGCAGGTCAGATAAACGCAACATCATCCCGCAGAAAGGCTGTACATGTGCCAGATGTTACTTCCTCTGTTGCCTCCTCTTCTGTGGACGTAGATTGCATATTGACATTATTTTCAGAGGACAACGGATTATCAGGGGAACATGAGACGGAAACACCTCCTCGACAAGTTTCAGAAGTTAGCGTTTTCCTGGAGTGAGAACACAAAACAGTATCGTTAGATGGGGCTCCTGTTCACACGAGGCCGACACACTAAGAAATAATCTGGAGATTTAATTAAAAATGTTATGTCAACTTGTTCCATGTAACTGCTTTAAGTAATCACTAAACTACTTGATTTCCTAATATGAACTTGAGGATTAATTTATATTTAATAGTGTTCAGTATATATTACTCAACTTTATTACGTTTGTTTTACTCAAGCAAAACCAGCCTTAAACAAAGATGAGTGGATCTGAGACATGACAGTCACAGATGGACTTTATATTTCAGACATTTTTACTGGAGACTCAGTCAGAGTCTGATCTAGAGACTTTGTCTTGAGACTGGACTTGTACAGTTCATTCTGTGGAAGTCACAGAGGAGAAAGATAGTGAGCGACTGGTGAGCAGAAACATAAAAGATGAGAAAAGAGGTTTAATTGATTAATTCTGCTTTTAATTATTTAGTTCCCATTTAGCCCCACATTAGTGATTAAACAAAACTGATTAATGATAATGTTCCTCTGAGCCATGCTCAAACCATGACTGACGCTGACAGAGACAGGTTAGAGACTGAAGATGTTTAAAACAACACCCTTCTGAAGCCAAGTCAGGCCAAGTCAAGTAAAATAAAAATGTATTTATGTTTTTTCATTCAGTATGTCATTTGTGTCACATTTGTTTATTCTCAACACTTTCACACACAGACACTGAACTGTAAAAGTCCAGTTTCAAGACAGTGTCTCCAGATCAGACTCTGACTGAGTCTCCAGTAAAAAAGTCTGAAATATAAAGTCCATCTCATCTTTATTTAAGCCTGATTTCTAACACTTAAAACACAGTTTAATTAAATAAAAATAACATAATAAAGCTGAGTAATCTATATTAAACACTATAACATATAAATCAATCAACTTCCTCAAGTCCATATTAGGAAGTCAAGTAGTTTAGCGATTACTTAAAGCAGTTACGTGGAACAAGTTGACATTACATTTTTAATTAAATGTCAAGATTATTTCTTAGATTGTATCCACAACAGCAGGTTTATGGTTTTGTCTTCTCATCCTATTGGTTCCTGGGAGCTTTCTCAGGAGTCCCACAGAACAAGTCCAGCTCAATAGGACTTTTCAGCTGAAACCTTAACGTCTGAAGTCCAATGTTGGGCTCAGTTATTGTCATAGAGCCATCTAGATTATATTTAGTCATCCCTTATTAAGACAAGAAATCATACTTAAGCACTTTGAGTTACCCAGTGTATGAATTGTGCTATATAAATAAAATTGCCTTGCCTTGCCTAAGGTCTTAAGACTATAAAATAATAATAATAATACATTTTCTAAAAGAATCACCAAATCCATATTTATTGCTTTATATCCATGGGTTTGTGTTTTTAAACCTCTCCCTGTATTTGACCAAACTGTGACAAAAGAATAAAGAAAAAAATCAGAGGACATATATTTATTTGTGACAGGATTATCTATTATTGTGCTGAACCTCTGTCACATCCTTTCAATGCTCTCATTGAAATTCAACTTTAATCCTTTTATGCAACATAAAATATCAATTTAGTCCCTTCCTTATGTGAGGGACATTTGCACAGTGACCTTATTTCGTCCACTGAGGTCTATTCTTACCAATCAAACGCTCCGTGTAACAGAAAGCTTTGCCCTTTGTAGTAGTGTCTCATTAAAGTCTAGACTGGAATACGAAACCTTAACTTAAGTGTAGTCGCCAGGAGAGCGCACCGTGTTATAACGCATCATTCAGGTCTATACTCTGCATTATTAGAATAATAATCCATAGCATGTATTCACATTTTTGTCCTTGGTCTGAAGCTCTTCCAAAGCAGTTATTCTTATCACGTCCACCCACTTTCCACAGATGCTGCATTTGGCAGAAAAGAAAGTGTTAAATCAGACAAATGAGAACATATAGACTTTTCAACTCTCAATATTCTACATTTACGAGAAATAAAGTGTGAGCGAGAGTGATACAAGTTTATTCTTGGGTGTATTTACACTTTTATAAAAGAACCAGTCTTCATGAATGTGCTGAACAATATGGAACTGTTTTACAACTGCTGGATGAACTGGAGTTGAATTAATACCACTGCCCATTTTTCTGTGGGTCCTGGGTTTTATGGCCCATTCACCTGAAATACTGCCACTTCCAAGACATCCAACATGTTCTTGTGTAAACTTTTAAAGAATACTGCAGATTATCTAGAACTCAATATCAATTTTTACTACAAACTTTTATAAACTGGGCTGCAAACTTACCAAACCTTGTTTTATCATGTTGTTGTTTTTATAATATTATTCTGTATTAAGTTTTGTACTCTTGAGTCCTGCTGGGTACATGAGGAAAATTAACTAAATGTTGTCACAAATCACCAAAAATATATATTACCAGAGCTCAGGTGTTCTTATTAAAGCTCACAATGGCTTGCCTTTCACTGACTTGCTTAAACCTTCATTGGAACTAGGCTGAAAGAAACTATATCACAGAAATAATCTAAGAAGCGCCTATAGAATTCCAGAAACCACCCAATCTTCAATTTTTAATTGCTTCTTTTGCCACAAATGGAGTTATTTTGAGTGGCTGAAAATGTCTTTATTATATCATAATTCTCTGAATGACCCTTAATCACTGCTGAATGGTCCAGTTCTTTCATAGAGCCGGTCCATTTCCTTTTCAGACACAGCAGCTTCTCGGTCAAATGCCACAATCTTTTGACTTGTCGTGTCTTAATCATGGAAAGAAAGCCTTTTAACTCACGCTTTGAGGCGGAAGAGCAGCTATAAACACAGCACTTAGAGTAATAGTGCCTTATTAATTGTATCTGGGGCTGAAACATCGAAGAGCGGTGGAGTGCTGAAGGTCGTCGGCTGAACACGTTCAAAAGCCCCTGACATTTGCTCGGGTTTGGTTCGAGTCGAGAATGTCACACGTGTTTTCTCTCCAGCCTCATTTCTACTCTGTGGGAGTACAGTGTTTGTGTTGCATGTACTTTCCAATCGCGCCGCCTGACCCCAGGTTCAGCCCGATTCTGACGAAGCAATCAGGTAAAAAATGTCTCTGAAACGGCAGATTACTCCAGACACAGCCCAGAGCGGGAGACGCCGGCCGACTTCGAGGCAAATTGCCACTTTTGGGCGACACTTACATAAAGCCTCCAGGTCTCCCTCCCTCGCCCTCTCCATTTCTGTCACTCACTTCAGTCCAATTAAACGATATTGACACAGCGTTTAGATGAAACCAGAGCCCGTTTTCACCTTTAGAAGGTGTTGACTCGATTTAAAACCCATTCAAAATGCTCCATTTCCAACATCCATCATTGGATTCACAAAACTCCATTATTTTTCCATCGCTTTTGAGGTTTGAATTCTGAGTTGTGCTGCTGTTCTTTATAAAAGAAGAGTATTTTTGTTCTGTCAAATTTGTTCATCTTCTTTTGTTATAAACCACTCAAAGAAACACATTTACAGCTTCTACAAACAAAACCCAACTATCTTCATAACTCTGTGTCCACAGCTGCTGTTGAGGTCATAATTCATCTCTGAAAATATAAAAGTGTGCAGATTTTATTTTAACCTCATTATAAATGGACAACATACTTCCAATTTTCCATGCATTGAATGAAAAATTTACTTACTTTACTTTTAAATCATCTGCCAATGTGTAGTTATTAGTTATGTTTTTCTAGGGTTACAGTCCAAACATAAAGACACAATGAGGGTTCCATCACTTCTTCTTCTGCTTTCATCAGATCTTCAGTCACTTATCAACAACAAACCAACAACCAGCTACAGTCTTTGGTCTCAGGGCCTGTTTCTTCTGTCGGTCCTCAGATTCCGAAGTGAACTGTGGAAAAAGACCTTTCAGTTTTCTGCCCCTCGCCTGGAATCAGCTCCAGAGTGACCTCTGTGTTAAAGAGCTGCTCTCCTTAAACACTTTATTTTAGAAAAACGTGGCTGTAAATGTTTATGACTGTTCTGTTTATATGTGTTTGACTCTTTCCCTGTTTCTGCTGCTGCCTCTCGGACGGGTCACTGATCTCAATTTAACCTGGTTAAACAAAGATCAAAGAAAAGATATGATGTACTCATTCTTCAGCCTTACTGATCTGTTTTTAGTTTGGGCACTGATAGATGTAAATGTATGTATGAAGGCGTATGAACCTTCTTGGAATAATTAAGAGTTTCTGATTGTGCTTTCACTTTTTTTTATAATTGTGGAGTCCTTTTGAGAAATGAGAGGATCACAGTACAACAGCACTCTGCAGTACCAGGTTTGTTTAGAATACATTTATTGAAGTGTGTCCAAATGTGAGATTAAAAACAAACTAGTGTTATAGAGGATTCTACAGTTTATTGCATGTCTGAACCTCCAACAGCGCTCCAAGTGGGAATGCAGTCTGAATCCACAGAATTTAATTTGACATATTTGAAGAAACCCAATGGCAAAAGGACACCAAGAGAAAATGCTCTAGTTTGACCTTTCCACAGCCGCAGCAGTGTTAGACCGACATTAGGGCATCCATCTTTATCCCAACGCTTCGACCAGTTTGTGTTCCAGCAGGTATGAACACATTAATCACATAAAAACAGCTGCTCCAGGACCGTTTTAGCCGGTCTGGTCTTGGTCCAGTTTGAATTGACCTCTGGGGCAGTTCATTTAGTGAGAGTATGATCCGACCTTCATCTGACCTCGGAGCCAATTACCAGGACCGGCCCACAGCCTGGAGCCGAGCGTCGAGCTCAATGTCAGCGTTTTAATCCTCGGTCGGAAGAAGTTAGCCATCCACTGGAACAAGACAACTTTTTACTGGTTTTTAGACGGATCTTTAGTTTCACACTCATCAAATCAAATAAAGAAAACCCGTTTATGATTGTCTCAAGGAAATTGTTTTTTGGTCCAGAGTTGTAGCAAACGCCCAGTGGAGCACAGATAATCTACAATTAGTGAAGAAAGATGGAAGCTCAATATGCAGCTGTCCAGACCTATATTTTCTTTATTTAGGGGTTAAACTGAACAGTGCATTTCATGTGTCAGGTCTTCATTAATTCAATTCATCTTCTTCTGCTTCGTCCCGTTTGGGGTCGAGGGTCCCTGGAGCCTATCCCTGCAGTGTTGGCCCGACACATGTATTAAGTTTTTAGATTATAGTTAATAAACAAAAAGTCCAGACAATGCGGGACAAGGTATCATAAAAACATTGTTTTAATAAAGCAAACAACTAGCACTGCTTTCAGATTTAATGCATTGGCTGACCTTTTTGAAGCACGTATAAGCAACATCCAGCTTTTGGGGTTTTAAATATTGAAGGTTATTTCAATTCAAGCACTTTATCCCCAAAAGGCAAGCTCGTGTTCGTCTTAACACGAGACATTTCTTTATTAAGTCACAAGCAGTTTATTTATTCTTTTAGGAATATATTAAACATTCAGACTTAAAAAAACAGTGCCTTGTTCTTCCATTTTTCACATTTTAAAACTCTTCACATACATGTTTTGTGTATTTTCAATAAATATTTTAATTCAGCTTGTATTTTTCTTTAGATTTTTGGGCCCTGTATCTTCTTTTTTCTTTCAAGCGACACATATGTTCTGTTAATCGTAGGAATTATGTTTTGTAAGCTTATTTATTCAGAAATACATTTTCAAAATCATAAAACCTAGCTCCGAGTTCATTAGGTTAAAATGTATTTCATCAAAAGGCAAAATAATTTCTCTGTATTTACAAAATGATTGTCAAAGTGAGGTTTTAACAGGAGTTTCTCGAAAATAATGAGACACTTGAGTGAAAAGCCCTCCATTTTGTTGTAGAAGAAGTGAACCTGACGTGACTTTTGGGCTCTAATCAAAGTAATAAGGCCCTTCTTCACCTTCAGCTCATGTCGCTGCCTCCTCCCAGACCCCTCCTCCTCGGCTCCTGTCAGTGTCAGGGCCCGGGTTTTAAAGCGCTGCGACCGGGTGACATCCATTACAGCTAAGGATCATCTCGGCATGTGTCCCCCTCCTCCCACCTTTTCCACGGCTCTCATAAGAAAAGCTAATGACGGAGATGGCAGTGCTTTACAAAAGAGAAAAGGTGACAGGAGATGATTCATGCGAGCGGCCGGCGAGCGCTGACTGACGGCTGATTTACGATGCAGCGCTGAAGCGGGGAGAGCTTAGAGTCATTTCCAGCCATTTCTTATTTTAATTCCTACCTCAGGTGACGGCGCGAGGGATGGGAGCCAATTATCTTAAGTGTCTCTCTGCTCTCTGTCAGCGGCTGACATTCGGAAACAGAACAGGTGACTCCCGCCCCCTCCGTTACAATCAGCACAATCACAGCTTACACAGGCTTCACACAGAGCCCGGGAAACGAGGGGCTCCAGTCTAAGGGCCATTATTAGTTTAGTTTAGTTGAACAATTAAACAAACATACAGTATATAGGAAATAATATAAAAATGATTTCCATAAAGGAGTGGGTAGAAGAGTGAACTTATAGAATCACACCCTCCTTCAGAATTATACAATCAAATATCTGACGCTTCATGATAATTATATATTAATGATAAATAAATGTTTAAAATGAACCACCAACCAATGAGGCCCCTCCTCCGCCCTGTACCGTCTGAAAACATGAATATTTCAACATGGCTCTAGTGCTCCTTCCATATCATTCTCACTGTACCTCACAAATACACCAACGAAAACTTTTAAAATGCATATTTCCCCCTCCCACTCAGTAAAACATCTTTGAAAGCTGGTTTGAACATTAGTTTTACAGTTTTAGTGTTGAAGCAGATCCTTTAACTGGAGGAAGAGTAATGTTCTTCTTAAGAATGTGTGAAGTCAACTATGATCCAGAATCTGGATTGAGATTCTGATGTTCCTCTTACAGTATATTTTATCATTTTTTACGTGTGTGTTTGAGATTTACCTAAAATCTCACGTTCAAACACAGCTTAAACACATGTCTTTCCAGAATAAAAGCACCCGTTTTAATGAAAGTGTTTTAAGTGTTGTTTTCTCGTGTGACAAAGGCTGTTTCTAACATTAAGAGAGATCCAACTCATGCAAGAGTTTAAAAAGAAGGCACTTGGGGGCAATTATTTAAAGTTAAGTCTATAAAAGTATTGCTGCTGTTTTATCTCTCACTCCCTTTTTCTTGTTGAGGCATAATTTGATTGTTTTTATCTGTTACTTATTCCTCCCCTTCTGTCATTCTTTGCATGTTATCCACATTAAAAATATGAAAATCTATAAATGGGTATAATCTGGGTGGTTTTAGTTAAAGCAGACACTGTTTTTTCATTTGTGTCATTTTGACAAAGATCAGATCACATTTGATGGTGATTTGAAGAAAAGTATTAGAAATTAGAAGGTTCTGCAAAACCAACATACGAACAACAGTGTCACTTAAAAGGGTTATAATGGGTTCAAGAGTTTTGGGGCGGAGTAGCTCAGTGGTAGCGCTGTCCCATAACCGGAAGGTTGGCGGTTCGATTCCTGCTTTCCCCACAGTTCATACTGTTGTTGTGTCCTTGGGCAAGACACTTAACCCTCCTTGCCTCCAGTGACACAGCTCTGGTGAATGAATGAGTGAATGATACGAATAATAATAATAATAATAATAATAATAATAATAATAATAATAATAATGTGCCATTGTCATAAAAGCAACATCATCACTGTTAATCTTTGAAAATTGAATTTAGAAAAAAGGTGGAAATCCTGCTTTTTTGTCCCGATGTAGATCCCAGCCTGTGTCTAATGTGTTTTTTTTTGTTGAGCTAAAATGAATTTGCCCTCTGGATTTTTGGGGAAATTGATTCCCTCTGTCAGTCAGCTGCACTCTACATGGTCCATGTCCAAAAACTGTCAAATCAGCCAAAAGCCTGTTCAAACTGAGAGCTGGGGTTTTATTTAGAAATGTGTTCGGGCTAAATAGGTTCTTCCTCATGTTTCCACTATAACTACACCAGACCTGACGTGACGACAGTCCGACTGACCCAGGGCGGTGTTTTAGGAAATGATTAACCCTCTGACAATACAAAGAGTATACAATGGTTTGGGCTATTTTTGTGTCGACACCCTTCGTTTGTTAAAGCCCCTGAAAGAGATTCAAATTAAACCTTTTTAAACCCAAAACTGTCAAAACCAAAAGCTATAAAACATATGCCACTGATAATGTTAGATTTTGAGACACTGGGACGAGGCATGTTTGCAGTCACATAAGAGTTTAAGTGAACAGCAGCTGGGGCAAAGACAAAGGAAAAGTTTAATATATTTAAGAGAAAACTATAACATACTGTATGTTTTCTTTTCAACTGACTTCAGGGATTCCAGACGTCCTTCTGCAATACACAAGAAATGAAAGCCATCAGTTCTGGACATATACAGTTTTTTTTAGCGTTTGGGTCCAGAAGACTGACAACTGTAGTTTTTCACATACAGTGGATCTCATGTGTTAGTTAGCATTAGCATTAGTGGTTATCACTCAACATTGTCGTTATGTGCTAACTAACGACAGTAAATATAATGTTCAAATCCACAAAAACAAGCGTTATATGACTCCACTCCTCCAAACGCAAACAAGACACAATACAACTTAATCAAAACTCTTGTTGTTTTCTCAAGAAAGTTATCGGTAAATTAAATCTAAAAATTAAAAACATATTCTCAATATTCAACATAACACTTACCAAAGACATTTGAAGCATTGCCCTCCATCTCAGTTTCACACTCCAGGTGACATGCAGAAACAAGCTTTAGTAAAGTTAGTCTGGACATAGCCCTACGTGTGGAGTACCTGGGATTCAGGTGGAACGAGGAGGTTACAGGGATGAAGAGGATGGACAGCTTCAGGAATGAGTCCATCACAGGGACAGCTCAGGTGAGAGCTTTAGGAGATAAAGTCAGAGAGAGGCCCGACTGAGATGGTTGAGAGACGAAGGATGTTAAAGTTAGAGCTGCAGGCAGGAGGCCGAGTGGAAGAGCACAGGAGGGTTGTGGACGGAGTGAAGGAGACGTGAAGGTAGAACGAGGAGGATAAGGACAGATGATTCACTGAAGACCCCTGAAGGAAAACAGCTGATGCTCTCGCAACATTTAAAGCCATAATCCTCAAATGATAACACTATAACACACCTAAGATGGCTGTGTATGATTGCACAACTCCTGGAAAAGCAAAATAATTCAATGTATGTAAACACAAATGATAAAAATATGTTTTCTCAGCTGCTGATAAAGGATGCATTTAATAAAAGATATGTACCGTTCGCTCACTGACCGATGGCATCTTGTCACTCGTTCCACCGTCCAATCAATTCCCCATCCACCGCAATATAATGTGACAGTAAGACAAATCGGACTTCCAATGTGAAATAATTGAAAGAGACGCTTATTCGCCAGAGTGTATTCTGCATGGGGCTTAATGCACTGCGTCGGCTGGTGTCAGAGATGGATTGTGGTGTCACACTCGGGAGATAAGCCTCGGTTTAGTTAGCTCCATCGGGACGAATGAACATTGTAGTCATTTTATAGATAAGTGTTTTTATCCGAGTCACCGCCACACGCTGGAAGGAGGAGGAGGAGGAGGAGGAAGAGGATAAGATGCTCGTGTGCCGTCAAGTGAATTGTAATTGCCAGAAGGATATATAATTGAAAAATTGGAAGAGAGCAAAAAGTCAGTGTGGTAAACAAAAGATGGGACCAGGATTCGGAGCTGTGTGGTGGGCGGCCGGCTTCGCGGAAAAAAAAAAAAAAAAAGGCTGTTGAACTGAATCCACTTTTGTACAAAATGAAACAAGGTCGTTGGTTGGATGCAAGAAGATTAAATGGCACACATTTTTAGAAAAACGGTGATAAATAACCCTATAGGACTCTGTGTTTGTGAAGAAGAAGAAGAAGAAGAAGAAGAAGAAGAAGAAGAAGAAGAAGAAGAAGAAGAAGAAGAAGAAGAAGAAGAAGAAGAAGAAGAAGAAGTAGAAGAAGAAGAAGAAGAAGAAGAAGATACTTTTTGGACGTGTTGTGTTTCAGTCAGCTAATCTTACACCTGCTCTTTTAATCAAGAACTCATCAGTATGTGCGCCCAAATATGCAAACTTATATATATGCTGCTGGAGACAAATCCATATTATTCAAGTATTCTGAAATATTATAGAGTCATAGACAATATTTGCTGTGTACTTCAAGGGGACCAGGAACAATTGCATGATTTTGTGAAAACATAAAATACCCACCTTTTGGCAATTAGTGCACATGCAACATCTTTAAAAAAAGATCTCTCAAAAAGTCTAAAAAGAGAGACTATCCGTCCGATATCTGTGTTTGACTCAAGCCCACAGTATAAAAGCATTCTTTTTGAAACAACGGCACTCATACACCAGAACTACGGACACTGGAATAAACCTAGCACTAAGTCAATAGTAAACCCAAGACCAAACTAGGACTAAACAAGGACTAAGGTGCACTAAGCTCAAGTTTAAACAATAAAATAACCAAGCATTTAACTAACTAACCAAGGTTAAATCATGACAAAACAACAGTGCTTAATCTAACAGACACGGCATTTCAGATCCATGGCTCAGCTTTGTCACGTTCATAAATCATTTACACGAGAAGTGAGCAGATTTTGGCATTTCTGGGTCAAAACATAATTTTCTATGTATTAAAAACTATAAATGCATGTAACACAAAAAGGTGCAGGTCAATTAAAGCTCAGTGATTGGAGGAGTTGTCAGAGCAGGGGCTTTATGTACTGACTGGAGAAGTGCAGGGCAATTGAAAGTGTGTTTATTCTCTCTTTGTCTGCTTCCAAAGAAATTCTGGACCAATCAACAGAACAACCGAGTAAATTAAATGAAAACAGCCTGATTTGACTGATTTGGCTTTAATACTTCAGTCCTGTTGGTGCAGATGATTGGTGATAATAACACAAATGTGTCTGTTATGTTGAAACCTTGTGCACTTGGAACATTAGAACGCTGCCCCATGTCATGTTTCAACCCTCTCTGCAGCAGCTCCAGAGGCACATATCGGACTGAGCCGAGGCTTGTTGTGAATCACGCTCGGCTCAGGCCTGGAGCTGGTCCAGCCGCAGATGAATGGTCCACACCTGAGTCACAGACGAGTGGGGGCCCCTGTTCGCTCCTCATCTGCAGCCGCCCACGCCTCCACGGCCCCGGGGCAGAGTACAGTCGGGATTAGAGTCTCTCATCTAAACATGGAGGAACTCAAGACCAGTGGGAACAAATATGACCCTCTGCAGAAGATGTTATCTGCTCCATAAATGTATTTGGATTAGTAATAAGAGGAGAGGCTTAGATATTATCTAATTATCATAATAGTAGGAATAAAAAAATATAAAGGCTATGAAAACAACTGTGAACAACATAAAGGAACAAAATTACATTAAACAGTAAAATGACGACCAAGAAATGTACATAATATGAAATGAAACAAAGTATTTTAAAACAGACATTCAATTATTTTCTAACCCTTAGAGACATCCTGGACAACCCCCAAATAATCACACTAATGATAATTCATTTTAATCAACTCTATCACGCCTACGTCACATGACTGCTCGTTTTCTTTTTCAGAATAAATAAATGTCCACCATGTGTTACTGTGGGTTCTCTCCGGGTACTCCAGCTTCCCCCCACCATTCAAACACATGTATAGGTCAGGTGTCAAATCTACAGTGTTCCTTGTGAATGAATGGTTGTCTGTCATTATGTGGCAGTAGCTCAGTGGATAGAGCGGCCGTCCTACGATGGGTGGGCGGTTCGATCCCCGCTTGAAACATCCCAAAACATCATAACATCCCGCTCTCCCCACAGTTCATACTGTCGTTGTGTCTTTGGGCAAGACACTTAACCCACCTTGCCTCCAGTGGTGTCAGCTGTAACACTGGTGAAGCACTTTGAGTGCCTACTAGGTGGAAAAGCGCTGTATAAATAACAAAGAACAATAAATGATCTGTTTCTAAGTGTCATGTGACTAACTGGCCACTGATTGGTCCAGGGTGAACCCTGCCTCAGGCCCCCAGCTGCTGGGATAGGCTCCAGTCACCTGCGACCCCTAACGGGACTAACAGTGAACCACCACCTGCCTGTAGCAGCCTACTGTCAGAGGCAGACCCCTTACAGTCACAGCAGCAGTGGAGCTCCAGCTGCAGGTCTCCTGTTAAAAAACTGTTCAGGTTTTAAACCTTGTCTGTGCAAATGGGCGTTGTTAATTTTACTGTTATTTATTTGCGAGTGCTGAAGGTGCCATTGTTCCTCAGTGACAGTTAAAGTGAGTTAAAAATGTAAATCCTAAATGTAGGCTTGACACCAGTATTCAGTCTTATAAAAATAGTCCTACTTGATAATTGGATATGGTCGTCTGTGTCGTGGCTGCGCTCTGTGTTGCCAGGTCGTCTGAGGGAAAAGTCTTGGACTTGTCTTGATCTTTGTACATTCCGGGCTCTAACTCTACAAGCCAAACTCTCAAAGATCTTCCTTCCATGTTACTGTGTAGTTCTGTTCTATTATATTCTCATTCTATGATTTCCTCTTCATTTATTTGAACCAATCAGATAGAGCCATCATTTCTTCCTTGTTTGACTAAACTAACCCCAGGCAGCTATAGTAATCTCTGAGTCAGACTGGAGTAGTGTTGAGGCGGGGGTTTAGTGGTCGCTGAGTGAAACCCACACACGGCTCGCTGGAGGTGAAAGGTAAAGTAAACTCCACTGCAGTGGCTCGTCGGTCTGATAAACCAGAGTTTAGAGGAAGTGGGCGGCTAAACAGGCGAGCACTCAGGTTAAAGTGTGCTTTCCAACAATCTGTGCAGGCTCCAAGTGATTGGCATCGAGGAAAAACACAAGCAAAAACAGGACAACAGCAGGAACACACCTGGTAAAATAATACGATTCAAAAATGGTGTTGCAACCAAATCACCAAAAGTGGGTAAAGTCGATTTCAAAGTGTCAGCTGAGAAAACGACAACAAAGACCCTTGGATACAAGACTGGATCCTAATATTGGCACCGTTCTCTGAGATACGAGCCTGAGCCAATGAGGAGCTGCTCCGTCTGACCTCTGCAGATTGTTGGCTCAGAGTCAGCTTCCGGGGCTCAGGGTCAGAGGAATATTTGTTCGGCCTATTGTCTGCCGCGACCCTCGACCCCTGACCTCATTACGGCTGCTGTCAGCGCGACTGACCTCGAGAACAAGAGTCGCTGTGAGCCCAGAGCGGTCAAAGAACAGAAATGGATTTTATCGAGCGGAGAACGTTCACCTGGACACACACCGAGAGGTATTTACCGCTGAAGAGAAAGTATGACAAGGAAGTTATTATAGAGGTGTTTACTTTTTAAGAGGATCATATTACAGATTATTTACTGATATGAAGCAGTTATCAGCGACTTGTTGTGAAGGACAGTTTGCTACAGCCTGCTTCTACTTCATGTTCGGTCAAATGTTTAATTATGTGTTTGTGTCCAAGTAACTTTTTATACTTCTGGAACAGGAAGCACATTAGTTTGTCTAAATACAGACTTTTGACACAGTCCGACTTAATGATTTTACAGCTAACACTTCAATAAAATACTGCTGCATATTTATTTATATTTATGACTCACAGTGTCATACGAGCACAACACAAAGTGAGTTTCTATTTAGGGAAGAAATGATACGTTAAAAGGTGCGTTGCCATTAATTAAATCAGAAAAAAGTGTGTTTGGTGATGCAAGAGGCTGTGCAACAAAGAAGAGAAGATGTCCATTTTCCAGCTTTCTAATCTTAAAATCCTGACAGCTTTTTTACATTTTAGAAACAGGATCTTTTACGTCACAACCTCTGCTCCTGCTTAATGCAACACTATGTAACTTTGTTCTCCTTAAATAATAATATGGAGTCTATAAATCATTGCTATAATAGCTTTAATTTCATTTGAATGATTTCTGAAATGAAATTAAGCAAACCTCTCAGTGAAGGGCCTCTTTTGAGAGTCCACTGTGTAAGTCTTTGTGGGAAGAGAACCCTATTTGTGAGTCATATGAACTCAATTTTACTTTAAAATAAAAAAATCAAAGACTCTTCCTTCACGAGGAAATGTTGTTTGTGTCTGAATAAATCTCACCTGTGTTGGCCTGCCCCCTCCTTTCCTACGCACCTGCCCCAGAAAATAGATGTGCGAAGTTTTCCATCATACTTTAAAATACTTATTGAGAGGTTAAAGGTCACACACAGCTGCTGACACAATAGACTATTTATAGTATCTTCGGAACACGTCTAAAAACGTGCCACGCCACTTTGTTGCTTTATTTTCCCGGTGTAGACTTGCTTCATACATAGTGCTGTTCTGATTTTTGGGGTGTCCTCAGCCTCGTGTCACAGCCCGTGTACGTTGTTTAGTTTCCATCTCTCTGTTGTATTGTCGATAAATGCACTGGCTGTGGATGACTACCTCACAGGCTTCAAACTCAGCCGTTAAACTCAGGAGCCACTGTCCTCCACTGACTCCACTTTGATGTGAGCCCAAATCACTATTGTGCAAAGATTTTCTGTCATTTAAAGAACCAATTTAGAGCCAAAAGAGAGTGACAGTGAAAGGTGGATGGGCCTTGGGGAGAGACGGCTCAAGACTTTGGCTCGACACCAGCCTTCGAGTGGAGGATAAAAGGCGGCCGGGGTTTGACAGTTCCCCGGGAGAGATCAAGAAAAGCGCTGGCACAAACTAGGTAAATACGGGGCTCTCTGTCATGGCAAGCCAAATGGAGCAGAAAAACAGCGTTGGTTTCTGTCTGCTGGACTGTAAAAATGAAAAGTGGCAGACTATTCCTCGAGTCCTGCGGTGATTAAGAGGTTTGCAGGTATTTGAATGTTCTTGACTCAAGGGTGAAAAGTGGCAGGCTGCGGCGAGAGGCTGAAGACTCACAGGTAATGAGATACTGGGACATGGTTATTGCACGCTTTACGCCATTTACTGAAGAGAAGCTGCAGAATGGATTAGATAAGCTTAACAGATTGCTTTATATATTTTTTCCTCACACCTTTTTTTCATGCACTCCCATATTGTAATCCTGGTTATTCAAAGCACTGGTTTGTTGCTTTTTACATTGTTAAGTTAATCTTTGCCATTTTGGCACATTTACAAACAAAAAAAAAACTCTGCAGCGCTTCTCTTTAATGTAATCAGAGCTATGTGAATATGTTAATATCTTTGTAAAAGTAAGCTGAAACTAAAAGCTTAAACTTATTTTTATGTCGTACTCATGTCTAGACATACATATAGGAAACCAAAGCAGAATAAATGTTATCAAATAAGCATGTCCATAAATTTTTTGTGAAAAATGTGTGAAAAATGAAGTTGACTCTGAATATAGAAATACATTTTTAGATGTAGGAACTCAGGTCACAGCAACAATGAGCTACATTGTGTGTCCTATGAAATAAAGTTATGCAGAAAATGAGAGGGTTTGTAAATTAGATATGGTGCCACATTTTCTCCAGTGCTTGAAGCCATTACGTTAACTTTTTAATAAAAATGACCTGGATGACTGAGAACCTTCACAGACATGTAGACTATGGCCCATATCTCAAAATTTTAAATGCTGTCACAAAGTCCGGAGGTTTAAACTAATTTTTACATTTCCAAGGCAAAACCCAGTCAGAAGCCAGTGTTCTTGTCATTTTGACCAGTCACCTGATCTGATGAGCAGGTGCTTAAAAATCCAATGCCATCCATTTTGCCAAAAAATTGTGTTCTAAAAACATTTGGTTTTACAATTTAGATGAATAAAATCTGGGAATATTATATGTTCTGGAATGAGGGGCTGTAGACTAACTATGATGGTCTGGTCTGACTTATTTTTGATTTAAAGCTCTGAAGAGACAAAAAGCATGTTCATTCTGCAACAAGAAGACACTCCGGCTGTTCATTAGGGTCGTTGGACAGAAATAGACCAAAATGTCAAGTGACCAGTGGGTTTCAATTTCCAAATCAAGCCTATGGTGTTTTCAGTAAGGACCCACTGATTGCACAGAGAGAGGAAGAGGAGGCTTTAATTTAAGACCTCTGTGGCGTTAATCAGCACTTGGACTAAAGATAGAAAGATAAAAGTCTCTGAGACGATGATGGTAGGACAAAACTAAGGGAGGGTCCGACTCTGAGGGGTTTTGTGAAGACTTTAAAGGCTGACATTCAGAAACACCAGCCTCTGTTTGAACCTGGTAGTTATCCTCTGCTGGATTTTAAATGGTCTTGCTTTGTTCTTTGGGAACTCCATATTTAAATGTTACTTTGTTTGAATGGTTTTAAAACAATGGGAGACGCAGATGTAAGAAAATTGGAGACCACTGCTATTTATATTTATAAAAGGACTTGTAGGATCGTTTAAAGAGATCAGGAAGAAAGGGACAGACATGTTGGAAATCTTTTGATATTAGGGTCAACTCAAATCCCTCAGAAGCCTATATTATATTTGTATAAAACAAAAGTAATGTATTAAACCAAGCAATGGACTTGTTAGTCTTCTGAGAGTATGGACACTCTACGGTCACAGTAAGACCAGGTCAGAGGAAGATGGAGAGCTAACTTACTGAGAATTCAATGAGAGTAACACTGAGGCAAATTAAAACATTTTATGCCATGTTCATAAAAAAAGTTTTATGTCAGGTCTGAACCAAACAACAGTTACAGCACTTTTTGGTGTTTGTTGTTCTTAAACAAAAATGTAACATTCAAAATGACCCTGCGTGACGTTTGGTCAGTAGAGGCGCACGGACACTCACGTGAACTCTCAGCCGACCTGCTTTATATTAGAGTTTTCTGTCCAGCTGAGGGACTGTGTCAGTGACACAGGCTTTATTCTGCGTGTCTCTGAACTATTCAATCATTATGAGAATTTACATTTTTGGACTTTAAAGTCACGCAGTGTTGCTTTAAAGTTCCAGAGAAGCAAGTGGAAGGAGCAGTTTTGGTTCCTACAGTTGCCCAGAGAGGACAAACTGAGCACTGCTAAAGGAGAAGCACAAAATATGATGTAAAAAAACAAAACTAAATATTTAACAAGCTAACGACAGATTGTTCTGCTAGATCAAAAATACAAACTTTTGGTAACAATTTAATTTGTCATATTCTGCCTAAAAAAAAAAAATAGTGAGTAATAACTTCATAAGACTGGTGTGGAGATATACATTTTCTGTAAAACAAAACACAAATTGCTCATTAAAATGTGTTAAAAGCTGAACAAACATTATCTTTAAGGCAGAAGTATTACTGGGGAAACAAAAGATATTCAGTGGCTGTAGAAAAGACTTTTGAACTTGGCATAAAAAGAACTGCCTTTAGGCAACAAGTCCCACTGTAAGCAACAGAGTATTCATTCACACAGGAATAAAAAATAGCCTGTGCATTTTTCCTGACGTTGTTCCACAGCTGAGCAGCTTTAGGGTTATTTTCATTCGGCTTCACCTGCGCTGTGTATACCTGAGCTGATTTATTACGACGTGCCACTGTGAATTAATGTAATGCTTCTTTAGGTGTATTTTGGCGCCTTAATTTCCAGACTTCCAGCTGCAGGCTTTCCCCTGCTTTTAGTCCACCTGATTCATCAAAAAGTCAGGATGAATGTAGGAGTTACAATGAAATAAGTGTAGGATAAAATGATTTTAGAGGAAGTAGAGGAAAACATCTAATAATCTGAGAGTAGTTTTACTTTTGCAGTCTCCGCAGATATCAGAATGAGGCTAAAGAAGTCGAAGTCAATGTAAGGATTAAGAAGACAAGCTGCTGCCGCTACCATTTTAGACCAGTAGAGGGAGTGATGAGCTACTGCTGCACTTACATAACATCGAGTTAATTTATCTTTGAACTAAAGAAACCGTAACCCTTTGTTGGAGTATTAACTGCTAGAACTTGGTAAAGACGGCAGGAAGGAGTGAGGGGCAGTCCTAAATAAATGACTGATGCACTTAGTGGTTTCAGTGGCTCCACCCACTCTGGACCAATGCTGCTCAAAAAAAAACATATGACCAATCATTGCAAAAAGCCGTCACACTCACATAATCAGTCTCACTGTCGTACCAGCTGGCCTTGTCATAAAAGTCTCTGGGCCTATTGACAAAAGCGTTTAAAATGACTTTGAATTGATTTAAATTCTTTCTTTAGACCAGTCCAAGCTGACTCCATCTCCCAGCATGCCTTTGTGTGTGCTGACCCAGCTGCCAGTCAGCGTTTTAATGGCGTTTTGAGTCTGTGGATGTTTTAATGTAGGTGAAACACTGAGGCAGACTCAGAGCGGCTGCCGTTTGGTCGCAGCGGGATTTTGTGCCACAAGCCTTTTCCCCAAAGACCATTAGCACAGACTCATCGTTAAGTGTTGACAGCAAACCTCAAGCAGCACAGCGCACGGTGGCTACTCTCTCTGAAAGCACCACATTTTAGGGTTTTCAAACCACACACACAGTGGAGGACTTTCACAATGTAACTGTGGGAAGCTTAGAACGGCTGACTTCATGGAACACTTTTATGATGGCCTCTGTTGGACTGTGGCTAATGTTGTCTTTTTGGTTTTCAGTGATAGTCATTAACAAAAGCAAAAAACATTTTTAATTGACCTTGTCATTCCACAATTTGAGTCAGTTTTCCGACTTGTGTCAATCCTGCTAATTCATTAGCCTGACAACATTAAGTTTGTTTTCATCGCTTGAAACACTTTAACAAGGTCCTCAGCCTCCAGCTTTTTATCAAAATCACACGATGTTAACACAGTCCCGTTTCACAAAGAATATCTTAAAAAAAGAGTCATAAAAGAGTGAAAGTGCTGCATCATAAAATGAAACAAATGTTGCTGTCAGGTTACTTACGTATATCTACCTTGATTCTATATTCTTTTATTTTATCAGTTTATTTAGCAGCATAAACATGTATTTACAAAGACATTATTGCTGTATTTAAATGATAATGCTAAAATATTAATATTAATGTACTGGTGTACATGGTGGGTGTATAGGTGTATATGTGTCAGACTGATGTGGCCAGCCTTTAACCACGCTTAAAGTTTTGAACACATACCTGGAAGTCACATGTTCACCACCCAAAGCCCTACCGTCCTGCTATCTGAGCATTTTACACTAGAGAGAGTCACTGGAGAGGACACTTATACCACAGACCTGCAGAGTTAAACTGTTGATAAAAGATAAATGACATAACAGGAAGTAAAACACATGCTTCTTAATAGTATTGGTGTCCTAACCTTAACTCTTAGCAAACAGGAAAAGTGTTGTTATAACCACTCTGAAGAGGTTGTTGTTTTGCATTTAAAGAAGAAATGGACTGGTTCAATGTGGATTTGACTGCAAAGGTTCACTGTTGAATGTGTGTCATTAGTTTTTGACGATAGCCCTGTGTGGATAATAAAACTTATTCTATTCTTATCTGTGTGGACTCAGGAGGTGAATCCAACAAAAGGCCTGTAGACGCTCAAAGGTTATTTTATTTCTACGAGAAACGCCTAACCCCAGTGGAGTGGACCTAAACCCACACTATCCTTCTTGCTGCAGTGAAGAGTCGATGATTTACTGCAAACGTCCTCTTTTAACGTATGACTCCGGCCCTCAGCTCTGACAAAGACCCCACGCTCATACAAATACACGGAGGTGGTTGTTTCGTCCGCTCTAACAATACGCCATTGTCAGAGTACAGTAGTGAGCTGGGGGACGAGTGCTCGCGGCGGATGGACCTCGCTGCTTGTGACAAATTGCATGTGGTAGGAAATCTGCAGGACCCATTGAACTTTCGTATTGCTTTTATTCCTCTGTCATGTTCCCGCAGAGTTGAAATAGGATCCGATTTTTTCTTCCCTGAGTCTTATTCATGGCTGCTTGCTCGCCGGTGTGCTGGATAAACGGCCAGCGCTGTCTCACACATTCTTCTTTTTTTCAGAATTTCAGGTTGATGGGAAAGAAGCAGAAAGGAAATGATACACTTTCAACCGAGGAGGAAGGAACGGAGAGCGACTGAGAAGCACGACGACCGGGCTTTTATTCTCCTAACTGTTGCCGACATGGATCTTTGTTAGACATTTCTCGCAACATGAATGGAAGAGGAGTTTGCAGAGAATCACTTTCAGGAACATTTTTTCATGCTGTCAGCGAATACAACAGTCCTGTCCTCGAAGAAAAACACGGCCTCGGACTAAAACGATGACTGCTCAGTTTTGTTTTGTGACTTTCAGTTTCTTTTACTTTTGTCTGGAACGAGTCCTTCTAAAACTACTGACCTAATCACCATTAAACATCATGGAAACAGCTCTTTCTCAAAGGTTGACCTAAACCCCCATCATGTTAGGGCAATAAAGACACAACAGTTCTGTTTCAGCAGAACAACACCTGGAAACATGGGTGTAAATATATATTAAAGGATGACGGTCACTTGATTGTCAAACCTAAAACACACCCATAGCTTTCACTGCAGCAGGTTTGTGACAGTGCACGGTACAATTCAAGATAAAGGGCAAGAACCAAGCTTAATCTTGGCGACACCAGACAAACAGAAGCTAACGTTTTGGGTAGTAACCACTTTGCAGCCCAGCTTAAGATCTATGCTCAAATAAAATTTAATATATATGCAAACTTAAAGCCAGATTGTGCTCCATGCAAAAAGGCTCCATGGCATAACTAAAGTGTGTCTTGTGATTTGTGACCCCAGACTGAGGTGACGGGCCACATTAATGACAAAATGTACACAGAGATAAATTAAAAAGCTGCTGGGACCCGTGCACTTAAGGCTAAACTCCATCTTAACGGATTGTGCCTCTTATTAATGTAATATCAGCCTCACAATAAGAACTTTGTCTTAAAACTTGTAAACATCACTGCTCCAAACGTTTGTTCTGAAGCTAACAAACATATTTATCTGTATTATGTCTAAACAATACCACTGTGAAGTTAATCTGAATATAATATCTATCTGCTGCAAAAACCCTGGAAATTATGTTCTATTTTGTCATATTTCACTGGATTCTTCGCCATTTATTCTTTATAATAAAGTCATTTTTTTGCTTAAAAAAAGATCCCATTATATTTTCATTAAGAGGAATCCTCATTATGTTGCCATTCTGTCAGCTCTGTAAATACAAGCTCACTGTGACAGTATGCCACACATCTCTGACTGTAACACAATATAAAAGCATATCATTCCCACTATGGACGGGCCGTGTAATTCATTGTGTGGCCTCCTCTGTATTTATGTCTGCCCTGACGGTCACGCTGTCATCTCTGGACGATATAGACTCATGAATCTCTGTCAAGTCACGCTCTTTGTTTACTATTATTGTCGTAACTTGACGTCTTTTACTCACGTCAAGAGCTGTTAGACTCTGAAACAAAGAAACTGTGTTTAACTGAAGTGGTTCAGCAGCTTATTGTGGGGTTTGTGCAGAGTTCAAGGAAGATTGGTAATAGTGGCAATTGATTTACAATGTTTTTATATTTTCAGATGCGGTTGCCATGGTCTTATGTCTGAAAGTGGGAAGTTTAAATCTTCACTGATTGGGGATTTGTTAAGTTGAGCACATTAAAATAGTGCTTGATGTAAAATGTCACTGGACACAAGAAAATATGAAATTAATGAGATAAACTTGACATCTGGAGGCTTTTGAAATGCAGTATTTCTGTGTCCTCTCTTTCAGGGGTCTTTGTAAAAGTCAAATCCATGTTTACCTCTCTGACAGATTTTTGCTCAGTTTTATGGAAAATGGTGATTGGTTGAGAAGCACATATACAAACTGCCTCAACCTGCCCACTGGCCCAGTGTAACAGTGTGAAAGTATAATGTTTTTGTATATTTTATTTACTAAAGCATGGACAAAATCTATCTTTAAAAGAAAAAAATGTATTGGATACTGTGTGTGAAATAAGGAATAAAGATAATTTAATTTTGTGAGGATTCATACATGTTTTTATAATATAGCTTTAAAACACTATGTTTAGGATCTGAACTCATTTAAAGACTATTATTTGTCGAGATGTAAGTGTGAAGTCCCAAACCAGACACTTCTGTTCAGAGAGACAAGACGGTCTGAAGAAGGCCAGTATATTCAGTCTACGTAAGTCACCACAGCTATGACAGATGATAAAATCTATTCTTGATGCAATGTTGATTTGTTATCTAAGCACATCACCTGCAGTATACAATATGTCAAAGGCAAATGAGCCACTTCACATCCAGCGTTTGACTGAACAGGGAAATCTAATTGGCTGATGTTTTTTTTTATGTTAGAATTGACACAATCAAAAGCACCATCAGACATTCGCTTTGTCTAACACTAGTTTTTTGAAGCTTTTGAACAAAAGCAGCCTCTGGGGGTCATTCTGTCGCCTTTTGTCCTCTCACTCTTTTACAACACCCACAGTAACTTTTGATTGACATAATTCCCTTTGACAATTGATGCTTCAATCGCGCAGTGACTCATCTGTGGCAGAGCTGTCAGCCGAACAAACGGAAAGAGAGAAACCTGTAGCTCCTCCACTACAAAAGCCAGCGGATGTCGAGGCAGAACAAACAAACTGCCAGGTGAACATAAAGACAGGCCATTTAGCCCGCCGCAGAGCTGGTTAATGAGACGCCCCGCTGCTCACTAATGAGGACGCTAACGTCAAACACCGCCCACCGCTCGCTAATGGCAGACGGACGGCCAGCGTTCGGGTGACTGGCAGCTCCACAGCGGGGGGCGTGGTCACGAGGACTTGGCTAATTGCAAAGTTAAAAAACAGTGGGGGTTTGTAATGCTGCACTTTTGCTTTCATCGAACAGGATGTCATCGATCGTGTTGTTGTTTATTTGCTCAGATGCGTGGCTCGGACAAAGGTTATCAGAGAGGCTGATGGGCTGTGGCCTTTGGCTCCGAGCAGCTAAAGGGGAAAACAGAGAGACAGAAAGAAAACGGTGGATAAAACTGAAGAGGGAAGCTTTCAAGTATCACCCTCACTTTGGATGCACCACTCTTTTGCTAAATCTGTTTGCTCTGTTTGCAGTGCAGTGCTACACAACAAGTATTTAATGATGATTTGATAGACAACAGAAAAGTGCAACCATAATTTGGGTTGTCATTTTTTTATTAATGTAAGTTTTGTCATTGATTTCATATTAGCAGTGAAAAAATGTAGCTCTTTTCACAGAAAAAATAAATATGTAGTACTGTACAAACATTGTAGTCACCCTTTTAAACATGAGCTAACTTAAACATACTGGACCTGATATATTTTTTTCTAGAAAAACCAAATAGTATATTCTAAAAGCAATCATTTGTGAAGAAAAATGGTTTTATGATGACATCTACTGTAAATTATAGGGGAATAAATAAATTGTCCAATCACATGCGAGCAAACCACAAGCTCAAAGACGGAGCGCCTATTGGTCTACACCAAAGTGTGAGAGCTGCAGATAAAGGGTATTTTCAGCTGAAAATGTCTTTTAACAGAGAAACACCTAAAAATATATATTCAACAGAGAAAAGGGAGGATGTGGATAAATACTGTAACTTAAATCACGTAATGTTTAACGAGGCAGAGATATTTGCCGTTCTGACGCTAAAGTCACACGCTAAGCTAATGCTAAGCTAACACTAAGCTAATGCTAAGCTCTAAACTTCATTTTGGTATAGACTACTGTAATAGTATTTTGAGGAAAAATTGGTCCAGTTTTTTTTTTTTTTAATAAAAGAGAAGCAGGAGACGTCCCTTTATTTAGGTACTGGAGCTTTAATCTGTTTACTTAAAATGTGACAAAGAAGAAATCTAACTAAAACAATGAGTGTTTTTTTTTCAGAAGCACTGGGAATGTGGGAGTGTGTCTTTATACAGCTCTATGTACACAGAGTTGGATTAGGCTAACAGTCAAAAATATCTCAGACATTTCAGAACATAGGGAAGATGTGGGAACAATGTCACCCTAAAGAGAAATATTACTTATTATTATTACTCATAAGCCAAGGGTTGTTATGTCAGTGTATCCTGAAGAGGCTGGTGTCATGCTTGACTCTGTTGCTCTGAGTCATGGTCACACTATGATTGATGTTGACAGAAAGCTGTTAGAAACTAAGCTGAAGGAAACCTACAATCTTTTCTTGAGAAAAAAATCTCCTACACAGGATATTACTGTTTACACAACATATTGAAAAAGCCTGTATCATATGTTCAGAGCTGTCTTCAATTCAACATGGAGAAAGCAATATTGCACAGACCACCATTAGACGACCTTGTCAATCCAACACTATGATTGTAGAAAACTGTAAAAAGATAATTTGGTATTTTAAATTTAAAGTCTGTAAGGTGAAAGCATGAAAAGCTATAGAGCTTTGGAACGTTTACCAAGAGCTCCGGAGAGTGTATTTTCATTTTGGACAGTTAGTTTTCTAAACGTACATTTTGCCTGCTGGTTTGTTTTACAGTGTTACACTTGAAAGGCAAATACCACTTCCTCAGTTCTGAACATGTGCGACCTTAATTCGAGCCCATACTGCTCCGTCATGCTGATTACACTCATATTTTAAGGTATAGAAGTGGGACACACCGTCTCCACTGGGAGCCCTGGTGCGTTTGGTGCCTTGCTCAAAGGCACCTCCATCGACCGACCTTGTGTTGTGTCTCGTTGGAGAGGAGCGGGTCACCTTTAGGAGCGCCGGTGCAGCATTTTCTCCCCCTCATCCGTCTTTGGGCCGCGACGACGGGGCGATACGTCTCCGGTGTGAAACAGGTGAGCGCTGCCATGCATTACAAACCCGAGGGACGGAGCACCAGCTGGCCGCACGAAAATAAAATAAACACCCAATCCTGACAGAAAATAATCCCCCAACAAGGACGAGCAGAGAGACGGTTTATTTCTGTATAATGTACAGTGAGCGGAGGTGAGATCTGCTGCATCAGGCCTAAAATTAAAAATCACACACAAACAGAGCAGCTCATTATCCTCCACTGTTTACTCTGCAAGACAAACCAGCAAAGGCACTACAATCATTCAGAGGTCTACTGTAACAAGGGCTGAGCAAAACAAACTGTAAAGATTTATTTTTGTCATTTTCCATTAGTAGACAAAGAAAATAACAGAGAGTGAAGGATAAAACAAAGAATCCCGTGTTAGGGTTGTTATAATAAGAATTATGAACTGTGTCCCTCCGGTTGAAGGACGACCGCTCTACCACTGAGCCACTGCCGCCCAGTGAAAACAGAGAGTGGACCTGGAAGAACTGATGCTGTCTGCTCATACTTTCATCTGGATTTTGCAAATTGATTACAAAAAAAGACTAAAACTTTTGTACAGTGGTGTACAGTTTGTTGAATGTCATCTACCAGATATTCTACCATTTTTACTTTTTTTACAAGAAACTGTAGAGTCCACGCTGGAGTTTGTCATCTGGAGATAACTTTTTAAAGTTTTTTTTGTGTTATTTGTTTTAGTTATGTCCAGATAACTTTAACCCTTTAGAGGGGTCACCTTCAGTGAGCAACTTTTACAAAATGAAAACTGTTATGCCGAAAAAATTGCATTAACCCTGAACATTTACAAAATGCTTGTGTTTTTGTAAAAAAACATAAAAAAACATTTAGTTCACGTGCATGTGCTTTTTCATAACTGTATACAGGTAAAGTCTTACGGACGAATATAAATATTTGTCAGTCTGCTTCTGAACTTACTTTTATGGCCCCTGAATAAAGTGTCAGCCGCCGCAGTCATAGTTTCGTTAAGATGTGCGCCACTTTAAACGAGGCTTCTGTTGCTGCACTTGCCTTCATCGTAGATTTAGTGAACAGAAGGGTCTTTGAAGGGTTGTTTTTAGTTCTTTTCTTAGACTGCAGTAATGATTGAGCTCACATCACCGCTGACTCATCAAGCTCTACTGCAGCAACTGTTTGACATCAATTTGGCAAATAACTGTTTTGTGCCCAGAGGGGGCAGGCTCCTATGAATTAGATTGGATTTACATGTATGTTGGTTTACTGAGTGACTGTTCAGGTTTGACTAATCAAGTTTATGTAGGATTCTATGCCTTTGGCGAGCTACTTGGAAAGGTGTTGCAGTACACTATTAGTAGTGTTTGATGAATAGTTTGACCAAGAACGTCCACAAACTAAAAGCTTTGTGTTGAATTACACTCAGATAAACAGACCTGTCAGTGTTGAGGTAGACTTGCTGTGCATTGTGTAAATTGACTTATAGTCCAGTACTGTAATGAAAATACGTTTAGAAAGGTGATAAAAGCACCAGATTTTGCAAAAACAGCACTTTTCAAGTTCCTGCACAAAATAAAGTGTTCAAATGAATCTCAAAGTTAACATTTTATGTTTATTTATGTTTATGAACTTTTATATAACTAAAGCTTCAATACATGTCAAAATATTAGCAATTTGATTTTTATTGAGCCTTCAATTGATAATTATGAGTTGTTGCAGGTGCCTTTGCAAAGAGGTGAGCAGTCTAGACTTGCTTTGCCACATTTGCAGATGGAACAATCCCCTTCACAGCAACATTTGATAAGTTCTCTGCAGGCTTTGGGGACTTCTGTAAGTGTCATCCAAACTGGTTTCCAAGTCCTTGATTCCTTGGTCCATCCATAGTCCTTTGGAGAAGAAATACTGTGGTGTGTGTTGGTCGCCCAGATTCCAGTCCAATAAACCGTTGGAAGAGCTACTGGCATGAGCACAAATTTACAAAAGGACTCTTATTCAGTGGACTTAAAAAAACATTGCCCTGGAAGTTTTACTTGAGAGGTCCTAGGCTGAAATCATTCTTCAGGTAAGATTTGGTGCATTTATCACCTTGGTACCTGTATTATTTAATATGTGCACTAGCCAACTGGACTATAACATGCATATATGCTGATGTAATTCTGATCAATATTTCAGTGCGTTGGTGATTGACCTTTGTATTGACCATCACAATCTGAGAAGATGTCTGACACACAAACAAACACATGAACATCTGGCTGACATTTGGAAGAGTTATTGACAAGAGTCTTGATTTTATTATTTTCTACCACTTTCCCTTTACAGGTCCCAGGTCCTGCTTTATGCTGTCTTTTAGTCTCTTATAAGTCTGTCCAAAATAAGGTTAGAAAGTGTAATAAAAACGCATTAGAGTTAGTGGGTAATGACTTTTGTCAAACCCCAGCCCCACCTTGGGTCCTTCTGAGGAACAGAACAGCCGAACAAACATACATCAATGATATTTAAAAGTCTAGACTGAATTGACAAAAAAGAAACACTTCCATTTGCTTTTAATGGTTTAGATCAATCTGTCATCTTTAAAGTTTTAAATTACACTTTGAGCTAGAGGTTATGTCTTTTTCAAACAAATCTTCAATACTAATATGTTTTACTCACAAAACCACAGGTCAGTGTTGTACCAGAACCTGGTGGTAATGGATTTGAGGTCAGGGCCTCTTCACTTAATGGAGACCCTCGCACAGTTTGATAAACAGCATCAGAAAATGAGTTTAGAGTCTGTTTAAAGGAAATATCTCAGAGGTAATTTTATCTGGTGAAAGAGGAGGCAGCCTGACTATCACTTCTTCAATTGGTGTCTTTTCTGTAGCTTTTATAAAGTTAAGTACAGAATACAAATGTGGTTCAGGTCAAATTCCGAGAAGTTTCTTTTAAACTAATGGCTACCGCATCCATTTACCTCCACGTATCAGTCAGCAGATACTGTCTCACTGCAGCTACAGCAAACAATTAAACGTTTATTAAGCATTTGTTCATTTTGTACATTTCATCTCAACTGCTCTTTTTAAGAATTCTAATGCGTTTGACACATTAGAAAACCTTTTCTTGATTATGCCCAATGTCTTGATGTGAATGTCCAACATTTTAGCTTGTTCTTGTAATTGTCCTTAAGAAATTAAGAAAATAAGCTTTAAAATTGTTGTGTTTTTAAATAATGTAGGTCTGTTAGTTAGTGTACTGTTACAGCTGAGCAAGTGTTCTATCTATGACATAAAAACTGATCCATTTTCCCAAAAATGAATTATTCTCATCAAGCTACAAAACAAAATACAAAACGATTTCTTCCAGGAATCAAATGAAAACCTCCTAATCCAGCATCAGTGTGAGTGTGGACGCCTGGCTTTGGCCCTGAAAACAGAATAACTTTGATTTCTGGGTTAGAGCCTCCACTGAGCCTTCACTGCTTTCTTTTGCTCTGTTCTGCTCGAGTCAGCATTGGCCTGAATTCCCACAAACATCGCCCTGAAGGATGTACTCGCAGCTGCAGCACTTCCCGCCGCATGATATTGCACAGAGAAAGTCATCGCGCTCCAGAAGCACCTGTATTCGATTTCTCATCTCGACCCGGTGGAGAACTCTAAGCCTTGTTCTCACTGGCACTAATCCTCGCCAGAAACAGCTTTGGGGGGGATTAGCATCAAGGGGGCATCGCTGGGAGGGAAACGGCACTTCAGCATCGCCCCGCGCTTCTTTTTCTCTCACACACGCCAAGGTTTTGACTCGCTAAATCTTTGACCTTCTGCTTCGACCCCCCGCGGCCCGCATTAACGCCCCCCCGATCCCCATTGACATTCAGCTAAAGCTCGCCTCAGGTTGGGGGCTCCTTCACGCTAGCGCTCGAGCACTTAGCCGTGTAATCGCAGCCTTATCGGAAGCAAGAGCGGGACGAAGCAGACTGTACCAAACTGTAAAGGGTTGTTTGGGTCGTTTCTGGGTCAACAGATAGAGATTTCAAAATGAAACGAATGGGGAAAATTGACTTGACCTGGTGCTACAGCTGAGCTACTGTGTCTGAGCTGAAATGTCAACACTGGGGTCCGAAATATAATCGAGAAATGGGCATATAACTGAACGTAATTAGCTTAAATGGGAAATAATGTGGTCAAATATGGGTTACATAGCTGTTAAGTGCTAGTAACATGATTATCTTAAGTTAGATTTGTCTTTGAGTCGACTTATTTATTCATTTATCCATCTACTATCCCTTTTCCTTTCTTGGGTGGTAGTGTCGGAGACTATTCCAGCTGCTTTGGGTCTGAGGCAATCACTAGTTAATCCAAAAGCAAAACAGAAAACAACTCATAGATCAGAGTGGGATTTTGAAAACCAATGCAACACAGAGCTCAATCCAAATATATCAAATTACTGAGGAAACTTCCCAAACCTATATGCTCTGAACCAGACGAGGAAAAGAGAGGAAAGGCACTTCAATGCTTCTTTACTTACCTGACTTCACTGATCTCTTTACATCTCTTGTCAACAAAACTTAAAGCTGCGTGACTAATTGCAAATAACAGAAATGACATTTGACTAACTACATGGGCGTAGGAGGCATTTGAAGCTCAAGAAACTAATAAAATAGGTTTTCTGTAGTCTGGTGCCTGTGACCAGGTCAAATTATATTTTTATCAGGCTGTTCAAATTGGAGAAAAACTTAAATAACACTTTATTTTGACAATAAGTGGGTGGGAGCTGTCCCCCTCAGCTCTGCGTGAGATTAGAGCCTGCTAATAAATGGAAATAATGTAGATTTATTGGATTATTTGACCAGATCAGGACCATACACCAGGAACAGACCAACACCAGGACCAGAATAGGACCTTTGGTAGGACTGTTGTGCCTTTAGCAGAATTGGTATAATGCACTCTCTGTGTTTTGTATTCAGTAAAGAAAAGTACAAAGCAGCACTTTTTATTGACCTAGAAGCTATTTCTCTGTGAAGTCCCCAGCTCTACTTAATTCAGGATAATAATAATAAACTGCCCTTGTCCAGTTTAGGGACATGGTAGTATTTATGAAGCAGCTGTGCACCGACCAGAGCTCAGCTGGAAACTGTTCCAGACTTTATGAGTGGATCTCGGCACACATTTGGTGACCTGAGGTTTGTCCAAATGAACCGCACCAAGAACTTCCCCAAACTTGAGACAGTTTATTTTAAGTCAACCAAAAGAGACAACAATTTACATTTACATTCACGTAGTTATTTTGGTGAAATTCAATTATTCACAAATTTACCTACACATGTTTTTTAATAATAAAGAGTCAGATATAGGTCCCTCAGTCTTCTTTCAGTGATACAGAACCATCATAAAAAGTGATAAAAGTGATAAAACGTGAGGAAAAACTGGTGTGCTTTTTCTAGTCCGGGATGTGTGTGTAAATGAAAACTCAGTGTTACACATGATGCCAGATGAGAAGCAATAGTTTTAGCTTGTTTCAGTGATTTAGTTACAATCTTAACCAGAACAATGCCAAGGTGTCTTTAAACATAGACCAATAACAACATTTTACATTTTGATGGCTCTGACAAAGACACTGAGAGAAAAGTGCTTCTTTCCCACCAATATTAGTTTATATTACTACAACAATAGTAACCCATGGACGAGCTTTTCATCTTGACACTGGCCTTCAGAAGAAGTCAACTGTTCATTTGTTTCACATACAGCACTCTTTCTTCCTTCTTGAAATGTCTGGTCTTGTGATTTTTTTTATTATTTTGTGTCTTCCTGGTTACAAAATTCATTCATGCAGCAATTACTTCAATAGAGCTGCACCTGAGACGTTTAACCGAACCAAACATGCCAAGTTGAACACGCGCTTAGTTTCTGCTCGCGGTGAACAGATATCAGTCACAACACACAAAGAAGAACGTGTTGGAAGAACAAACAGACACACGGCGCTTGAGGCTTTTACAGATGCTGAAATAGTGGAATAACACGCTGCTTTTTTAAGTCAACAATTGCGTTTTTGTGAACAAAGAAAGGATTATTCTGCCGGCGATGAGAGGAGCTGCTGGAGGCCCGGGCTCCTGCGGCGAACACAACTTTGTGGAGATTGTAAATTTAACTTTCTTCAACAATTTCATCCACGTTTTATGTTGTTACTTTTCATATATATCCTTCTTGCTTTTTCTCCCTCAAACCTTGGCAAGTACTTTCTTTCTAATCATTGCCTTTGATTCTCTGCAAACGCAGCAGCGTTTAGTTAAGAGCAACCAAAGATGAAAGCCAAGCAACACTGCACGGATCAAGAAAATTGGAAAAAAGGGTGTGTTTTTTTTCCCCTCTGCTTCCAAATTTGTGCTGGTTCTAACAGTAAATACCCAAGATAAAAGATGGCTGTGCTGCTGTGCTTAACGCTCCCATTAGACTCCCAACAATTGCTGCTTTTGTGGCCTCTCATGTTCGGATGGAAAAGCGTCTGCCTGCAGTACTTTGAGACACACATTTCAACAATCACAGAATATTTAAAAAAAGAAGGAAAACAGTGGTTTTGTGTTGAACAAAAGTGGTGAACAACGTTTTGGGAATTCTCCAAGGTGAAGCCAAAAGGAAAAACTGAGCGGAGCGGTGTTACAAAAGCAGTTGTGGTTAAACAGCGGCAGGAGGCCCATTACTAAGTCAAACGCTCCTCTGAACTTTTTAATGAGGAGATGAGTAAAAACCAGGCTAATGCTGTTGCAGTATCAACAAACGTCATGTTCTGTGTGTTACTGTAGTAGAGCTGCTTTACAATAGCAGTGTCACTTTTTGAGGTTTAAACTCTATTTTCTTTAAATCTGTAGCAAACAGAAGAAGAAAATTTAGCTCCACACAGAAAGGCCGGGCATCGAAGCCAGAACCTTCCTGCTGTGAGCCAGAAGTGGTAATATCTCCAAGATGATGAACAAAATGAAGTTGTCTTGAATTGAAACAAGCTCCAAGAAAAGTATATGATCATTTACAAAGGCCAATAATTCACTCTGAATAGAAAAATAACAGGAAACACTCACAATATCCACACACTTGCTGTGTTTGGGGCTGTTGAGACAGACAGTTAAGGGTAAATGCTCCATATGAACCTCAAAGCCACCAAACATGCTCCAGGATCTGCTTCCTTCTGAACTCTGCTACGCTCCAATCACAGACTGCAGAAGTCTAAAAGAGAGCTTGAGTTTTTCTTCTTCAAAATGTCAACTGTTGTAAAGGTTCAACTGTGGAGAGGAGATTTTTTTTGGTAAACAGAACAAGAAGGATTGTCTTTGTTTTTTGGTTGGTACTAAATGAAGCAGACCCCGACCATCTGTTTGTGTATTTTGAAAAGCAATATAGTAGTATTATACTCTGAACTCTATTGCATCCATTGTGGAAACATGTCAGCTGTTTTTGGGTGAAACATAATCTAACTACTCATGACATAAATACATGTGCTAATTTTGTCAATCGGCTCATTTTACACAAAACATTAACACAATAACCTGTCAACAACGTGGATGTGGTCTACAGCTTCTGCAGAAAGATAATAGAACCTTGAAATGTAATTTACTTCAGACAAAAGAAAAGGCAGTATGTGATGATGAACAAAAATTTCTATAGGTACAAATGAGCCACTGTTACCATGACAACGCCCCCAAAAACACAGAGGATGCATTGAAAACCTTAGATTTAGTTTGTTGTTTAAGACATTGCAACAAAACCAGCAGTATTTATTTCTTTTTTTGTATCAGAGGACTGGGACCTGTTCTAGGCAGTGTACAGAAAGAATAAAAACTAAATATTTTATTTTATTATGGTTTTGTAGATTATAGCAATGTGCCAGGTGTTTTAATAAAAAAAAAAAACGCAAAAATGAGTATCACTGAGGTGCTGATAAAGGTGGGATGGAAAATACACTGGAATAATATTCCCAGAACTTCTGTTTTGGATTTGTCAAAGAAGAATATCATGAGATCACTAGCTCTAAAAAAAATCTGCTTCCATTGTCAGCGGATCTTTGTGAAGCAGTGTTTTCTGCCGTAAAGACAGTGTCACCTTTTCTCATCAGCCCAGGTCTCATCAGCAGGAAACAAGCCGCTGACTCTACATTTGTATTAGTTTAGGCTTAAAACACATTAATATTGATTTTGTATAAGGGGAAGGTAGGCACACATTACATAATGGCCTTCAGTTCTAGACTGTTGCTGCAACATTAGAAGATGAAGCAAAAATGTAAAGAAGCTACAGCCATTACATAATTTGCATAGCTCTGAAACCAGTATGTGTTTCTTAATATGGATTTATGAATTACCTGTCTTTATTAGGGCAACATGTATTTTGCTTTAATGTAGGTTTAGTGATTAACATTAAGCTGACCTTTTTAAATGGAACTTACATATCAGACCTAATCAGATCTTTACACAATAATCTGTCTTCTACAATCATTATTTTGGCCTTTTTGTTTAGCGCTTGTTGGTTTATTAGATTCAAAGCCCTTAAGTACCTTTCTTTATGTGCAATTAACTCGGGAGTGGTAGAAGACATCTTGTACGACCAGCCGTAATGGCCACAGCTTCATAAATCTAACGTTTAATACCGTCTAATTATGTGTTAATGCATAGTTATTACAGTAATACGCTCCCTTGCTGTTCCACTGCGTCGCATGGCTTCCTCTACGGCAGCCGTCCCTAAATCTAAGCTTCTTGTGCGGTGTGTAAACCCATCAGAGTGGAAAATGACAATGTAACAGGCCACATGCAGACTGTAACCTGCCCTGGCCTGGCCGTGGACTCTTTCTGCGCAGGAAGGTTCTGCCCTGAGCTCACAAAGTGAAAAATGAAGCGGGTCAAAAGCAAAGATGACACAAGACAAAGGTTAAACATGTTCAGGCCATAAACAATAGTCAGGAGAAGCATTAGAAAAACAGTGGACTAACTAGACTAGAAATAGATCCTATTTTAAGATGCTTCTCTTTCTTGTGCCTTACTCAAAACTTACAAATCTGGTTTTACTTAAGCTAATAATTGTCGAAAGTTTACATTAATTTATAACAAAAATGGGTGCACGTGGCAGAGTGGTTAGCACTCCTGCCTCACAGCAAGAAGGTTGTGAGTTCAAAACCCGGCCGACTCAAACATTCTCGGCCGACTCCGGTCTTTCTGTGAGGAGTCTGCATGTCCTGCACATGTTACTGTGGTTTCTCTCCAGGTACTCCGGTTCCTCCCACCGTCCAAAGACATGTATGTACAGGTTAATCAGCAAATCTAAAGTGTCCCTAGTGAATGAATGTGAGAGTGATGGTTGTCTGTCAATGTTTGTCTCTAAATGTCAGCCCTGCGACTAACTGGCCACTGTCCAGGGTGAACCCCGCCTCAGGCCCAAAGCTGCTGGGATAGGCTCCAGTCACCCGCGACCCCTAACGGGACAAAGCGGTAGAAAATGAATGAATGAAAAATGAATATAACAAAAATGTGTTCCATCTTATGAAAGGACTGCTCCACATGCAGGCTCCAGAGTGCACGTATGAGTACAGGGTACTCATAGTACTCATGAGTACAGAGTATGAGTGCACAGGTGGATAAGGAGAATGCAGACTGGAGTTCTACAGCCTGTTAGCATCTACGCTAGCCCTGTGGGGACATGTATTATTTATGAACAAACCCTACAAAAACAGCATTGATGGAGAGTTAATGGTTAAAAAAATTTATATACTGTATATCCAAGGTTTAGGCAATAATGTGTTCAAAAAGAGCAATGTGTCTCTTCTGGGCAGTTGTAGAAGCAGGACATCATTTCCTTCCACTGGGTTCTATCAAGCTTTAAAAGTCTATTTTTCAAAAAAGATGTAAAAAAAAAAATTAAGAAATTTAAAAGTGGTTAAATTTTGTTTTGTTGGATACTACTTTTATTCAGTCATCTTCTTATGCTCATTCCCATTAGGCCTCATCAGCGTCTGGAGCTAATTCCAGCGCGAGAGAGCCGGACCTGAGAGAACCTACAGTATCACGTGGAAGACAAGTTGACTTAAGCAGAGATGACATTTTTCTTCTTTAAAAGTGACCTTATTGGTCAGAATATATGCATTTCAACAATTCCTCCAAGACCTGCTCAGCTGTATTCAAAACTAACCTCAACTTTTACTCTAAGAATAAATCCTTGTTCACAGAGGATCGTGTCCCCTAAAGTGCCTGCCTGTATGGGATCCCGCTTCGGTCGGACAGAAGAGACGTCCTGGTTTTTCCAAAGGCACCAAGCCCCTCAAATGTGTGGCCTCTGCGGGAAACAGGTGACCCTGCGGAGGTCGGCTCCCGCTGATGTGAAAACAGGCTGAAAAATGGCCTCCTGTCTGGAAAATGCAGGAGAACACGGAGCTCCGGCCCGACACACACGCTCATAAGGGTATAAAATATTATCATCTGCCTTGATTGAGCTTATTTGGGTCTCCTCGTGTTTCCACATCGTCAGCGCTTTACAGTTTTCAGAGGGGGATTTGATGACGGGTAATAAACTGCTGTTGCTAAATAAAGCCGCGCCCCTCCCTCGGCTGATGGCAGGACAGTACATCTTCACACGCTTACCTCGAGGCTCTGTGAACCGGACAGCTCTGCTCACTTTGCATACTTTTAAAGGTCATGAGCTATTTTTGAAAGGGCGTCCCGGCAACCTCAGACAACACCAACGCTCCACGATGTAGACTTTTTACCTTTGTCTTCTCTCTTTACAGTCATTTTCTGTCTGAGAGAAATTCTGATGTTCATAAAAAAGGTAATGTAGTCATGCTTTTAAGACAACCATTTCTTATTCAAAGGTCTGGTTGTTCTCAGTGTCAGACACAGAGGAATGTTTTAATCAAACTGTTTTAGTTCATTCATTGTTGAGGAAACTTGTTTCTTTATTGCCTGAAGGACATGGCTCATCCTTGCCTCCTTCATTGAACTTTAGAAAACTCAATCTCTCTTACAAACTCCAGCTCTAGACATGGATTGTCTGAGTCATACAACTGTTACTTGGCATTTCTTTCCTGGTCTCAGTAGTTACCTATTAATAATACCTAAAAACTAAATATTGAAAAGACAAAACCTACCAATTTGTGTGTCTAGAAACTTTATCTCTCTTTAGACTTTTTTAATCGCCAACATCTAAGCAGCCATATATAAGTATGAACACGACAATGTTGCATCTTTTGTCCTCATCTTAGACTCTATCCATCCATCCATCCATCCATCTTCTACCGCTTATCCGGGGCCGGGTCGCGGGGGCAGCAGTCTAAGCAGAGAAGCCCAGACTTCCCTCTCCCCAGACACTTCCTCCAGCTCTTCCGGGGGGATACCGAGGCGTTCCCAGACCAGCCGAGAGACATAGTCCTTCCAGCGTGTCCTAGGTCTTCCCCGGGGTCTCCTCCCGGTGGGACATGCCCGGAACACCTCCCTAGGGAGGCGTCCGGGAGGCATCCGAAACAGATGCCTCCCGGACAACCCTTTATGGACGCTTTAAAAACAAGGACCGTTACGTCGCCCGGTATGGCGCAACCGGGGCCCCACCCTGGAGCCAGGCCCGGGGTTGGGGCTCAAATGCGAGCGCCTGGTGGCCGGGTCTTCCCCCACGGGGCCCGGCCGGGCTCAGCCCGAAAGAGCGACGTGGGACCGACCTCCCGTGGGCCCACCACCTGCAGGAGGAACCGTAAGGGGCCGGTGCAATGTGGATTGGGTGGCAGTCGAAGGCGGGAGCCTCGGCGACCCAATCCCCGGACACAGAATCTAGCTCTAGGGACATCTTAGACTCTAATTTATACTTAATGTGAACCAACAAAAGGCTTATTTCAGATTGTTTAATATATATCCTGCCTCAGTAGGACAGGCTTACTATGAACAGAGAGTACATTACAAACAAAGTATTAAAGTGCCACTACCCAACTGGTCTTACTGTTGCATTGCTTATGTCAGGTCGTTTATTTCTGATTGGTTTAACCTGCATTCATTGGTCCCGCCTCCTGTATATCGAAAAATAATAATATGACAGCAGCCCAACATCCTTTACCACTTTTTCTTGTATTAAAAATTTTACTTGTCAAACTCACCACCAAAAAAAATAGTTTGTTTAAGTCCTATCGTCTGACATTTGTTGCACTTTGGTTTGACCTGCTGCTGGTTTTAAGCCAATGGGGACTATGTACTGGCAGTTGTGTATCATGTTTAAGGTTCGACGAGGCATCCATTTTGTTGTTACTAATGTAAAGAGCATGGCATTTCTCTCTTTGGATAAAAAGATCTGGAGATGGACAGCTACAGGTGTCTCATCCAATCAACTCTTCAGTTTTCATCTGAAGCCCCTTTCTTTAGAAGACCTTCAGAAACAGCCATAAACCCAACCTTGTTTTGGATAAACGGTCACATGTGCAGCATAAATAAAGTACTATCACTGCAAAAGAGAAGAGCAGTTTCCAAAATATGCTACATGAGTGGACCATCAACAATCTTTGTGACAAATAAGACACTTTTGGGCAGAAAACTAAACAGCCTCATTTCTCTCTTGTGCTAAATCTGAAACTAACAGCGTTGGTTACATCAGACTTGAACCTGGATTAACCATGTAATCAGAGGACCACTCCACAAAATGCCAAACTGAAGTGCTGCTCTGTGAAAATGTGTTACTGCAATCCGAAGCAAAGACTTTATTTTTAACGTTCCTTAAGAATTTTAGGATTTATTCATACCATAAAGAAGGGATGTTATACCTTTAAAGAATATGATGACACTGCCTCAAGAAAAACAATGTGTGTTTATGAGGAGGTCACGGTTTAAGGCTGGAGCTGCTGAAGTGTGTTTAGCTCTGCCATTTTAAAGTATCTGCTGTTTAATTTGCCCACGTCGACGGGGAATAAGCGTGGCTCTATACAGCTGAGCGAATACATTTACATATGCCTGCGGTGTGCACATTTATTTGATTAAATACGAGATGAACAGCCTGTTAAAAATGGCTTCATGTGTATTCTGTTGGTCATTTAGTCAAATATTCATGAAATCAATGAATATGCACAGAATGATGCTTTTAAAGGTCTGCTGTTCTGCTCATTTGTGGATTTGTGATTTAATTTTGCGCTCTACTTAAGATAGGTACATTTTATTAAATCCTCAAGAATAAATTGTCGGCTGTGATTGGTCAGATGGCTTTGCTCGGTTTTATAATTTCCACTTTACAGAGATGTTGGCTTCGGTTACTGGGCCACATTAGAGCGATTGACTGAAAACAATTCCAGACCAGAGCATGAGGGTCTTTTAAAAATGTTGCTTTCCCCGTGCGTTTGGTCTCCTATTCACAGATCTTACAACTTACAGCCAAAAGGACAATAGCTAAGATAACTAAAGCTCAGTCTGTCCATTCAAATATATATACACATATATCTTTTGTACCAGTGGACAAAGCCTGTATGTTTAGACCGTCAGCGTCCAGACTAAAGGGAGATGTGCTAGATCTTGGTGAAGGAGGTTGAATGTTTCATTGGCATTTTGCCTTTTTTTTTGAGAAATAAAAAGCACTGGAAATCTGGAAGAAAAAAGGACACAAAGGTCAGATCAGAATTCTTACAATCACGATGTGGATAAATAAATTACCAGTTCTCATTAAAAGATTAATGCCTTGTAAGAAGGACACTGACACTAGACCTGGACATAAAAGCCCATTGTGTTACTTATTTACTTTGTAACATAAGGTTATGCATCCTTGGTCCAAATATAATCCTAATGTAACAGAAGCCTGGCTGAACACCCGTTAGACATTAAGAAGCTGCTCCTGGTTGTGGTTTGGAACTTTGCAGACCTTTAATGTAACAACAAGTTTACGACATGAAAGACTGAGACGTGAAAAACATATGTGCCACAGTGTCTGCCTAATTACATTTCTAGTGGAGCTTCTCTTTGCCAGAGCCCGGCTCAGAGTGTGGTCACTGAATGAATTATGGTGAATAATGACACATGACCTGGTCCCATTTATTACAGATCCATCTAAAATTGATTCTGGGTTCATTAAGATAAATCAGGGCTGTGTCACTTCCTCCCTGTGCTGGAAGGACGTCAATTTAAAGTTGCCATTGTCAGTGATGTATTTGAAATTAACCAAATTTAAAATGTTTGAGAGACTTGGTTGGGTAAAAATAATATTTCTATTATGTTGTATGATTTGGGTTGGTCAGTTTATAAAACTGAAAGCTGATATTATAGGTGTATTAACGTATGTAAGAGGCAGGGGCCTTTTGGAAGTACCATCGTTGAGTCTCATTTTTATAACATGCCTCCTCGACTCCTGCCTAAAGCTCTAAACGCTGCTCCGAGGAGAGAGGAGGCTTCTGAGAGGAGGCATAAGGAGGATGCACCGGAGCTTCCTACGCAGAAGTCAGACTCATGGACACAACAAGCGTCTTATGTTGGGTTTATGAAGAACTTCAGCAGAGACTAGAGAGAGAGACTAGATGTTAATATGTCCTGGTTTTTGGGAACCTTATATTTGAATAAATAAAGAGAAAGAACATTTAAACATTTAGATCACACTAAATTTAAATTTTGGTGGAAAAAGTGGAGATCTTGCTGCAGATCCAGGTTAGTTTCATAAAAAGATGTTGCTGCAGGTGACGCTCCTTCTTTTCTCCTCCTCTCTCCTTCCTGCGGCTGCTCTGGGCAGGACTAAGAGACTAGGAGAGGAGGGGAGTGGAGGAATCGAGTGTGCATGATAAGGGCTCGGAGACGTACCCAGTATCTCTCTATCAGCTCTAAATCTGACTTTGCTCTACGCTTAGGTCCAGCTGTAGTCCGACTACACTCCACTCAAGTGTCTTAATCTGAAAACTAAAAGTCATTAATGCAGAAGAATACATTTAACATTTGTTTTAATTTGATATTCATTCACAGCTGGTGCAGTCGTATCTAATGTAGTGGGGACGAGAGCGCTGCTAATGTTTGACTGAGCTTCTTTGTAATAACACATATGTACTGATGTACATTGTGCACTTTGCACAAGACAAATCTCCACCTAGGGACAATAAAGCACATCTGATTTGATTTGATTTATATTTACTAAAAGCAGGGTGTACATAACCACCATAAAATCATCAGTACTTGCACAACATGGCTTTCAGCACAATAGACTTTCTGATTAAATATTTTCTTTCTTTTTGTTTATTAAGTAAGTTTGATTTGGTTTAAGACTTGAGGCAAACGTAGTATTCATCTGAAATGAGACGATAAAGCTTCATGTTCAGCTGTTTGAGGATCAGCAGCCAGCTGATGACTGTACTGTTGCAATATATAAATTATATCTGAGTGTGAACAGTAAATACTAAACACTTAAATCAACAGAGGTTTCAAAACTCACCAAAAAAAAAAAAATCCTTATAATTAAAAATAATAGTAACTGGACTGGCTTTACTAAAACAAATGAGCATAGGACCATGTCCTGGTCTCATCTTAGTGACTGAATAAATGTGTATAATGTGAATAAATGATAATAAAGCTGTTTTTAGTGCTTGTCTTTTCTAACAGCATGTGGAGTAGACGCTAATGTTGGCAGGCCTCGGTCTCCAGCCCGGTGTCAGCGCGGTGCGGGGCTCCACAGATGGACCGCAGCTTCCTGATTAGTCGCGTTAATCTGCTGTAAGCACAATGTAAACTTGCTGATGTGACCTCAGCAACAACAACTGCTGCTTGTGATGCATTTATGCCTCGTGTCCCAGCGGGAAACGGGTGTGTGCGCGAGAAAAACAAACGGAGCAAATGTGCGACCCGAAGCAGACCTTGATCAGAGCTCGGGGCGTTTTTATATCAGCCACACACTCAGGCAGGTCATTAAAACCAATGTACGGGACATGACAACAGACAGGTCAGCAGCTCTCAGAGGGAGAGACAGGGGTCAGAGTTCATGGCTTCAAAGCGGTGAATGCTTTCATCACAGTGCTTTGATATAGGTTTGAAATGGTGTTTTCTGATGATTACTGTTCCTTTTTAAAGCATTGTCCTTTTACAATATTAGTACAACATTAAATATTAAATGGACATATATCCTCAGGACCTTTATTCTATTATTGTTTTATGTAAGATTTAATCAATAAAAAGGTAAGTTACATAAATCGATCATTGCAGAGGTGAAGATCCACCCGACGAGAAGCATACTGAACCTTTCACAAGCAACGGAAAACAGAAAAAATAAATATATATATTTATATTTCTGTATTAGATGGACTTCAGATGCATTTCCAGTGTAAGGATTGCTCAGCTTGGTTCAAGGTTTGCAGAAGTCTGCTCCAGAGACAGTGACGTTCCACAAGAGACACAAAAGCTGTGGTTCTTTGAGACATAGATCTGATTTGTTGTTGCCAATAAATGAGTATGATGATAAAGAGTAGAGTAACTCCTGGTGGGTAGTCCTGTATTCTGCTGCAGCATTAAACTGTTTTTGTCAAATTACAGCTTTATGAACTTTATAGTAAAGGATTTAATAAGTTAGAAGGTATGTGTATTTAAATGGGATGAGCTATTACAAAAATCAAAAGATAATTACACAAAGTGACTCTGAGCCTTTGGTCCAATGCCACAGCTGAAGAAATGACAGGTTATACAGGTTAGAGCAGAAAGGAGAGTACTTTGTTGTGATTATTACACTAGCATTAAAAAAATGAATGAAAAATGAAAATTGGTTGCTTGTTCAAGACTTTTCGTTACTTGCACTTGTCTGGAACATCTTTGTCACTAAAACTCTTCAGGTTCTGCACAAACTTTTCAGTTCAAACATCCACAATTATGCCACCAGACATGCCACTGCTAAGACATGTATTATTATCTATTTAACGTTTTGTTCTAGAGGAATGTACGAATGAAATGCTTCCCCTCCAATTTTTTTTAACATCATAACATGAACATTAATTTCATAAATAGATTTTATTGTGATTGAAGCTGACATTTTTTCTTAATTCCTTGTTACTGGATGTAACATACATTTATTTATTTTTATTTCAGTTTTGTTTTTAATTTTGGACTGTTGCTCTTCTTTTTTCAGATCTTTGTCTGTTCGAAGCCCAGGAAGAATAGAAGGAGCTTTTCTGTGGCTAATGAGGACCCGAAATAAACAAACAGACAAGAGTATAACCCGGAGAGAGCGGGAAACGAACCACTGACCTTCTGCTTAAAGGACGAGCACCTTTAACTTTAAAGTCTTAGAACTGCGGCAGTTTAAGGACTCGCTGTTTCACAAGTTCTGCTCTCGTTTAATGCAATGTAGACAATAAATGTTTCAACTTAGAAAGTGAAAAAACAGCTGCTGAGACTAGACACTAGATTTGTTTTTAGATCAAAAATACACTTATCAGGTTTGATGTTTGCGTCTCACATCTTTACCTCACATCCTCGGCTTTAGCTAATGTTTTATGTAATAGAAATACAATGTTCATGCTGGAATAACCTTGTACAAGCTGTTTCATATAATAATAATGTAATCAGTGTCGGTATCAGCGATATTAGCTCAGTGTTACCTGGTATTATTTTAAAACTAAGTTCATTGTACATTTTCAAACCACATTGTGCAGCTTCAGCATTTAACAGACTTCCATCTTTATTAAAGTCTTGTCGTAAAATCTTTGATAAAACTCACTTGATCTTTACACTGCAGTGAAACCTTCGTATCTATTTTAATTATTAGGCATTATGTTTGTGCAAAAGTGGACAAAAGAGAGTTGTCTTATTCAAGAATCATCGAACATGAAGTGGAAAGAAACGACTCCATGTTAAACGCTCGTCATTTCAGGGGTTAAAGACTTTATTTACATTAAAATGTACAAACGGCATTAACGACGGGTTTAAGGACGTGAAAGAGGCCCTAAAACGGAGATAACTAGTGCAACAACAACAATCCCAGCATTTCCAACACTTCAAAAGTTAGTTTCAGTTCGTGTTGTGTTACCTAAACCTTTTGTTACATGATGATTGCCGTTCTCGTTGCCATTATGTGAAAGCATTATGCACTAATTGTTGGTTGTCGTTAATGTGTTTAAATCCGGACACGTTTGACGGCGTTGACATAACGTTTGATGGAAGTTAATAACGAGACCAGACTTATTATACGAGGTGTTTCTGCCGTTTAAGCTCCAATTAGCGCCGTAGCTGCCAGAGTTTGAGTTAACGACACACACTTCATTAAAGAGCCTTTAATGGGGCTTGTCAGGTATTAAATGTTGCGTAAATGGGGCACGCGGCGCTGACAGCAGAGGAGAGCAAAAATCTGATCAACTGAGGTCGATCGAAGCCTGAATTCTCCCAAAATAACTCACGACCTTTGAGAGAAAAGTAAATTAACAAACGTGTAGCACAATGACTTCAGACGAGGGAGGGGTGGAGCTTTATTTAGAGGTTCATTAGCTTTCATTAATCTGACTTTGACAAGATGTTTAAACTTAATTTAAAAGTTAAACTCTTTTCTTTTTTGATGTTTAATACATGTTGTACATGTTTTAATTTTCTAAAAATAACTAAGTCCATGCACTTCTTCGAAGTGTCTATATAAACCTAAATTTGAAAACATCTTTGACATTTAGGGACATAACATAATAGATAACATTGTAGATTCATTAAAAAAAGGAGATAGGATCATAATCATCATACTTTATCTTTGCCCTCTTCAGTGCCACCATTACTTCTTTTGGAGGTTACTGATTGGATGTCAGCATCAGAGGGGTCCACAGCTCCCCTGGTGGCCCGGAGGACATACAGCTGATTAAATCCATGTAAAAACACTTAGGTTTGATCACGCTACGGACCAGAAAACCTTCACGCTCTTTAGATTCAGCAGTTCACCTAGACGTGAGAAAGCTGGAGCACTCTTATTGCCCAGTAGCTTTTATTGAACATATATTTTGTTGTAAGTAAAGTTGCTCTAAAGCACTAGAGAGAACTTTTTTGAGTAATTTGTTTATTTATTTTGCCAATAAAGCTGGCTCTCTTCTACCTGTGGTGTCATTAATATCTGCTCCAGAAAAACATGAATGTGAGTAATAACTCTTGAATTTATCAGTCACATGACCAGTTTCTACTTTGGACTTGAACTATTTAAACCTACCACCTCTTTCTTTTTCTCCTGCACTGGTCTTAGTCTTGACCTGGTCTTAGTACTACTCAGTCACATACATTTCAAAAGTATTCAGTCACTTTAGATGTGTTCACTGACGATTGACAATTTTCTCTCTTTTGCCACTGCCTTTAAAACTTGCTAAGTTTCACAGCTGGAAAAGTCTGCGCTGCTAAGTCCTAATGATCTCCTACACTGAGGTCTTTACTGCAGCGAGTGTGTTCAGATAAAGGAGAGTTCAAGAGGTCGACAGCCGTGCGAGTCGTCTGCAGGGAGCAGCTCAAACCACTGGTCCTCCGTTAATGAGCCATAATGTTACATCAATGTCTACGGCTAAAATTATTAAATAAAGTTTAAGGCAAACCAGGATGTAACCCCAGAGCTTATTATCTCAAACTAAAAGGCTGCAGGAGAAGATGAGAACTAAGTCTCTGGTGTAAAGGCCAGGCTCTGAAAATCTTCTGCAAATGAGAGACAACTAAATGGTCATTAGGAGGAATTTATTTGATAATAAAGTATTTTTCTTCCAACTCTTATTATTCCCACATTATTATCCCAATAGTTTAAGCCTGAGTAATGTGGACGTATTTGAGTCTGATGAAATGAACTTAGTCCTGCTTTAATCCTAGGTTTAGTTACAGCGCTGGGGTTTAACCTAGATTTAAATCTGGTTTAATTCATTCCAGGTTTAGTCTTCATTTAGACACAGGATTGTTCCTGGTGCCTGGTTTAGTTCTTGGGTTTAACCTGGTTTAGTCCTCATTTAGTTTTCCCTTTAGTCTTCAGTATCGTCCTTGTTTACTTCTGGAACAGGTCTTTGTTGGATCTGGGTTTAGTCTTGGTTTAATCTTGTGTTTGACATGATTTGGAAGAAAGATCAATCAACACATTTCAGTTTTGAGCTCACTTTCTCTTAGCACTTAAAATATATAAAAATAAATAATAAGTGACTTTGCAGTCTTTGCAAAGAATATAAAGTTCGGCCGATTTCCGAGAGGTCAGTGGTGATTTAGAGTTTTTATTGTTATTGCAGTACCATCGGTTCCCACCAGGGGAATAAGAGACAGTGTGAGAGGTCAGGTTGAATCCTCATTATCCTAAAGAATAGTGTTACATATCTATCGCTTTGGTGTAATTGCAGGACACTTAACACAGTTGACCCACACACAGTACGTTACCCTTTTGGAGCTAAAGCCGTGTTAAACCTCACTGCGTCTCTGTCTGCCACTCATTTACCTTCAGGAGGCTCCATTTCCATTATTCGAGTTCATTTAAGCCCTCTCTGTCTCACTGTGAGGATAAACAGTCAAACCACAGGACTCCAGCCGCTCAGGTCAAAATGAGACGCCTCTCAATTCTCTCTAACAGGGATCACACTGTTTTCTGGAGATTATTGTTGGGACTTTTCTAAGACATTCTTTGTAGGTATCTATGTGCTGAATCAAAATGAGGCTACAGAAATCAGAATATGTGTATGATTTGTTCCTGAACGATCAGATCAGTGCAGGTTCCACAGTAATGCAGTCAAAGTACCAGTATGTTGAAAGAAGGAGCACCAGAAAATACAAATTCATTCCATCAAACCGACGTTTAGAGCTTACCTAGCTCCGATTTCACTTTCAACTCGCCTTATCTTCAACTCGTTAAACAACATCTCCATTTCACTTCCCTTTTCTTTCTATTTATGTATTGCTTTTTTTCATAAAAATATGCATTTAACACCAATAAAATCGTATTTCTCTGTTATTTTCACAGCCATTACTTCCTTGTTGACATCAGTGTTGACCAATGGGTGCGCTCCTTTTTTCCAGAAGCGAGCTGTGATTGGACAAAGACCTGAACGGTGTTGAACATTCTCATCAATTAAAATTCAAAGCCTAGATGACAGCTTAAGTTATTTTTTTATTTTATTTTTTCAGAGATGATTGCGTTTAGAAGATTAAACAGTTAAAAACTGAAAGAGTCTGAGGAAAGAGGGAGGTCTGGGCATCCTGCTTAGACTCCTCAGACCTGGTCCTGGAGAAGAGAAACCACAAACAGCAACAATACCAAATATTAGTATTGCATTGATACTGGGATAATTATATTGATATTTCAGCGTTTGTTTGAATTCCGGTCTGGATTTTTGAAGTTTTTGTAAGTATTTAAACATGAAAAGGTATTGGGATGTTAGAAGTGTGGCTCTGCGTGCTTTAACCCCGCCCCCTTTCCCTCTGCTCGATTGTGAGCGAGATGTAGTGTCATGTGACTCAGCAGCAGCAAATGTGCAAGGCAGGAGTTAAACCAGCAACAACAAACAAGAAGCTTGGCGGCAGAATGGTTTGACCAAATATAATTCTGGTGGGAAAAATAGTTGGGATCATATTTGCAGCTATTATTGCTAATAGAAGCTGTTTATCGTAAAGTCAGAGGATAAGGAATACATAGTGCAACATTTTCTTATTAAAATCGGTGATATTAGTACAGTTTTATACTTGGTATTGATCGATACTCCCTCTAATACTCCTTTTGACTTTTCCCTTCTGGTGTTGTCACTGTAAATCAATAATTATGTTTCCCATTTTCAGTTCTGTGAAGTCTTTGAGCCGGATGTCCTCCATTTATCCAGACTTGGGACCGGCACAAAATACAGACTTTTGTGGCTGGGTAATTTGATTTAAAACACAATTAGCACAAACTACCACAACTTCCACAATATTTTATTTATACATTTTAAAATGAGAGGGGGTCAGTCTATCAGCGGAATTTTATAAATAATTCCACTTAAATCCATTTCCAAATCAGGCACTAAGCTGCTGCTATGTTGAAGAATTGCATGCCAAATATAAAATTCTAAAATAAAAAAAAGCCAGATTGATACATTATCCCTTAGTTTGTTGTGTTTACTTGAAAAAATACTGACCAAATGACACAATTAAGAAAAGAATTATAGAAAAAAAGTTCAAAACTCATAATTAAAACATTCAGTTTGTAAACCTTTTCAAACTGTAATGTTGTCAATTTCCAGATTAACAAAAGTAACACGATTAACATTTTTTACCACAGCTTTCACATAAACTGTTCAACTTTGTCCCAGTTTTTCCAGAATTCCCCGTTTTCTCCAGGATGTGTGGGAGGACAGGACACAGCCTTCTTCACACTCGCCTGGGCCTTCATTTCTCCGTCTTCTCACTTATTTGGACACTCCTCTGTTCGGCGGGAGGCACGTTCTCCTGCTGCGCACCGGAGGGAACAAACATGATTACACGGCTGGGATTACTGCGCTCTCACTCCAACGTAAAGAAAAAAATAAAACCTCCTGGGATTGTGGTCTTTATCTCAGCAGCGTTTTGACGTTTAAATTGAGGTCTGTGGGTTTTCATGAGGCAGCTTTATTTTTTAAGACAGCGAGCTATAGTTTTACCATTACTACAGATTAAGTTCAACAGAGGCTGTGCCAGATATTATTTTTATTTTATTTTTTTGAGATGTGTAATCATGTGTTAATCCTGGCTTGCACTGATGGATAAAAGTTGGGGTGGCAGTTTTGGTAAAAGTATTGCTGCTTTCAGGAGACGGCATTGGTCTCAAGAGGTGGTGATAAATTAAAGAAATGTATCCACACTTTAAACACTCTGGCTCCAAATGGACTGAATTATGACTTTACTTTTAAATATTGTTTTGGGTTATAGGGTTTTTTGGTTTTTAGTGTTTTGTTGAATTTAAATTTAGTTTGACCTCTTGAAAATTGTAAGTAGCACGTGATTATTGAAGGTACTATTGAAGGGTACCTCTGACTTGCCGACTATAACTACGTAGCACTTGATTGTAATTGCTCTGATGAAGGCTCTTGGACAAAATGCTGGTGTTCACTTTTATTGAAGTGAGCCAAATCAACCAGTCTTATTTATATTTACACAAGTCTGAACTGAATGAATCTTCATTTTTCAGGCAGAGACTGGCATTATGAAAAGTAAATGATGCGTCTCCATGTTTAGTCCAGACACCTTTACCATGAATACATTTATTGACACAAAACCATGGTTCACCTGGAAGAGCATATACCAGCATATACCATACTCAAACAACTTAGAGGGTTCGATTATGGCTTGGGTCCATTTTCTCATCGATATTCTGCTCTGTCCTCCGGTTTGCTGTCTATCTACACCATCTTGATCTAATTAAGGCTAAATAGGCTAAATTAACAAATCTCTGCCATCTGTGCTTCTTAACACAAAATACTATACTTTAAGACCTTCACAGAGTTCTAATTTACCAAGTCCACAAGGTGCTGAAGCATTGTTAACACCTCAGAGTACACGTTTGACTAACGTGAGCGGCACTCTTCCTGGCGTATGACTCGGTTGGAGGAGGTGGTGGGCTGCGTTTACATTGTGTACAATTAATGCAATCTCTTAATTAACTTCATCTATTGTTTCTTCCACAGGGACAGTGCACAAGGTAATGAGCAGTTCTTCAGTTGCTTTGTTACTTTTAACCCCTAAAGTTGGAGACATGTCGATATCCAATGTAAAAATACTCACTTCTAATAAACAAAATACACTTTATAATGTCATAAAGTCAAGTCAGCTACAAGAGATAAGTGTGCTCAGGCCCTGGTCAGGCTTGTGGAAGTGTTAGTGCAGACAATGGACACTAATACTCAAATGTCTCCTTTATAACAGACCTGTCAGACTCATGATCAGCTGTGGAATGGAAATATACAGATTAAAAATGCTCTTTTTCATATGTAGGCCCTGAAAAACCAAGTCAGACAATAGATAATTACACATAAGACAAAGAACCCACGTCAGACTGTACCTTCTCTCATATCTTTTTGAAAGCCACCTGGATAAGTGGTTTTGGAGAAGAGACCTGGATTGTTGCGGCGTATTGTGCTGTCGTACGGTGGCCCGGCGACGCTGACAGCTCAAATGCTAAGTGACTTTAATTTCCCTGGAGGTGAGGAGCCCCCCGACCGCCGCCATCGGCAAACAAAACTGCCATCAGGACTAAACAGCCCGTCCTGATTTAATATCGCTTATTTAATCCAACACAGAATAGCAGGCGGCTGATGAATAGGGAATATGTGTCTGTTTTCTTCTACAGCGCCGACCCTTTTTATTTGTATCCACAGAAATATTAATAACCAGAGCGGGATATGAAAAGGTTTTAGCAGTAAATTGATCAACGAGAAAGAGGCAGCTGCTGTTTGCGAATCGGAAAACAACATTTCAGTCTAATGAGTAATAACGGCACGTAGCAAAAGGTCGGGGCGGCGTTCAGCCCGTTTTAGCGGCCGCCGCAGAGGTATTCTCTCAGTCGGATTGAAGCACAGAGAAAACATGTCTTCATTTAACAGCAAATCAAATCAGTTGTTTTGAATATACGCTGACCTTTTCAGAGCGAGGGCCGGGAAATATTTACAACTCCATCTGTGAGGATTGGGCCTGAGAAAGAAGAAGACTGGGGTTGAAGCAAATTATATGTGTTTAAAATATGAAGGCTGGGTTTTATCCTCCGTGGCTTCAAATATATTACACTGAGAGAGTGAAATTCTGTTGTACAACAGGTTTGTCCAAGTCAACGGTTCCCAAACTGTGGGGCAGGCCACACTAGTGACCAACAGAGACTCCAGGCTTTTCTTAATTGAAAACTAAATTTAAACTGCATATGTAAAACATGCATACAAACAATAAAACTGTGATGTAAAACATAACCTGCATTTGAATCAAAAGCAAATTAAAAAGCTATCCTTGATAAAAGACAGTTTAGACTTGGTGCATGTGACAAACCCAGAAACAGTGCAATCAATATATTATTTTACTTTTACTTTGAAACATTAACAGGAGATGGACCCTTATCTGTGACTTTAGATTAAACTGACTAAACCTGAGCCCACACAAAAAGAAACTCCCACCTGATGCTCGCTCCTGAACCCACCAGCGTTGTTCGACGAAGGCGTCAGATGTTTCCTGAGCAGATGAGCCCCTCCGTCAATAGCGCCTGAGCAATTTCTGTAAATGAACAAAACTTACATACATGAGGATATGTTTCCTCTGGGACTGGGGCTGTCCACTTGTGTATTTTTATGGATCTGATAGCTTTGTGAACTCTGACCTCTGACACTGCGCAGGAATGTTTCATGTAAAACACTTCAGCCTCCGGACGTTTGAGTCCACTGAAGAACAAAGCCCACCTTCAGCTAGGACGACTGGCGGATCAGTGTGAAGATTACAGTCGATTGAAGGAAAATGAGCCACGGTAGAAAAGCACTGCACAACACTGCAGTGGTTAGATGGGACCTGTGGAAAACGCATGTTCTTAAATGGAAGCAAACTTGGCGGTCTTGACTACAACATTAGTATATCTCGGTTTTAAGATGTCATATTTGTGAAATTAAAAGCAGTAATGCCATACATTCTTGAATTATGAACTGATGATATACTTAATCATCAATCCAATAATTGATATATCCAAACAAACAACAGAAAATGTTTGGACCCATTTATTTGCAGGAATGAGGTGTATTTGACTTTTAAAACAACATTTGTTAATGTATTTAATGTTGCAAACACAAAACCCACATTTTCCCTCGAGGTTATATCCCTCAGAGTCTTATATCGTTCTTGTTAGGTCCGTGCCTTCAGTGTCAAAAGAAGCCGACATCTCACACACATAACTCTGTTTGGGTTGGTAACTGTATCAGACCAAATGGCCCTGTCATGTGGGGTTCCACAGGGGTTTATCCTGGGACCCCTATTATTCAATCTTTACATGCTTCCTTTAGGACAGTTAATACGCAGCTGTGACGTATCCTACCAGAAATATGAGATGAAACTCAGATTTACATTTCACTCACAGCAGCTGAAAACTGTCACTGTCTCCAACTGAACAGAAACAAGACTGAACTAATCATCTTTGGAACAGAAGTCACCTCGAGTCTCTTTCTCTGAAATTTTAAAACCAGGTTAGAAATATAAAAGTCATCATGGACTCAGACTTGAATGTCCACATTTTATCCCCTTAAAAACATTTCCAGAGTCAAAGGGATAATGTCTTAACCAGAGAAACTTATTCATGACTTTCTCTCAAAATGAGTTTCAAGACTTTTGCGCTGTGCACACCTCCAGCACTAACACGTACCGTTATATCCAGTGTGGTCTGTGTGTCTACGTATTGTCTTTTTGTGTTATTGTAAAGCGGTATATACAAAATAAAAACATTTAAAAATAAAATAACAATAACTAACAATTATTATTATCATTACTAAGCACTTTGAGTAACCCTTGTATGGAGTGTGCTGTGTAAATAAAATTGCTTTGCGGCTGTTACGGAGTCGAATGAGCAGTTCAGAGCCGTTAGTAAAGTGTAAACTGTCACATATGAACCTGATTTACCCAGTTATCTATTTTTATTCATTCTGAGACTATAGCAGCGTAAATTTGTCCAATTTTCTTTAACACACACAGGATATTATTGTTATTGTGTCGGTTGTAAGTCAAGCTAACCACTTACATTTTACAATAAGACAGGAAAGAACAATAACTTAAAACTTGAACAGGATGGAGTTGTTGCATTGGCTGAGGTCAAACTATGTCTAATAATAAAGTGCTCAGTAAACCATAAACCCAGTGTAAAGCTGATGTGCTGATTTACCGATGCATCGTCGTAAAGTCTAATTGCTTAAGAAGTGTATTCATTTGTCTCCCACCTCCAGATTTTAGCGTTGAAGTTCACATTGTCCCGCTGTCAGATTGTTCAAAGAGCGTCTAAACACAAAACGGCACAAGTGTTGAATGAGAAAACACAGATTTACCGCTCCTCCTCCAGAGAGCTTTAAGAGAAGAGAAAGAGCCGAGGATGTCACACTAAAATAATCTAATCCTGTAAGCAGGGGAGGGATATTGTGGCAACGTGAAGAAGAGGAATAAAAACAGCTGAGAATGGGAGTTTTTTTTTCTGCTGAATGATGACAACGACGTTGCCTCGGGGCCACAACAATCAGTGTGAATAAACAGCAGCCTCTGAATGAGGCTCAGAGAGGAGGGAACGACAAATAGGACACAGGAGATCCCAAAATGAGAGGGGAAGTAAGTGATTTTAAAAGAAAATAAGGTTTAATTATACACAGTGGTCTGATGCTGCAGTCCTGTGGTCCTCGGAGTTGAACATTTAAAGCCTGGAAAAAAGAAAAAGAACTGGGATTTGATTTGTGGCCTGACTTTTTGACTTAACAACATTGATTATCAACAAGGGACAAAAGCAGTTTTATTCATTTGCTAAATAAGCATTTTTAATATGACTTTATTGTTATTTATAAAAGCTACAGATTCATTTTAGGCATTTAACCCCAAGCAGTCAGGGTTGTATTTAGTTTAAAAAAAAAGTCTGTGTTCAGTCACAAGTAGAAGCAAATGATGTACCTTCAACTGCCCAAAGACATGCATAAGAGAGTCTAACCCTAGCTGTACACCCAAAACATTTCTGTGTAAAACATTTTTATTTCCCATTTACCAAACATGAAAAAAACATCCTCAAACATGCTTGTTCTGTAGGTGAACCTAATGGAAATGGCCCCCAGGGAATGGTTGTTGGTCACTGTGACCTGAAGGCCATTGTCCAGGGTATCCTTCTATACTGGCCTGAATAAGGTTTTTTAATCTTTAATGCAAAAAAATATTTAACTCCACATCATATGAACTGTAACATAACCTGGGCTAACAGAAATTAAATGCTAAATAAATAAAGATAAAAGATAGAAAAGCATTAAAACCTTTATTCATTAGACAGTATGTGATCACCTGTTCACTTTCCCACTTCAAGAAACACAAAATAATGAACTTTTCACCTACTTCATTCTGAAAATCTTCACTTTGGGAGCTGTAATGTAGACAAAAAAAATAAAAAATGTTTTCAAAATTCTCTGCATGAACTTGGACTAACTTTATATTTATTTATTTCTATTTTCTGTTTCCTGTTTGTGGCGGGTTTATTGCCAGAGTAAATGTGGGTTAACACTTTTCGGAAACACCTGCTGCACAAAGAGAGTGTCGTCAGCCGAGGATGACTTTCTCTACATGACCTCCTCCGACGCAAAATTATTCCTCTCTGGGTTTTTTTTTCCCTTTTGTCATTCTGACAACGCGCTTTGAACTCGTCTTTCCCCGGGTTACATCAGCGGGACGTGGAGCAGATAAGTGAATAAATTGTGTTGGAATTGTCAAAAACTGTCACAGCCTTTGTCTGACGGGAGCTGAGCGCGAGTGGGTGGGTCGCTCTGTCAACGCTCTGTTTGTCTTTTCAGGATTTCTGCAGCTAGTTTCACCGCATCAGCCTCCACAGCCACAAAAAACTCACTGCATTACAACTAAATCCTGGAGGGTTTACTGGGAATAATTACAGACATCTTTACCCTAATATTTTTGCCAATTTAGAAGTCTCTCTAGACATGCCAGTTCTTTCATTTTTTCTGTTCCTTACAAAAGAATTAGCCTGGTCTTGGTGGATTTGAGTTGGATTTCCAGAGGGAAGTAACAACGGACAAAATATTAAATTGTTTGGAAAGAAATATCGACCAAAACATTGCATAAAGCCTGTTCCAGTTTTGGATTAAAATATGGATTTCTACAGGCTGAAAATAGCTGATGATAACTGATTTCAGACCCATTTCACTTTGCAGAGTAAATGGGTATGGCTGGCCGTACTTACTTAGGCACCTTTACGTTTCCTCTTTGCTGGTTCTTGTGTCCCTTCCATTTTGAGGTAGGTTTTCTTGTAGCATCTTAAAACTCTTCACTATCAATGATAAGCAAGGTTACAGTATCACTGCAAACACTGACCCCTTCATGACTTTTGACCTGGACTTGGTTTGTTAAACTGTTCCCTGGGATCTCCAGAGGTCTTCCAAAGTTGCACACACTGGCCATGACTCAAAATTAACCTTCCTACATCCAAGTCATGTGCCCTGTCCATTCTGAGGTGTTGCATTAGCCAGGTCTGTTCACACACAAAGTTTTGAACGAAAAAACACCCAGAAAACCACTGCAAGATTAAAGACTCTCTCCTGTTTGGTAAATTGAGTTTATACATAACACATAAACCTTTCAGCGTGAAACCTCTGCTATATTTGTGCACACTTGTCTCATGTAATGAGCGTGGGAAGGATTTCAACAATAATGATGGTTCTTGGTCTTCATGGCAAAAAGAAAAATCTGTCCACACAAATAACTTAAAATAGTCATGATATTGTGTGTCATCACCTGGTGGTCTGGAGGACCTTTACAGTTTTGTCTTGGTCTTAGTCATGACATGTTCTTGATTAGTTTGGTCTTGAACATCTCATTAAGAAAACACACCAGTTCTGACAGACGTGGAAACAAGTTGCATTGATCAATTGAGATGGACAGTAAGCAGACACAGAATTATTTCTAAATTATCTTTGGGTAAATCCAGGCATAGAAACATCTTTCTCCACATTCTGTGTTTCCCTGTTTCCTCTTCGTCTCACCTTCGACCTGAACACATCCACTGAGTCGGAGCTCTTAGGTTTTCGGACAGCAGCCATGTTTAATTCATGGCAGGCCGTCTCCGTCTGCGTCGCTGTCTCCTTTAAGTCGTCCCTGTGGCGGTTTGACAGGGGCTCGGCGAGGGACGGCTGAATGTCTCATTTCCTGACTCGTCCTGATAAGCTTCAGTAAAAAGGTCTAAACGGCCGTGACAGGTGCCGGCCTCCAGACTTCACTTTACATCACTCCGCTGTTAATTTTGGTTATCTCCAGCGTCCTATTTGTCGTCCCCTCTTCTCTCCGCCTCTCAGTTTTTCATTTAGAGACTCTGCAGTGTTTTTCTGCTGATTAATGTTGGCCCCAAGGCAATGTTTTTGTCATCTAAACTCGCTCTCAGCCATTTCAGTCCTTGTTTATCTTAACACTGTGTGTGTACCAGAGCAATAATATGTGATATACCTTCATAAAATGCAGGTTAAATACTTTCAAATTATGATCCTTGTTGTAGAATATTAAGTCCCTGTCCCTCGGCTTTACAACAAACAGAGTCTATTTTCTGGTATCTTGTCCGAGCCTTAAATGATTTGCTTTTGCTCTGGGTTCAAACGATGGTTGAGCCGATGAAAACTGGCAGCAGGTACACAGCAGAAATTTACAATCAGTCAGTTATATGGCCATTTGCAAACTGTTTTTGGCTCAGGAGACCCTAATCATAACTAGTACTCACCTGAGTCGCTAAAGGTGTCATACAGGTGGTCTTACACAACCTTCATGATCGGTTGTTCTCACGACGCTTTCAGAGATAGCCCAAGTGCTATAGTACTTTTGAGACGAGTCTAAAGAGGATGTTGTTTCTCAAACTAATTTTTCCTTCATCAAGACAAATTTTTTTGTCAACATCTTTCTTGAGACTCGTTGTTGTGCTAATGTGGCACTGTTGGCAGCTAAAAGGCAAGAGTGGAACTATGCTGACGTAGACGTTAAGGGCTAGATTTTTATGGCGTAAAACGCAAAGCGCTTGGCGAATGTGGTACTCATTTTCAGGGCGTGTCCAGAACCGGACACATCGTTTAAAAAAAGGCTGGACGGGGCAAAGTCGGGTGGAGCTTTTTTTTAGATTGTCAAGTTGCGTATGACAGAGGTTAACGCACCGTCTGTATTTCATTTTCGATGTTTTATTGAATAATTTCATCTGTGAACTCAGAGGGACATGTATTTACAAGATGACACAACATTTATGAATAACAGCAGTTATTAATATACGTTATTTTACACAAGTCACTGATCATGTCTGAACAAATAAATAAACACACCTTAAATAGAAAATAAATGGAGTAGATAGAGACTCTGTCACATTAATAGAAACGTACTGTTCTCAGGGACGTGTCACACTTGTGTTTGAAATAAATGAAGAGCAATAACGGTGTATAAGACTAAAACAGGACATAACCCGACATAAAGCAGCACGTGGATGTTTGAATAGAGAATAAATGATGGGACAAAGTGATTAAACCTTGCAACATTCAATGGTAGCTCTGCTGCAGGAAGAGGCCACAGGTACGGCACAGGTGAGTAAAGGTGAGATGTCTTTGAGTAAAAGCAGCCGTTATGTCCCAGAGAAGCTTCTAGAACCAGGTCATTGTTTTTGGAAAACAGTCCTCACTTATTTTATACAAGGTATTTATAAATTCATCTTTTTATCAACGTATAATACAAAATAAATTTGACCTTACAATTGAATTATGTATTTAAAATACTGTATGTATGCAGGTTTTTTATTTTTTAGACTAGTAAAAAAAAAAAGATCAATACATTTTAAATGCATTAATAATGTATCTATATTATAATTGTTTTCTTTATAAATCTCAAATAGTGCTGCTTAGATGCCTTCAGATTCACGAGTGTTACCAGGTCTCAGTCCGTGTTGGGCTAAAACCCCGCCTCAGAAAGTCCACACCTGAAGCAGGTGGAAGAAGGCCAATCAGCCACACTTCACTGACCATGAGCCTGTCGCCGAAGATCGGGCTTCCACTAAAATCTGGAAGATTTGTTACCTCAGTATTTAGTCTTTCAATGCCTGCCAGCTCACTTTCTAATGTTTGCCAGTGCCATTTGTAGCACCTGTGTTGCTCCAGGTAGGTACAGTATGTGGCACCTGTGCTCGCCTGTACGTTGGGCCTCTTCTTTGGAAACTACATTCTTCTTGGGGTGGTCTCTGGAGTAAATACCTCGTGTGACGTACGACCACCATGAAGAGCAGTGCCAGTGACAGAAGCCTGAGTCAGAAGCAGAGATTGTGATCGAGTATGTTCTTGGAGACTTGGCTTTAATCATTACTACAGCTCATGTCTTTGTTTGAGGCCCGGTGGGTTTCTTGTCTACCTCACCATGTCACAGAAAGACAGAGAAGCTCAGAGCAGCGGTTTACGGAACGTCGAGAAAAACGGCCTTAAAAGTCCCATAGCTGGACTTTTATCTGAACAACTCTAGACTCACCAAAGACCAATAAGGTACAGTGTGTGTGTGCTTAAATGATTCATGGCCCTGTTATACCCTTAGCAGAAAACTTTATTCTAAGAAGGTTTTTATTTACTGCAGGTTTTTCTCATCAATAAACATATTCCCCATTTTCTGGAAGTTTATTTTGTTTTGTGCCTCCAAACTCATAATTAGGCCTGAGTACATAATACTGTTTTATGTTTTGTATTAATAACCAACACTCACAACTCAGTTAAGTTTTCTCTGCTGCTTTGCTTTGTTTGAGAGAAACCAGGTCAGTTAATGGTGTTCTGTCCGAATGATAAAAACTATCTGTGCTGGAAATAAATACAGCACAAGAAAAGGCTGACGAAGGAGAAAACTGCAGGGTTTAGTCGTTAATGTGGACCAACCAGAGACCGCTGATCCAAACACAGGAGAGTGGGATGAAAAAGCAGAACTTACAGCTAATGCAAGTTTGTTACAAGTTCAACTTAAGTCCAAACATACAACTAAATTAAGTCTTAACGCAGATCCAATGAGCCCTTTGTTGCAATTAAACCAAGGACTATACCTGTCCTAGTACAGAACTAAGACCAAAACACAGGACTTAAGCGGGACCAAGATTTAAACAATAACTAAACCAGGAGTAGATTAGGTCTAGACCAAGAACACAGGCTTAAATCAGAACTAAAACCCAGACTAAATAAGAATACACTTGGATTTAACCTTCACTAAATATTAAATCAAATCAAAATCCACGACTAAACTTGGACTAAAAGGTAAAAGCCCTGAATTCAGTCAGGCTCATTAGACCAAACACTAAACAGGATTATGCATAAGACTAAACCCTACCACCCAGAGGTAACCCTACACAAGGACGAGCTACAACAGAAACTGGACTACACCTGGACTAAAACTGGAGCCAAAATATGTCAAAACTCAGGATTAAAGTAGGACTTTTTCCATTAGATCCTTTATATCTGTTACTTTAATAAAAGATTTGAAGCTGAGTTTGATGTGTCATAACAACATCCATCAAAACTCACCTCTGAGCCGAGATATGAGTGTGTCCGTCCGTGACAGCCGCGTGTCATCATCTCGCCAAAATAAAATAAAAGCTGCTTCCTGCCGTGAGGACTTAGCAGCGGCGTAGCGAATGAGTCTGTCAATCAAAGCCACCAATAATTGGACGCCTTTGTTCTCCCCGAATGTTTTTGTGGTTGGCTTTTTTTTCTCACAACATCTGGGCACATTTCATTTGTCTGCAGCTTTTTTGATTTTGGACAAAAGAGAGCTTTTTTTTTTTTTTTTTTTTTCAGATGGAGGTGTAAAGCAACGAGGGCCGTCAGTGAAATGATCAAACACAGAGGCTGATTAGTTCTACCTAAAATGGACACTGTTTTCTCATTTTCTGTTTTCAAACCCATAGTCCTGGAATGGACACAGAGAAAAGAAGGACAACAATAACCCATTATCTCAGCTGCACAAAACACAAAACCGTAAATTGTCTGCTGCCCTGAACCTTCTGATGGACACAGGTCTGTTTCTCCGGCTGTAATGAGCGTATTAGCACAAACAAACAAACATTTGTCACTTTGTCACGATTGTAAAGCGTCTTTTTTCCAGGACTTGGCTTCAAAGGGTGCTAATGATGTTCCAGTGACCATTTGTACCTGGTTTTATTTATGATGTATGTTATTTTTGATTCAAAAAATGGAATGCCTTTGTACTATTTGGCCCATTTGTCCTAATTTACAATGCCTTTGTTGCAGCACATATTGTCCTTAAACTGTGAGATCAAGTACCTAGAGCAACACATTAAAGTCCTGAAAGTTTGGCGGAGGGGCCTCAATGTGTGGACACGTCTTACAGAGCTTCTTTTACCCTCTCGGGATAGAGTTCTGAAGCAGACACGCAGCTGGACCTGGGACTCAGTGCTCGGTCTAGGGCTCTGTCTGGAGGTTCAGGCTGTCTACCTAAGGTCTTTAATCATCAGGTCGTTTTTAACCTTTAAGTAAAGGATTGTGCTAATACACAGACTGGATTTGATTTGGCAGAGACGTCACATGCTGCTCTACTTTCTCAGAGAGGATTGGTGCCTGGAACCTAGACCTTTTATATGATCTATAGAGCACAGTTTAGTGAAGTGTCAAAATAAAGACTTATTCTACTTAAACTGCCCTTACATTACATCCAAGTAATCTATGCTTTGTGTTGACTGAATTTAGACGAAACAAGGGCTCAAAGGGCTTCACAGAACGCACCAGAAATGTCCCCTTACCCTCCAGGTACGGGACTGTCTTCCAGGACAGACAGGCCGTGTAAAAGATGTTTCCAGGAACGCACATAACAAGAATCAGGCATTAAAACACCAAATATCTGCTTTTAGTTCTGGCACCAGCAGATCAGACCTGCAATCATAAGATTAGCCATCTTTACGCTGCTGCTTTGGACAAACCGTTTAGAATGGGTGAATGTTGCACTGTGGACAAAGTATCATGGACTCTTCCCTTGTTAGTCTGCACTCTTCTGATTGAATTCTGGGTTAAATTAGACGGAAAATACATATAGTGCATGGTCAACCCTATTGTTTTAGTTTTATTATTCAGTATTTAATAGCTGTCTTTTTTCAAACAATCCAATACGGTAAAAACAAACAGAAGAAACATAGGAACGTAGTATTTATGAGTATAATAAAATAGGACCAAAATTCTTTCTGTGTGTGGCCGCTTTGTGGCTCTGTTTTCAAGTGAATTTCAAGAAGCCCATTTATTTTATTTTTTTCTTGAAACTGAATGAAGCTGGTGTCGTTTGGTCGTAATCTACCCTCTGAGGCATTTCCACAACAAATTAGCTCGCCATGTTTCATGTTTTAATTACAGTTTGCCCTTCAGATGAGGACTCCGTTTAACAGTCCTGCCGGATTTCACACTGTCCAATAATAATTCCACTCACTCAAATACTTTTATCCCCTCCGGCTGCCAAAGAAAGGACGCGCCAGTCGCTCTTTCTGTCGAGAGTGAGACATCTCGGTGCAATTCCCTGTAACATCCGTGCTCTACACAGACTGAATCGCACTAAAGCCCGGCCGAACACACCGTAAACCCGCTGCTGTAATAAACTCAGTGGCCTCCAGACGCGGCTAAATGACTTTTCACTGTTAGCTGCTGAGAAAGATGAGGTTAATATCAGCAACGAGCATCAGCCGAAGCGAGAACAAGAGCTTTCATGTGGTTTCAAAGTGTCACGGCTGTATTTTCTCTGTGTTATTACGCTCAATGTTGTTGGGGAAATATTAAAATCACATCAGGGAACAGGCAGCAGCGTTGGAGACATGCTTCTTCATTAGCATAAACGCACACTGTAGGTTTATTTGCAAAGATGGAGCCGGGAATTTATGCTGTTGTTAAAAAGCGTAAGTGCAAGTTGTAAACAAGACTTGGCTCTGATTAAAATGGTCCATCTGAAGTTAAAAATGTGAATAAATCAGATTAGATTAGGTTAAAGCAATACAGGAGCTAATGCTAACAGAGTTCTGGTAATTTTATTTCTGCTTGTGTCAGAAGTCCTTTTTTTACTTTTCTTTATGGAATGCTGTCATTTCTATTATGATGTTTGTTGACTTAAAGACAACATTTAAGATCAAGAAAACCTTTGTTTTTCAAAAGACAGTGACACACAAGATGATTTTTGTGTAATCTCGTTCTAAACTGCAAAAGTCGGTCACAATAAAGTCACCAGGCAGTGTCTTCAAAGCTAGCAATAAATGTTTTTAGAACAATGGTTGTCAGTTTAAGTGCATTTCATTCTTTTCTACTTTATTTAAATGTTGACTGTGTAATTGGTGCATTTCTGTGACTGTCTTTAAGTGTAGCTGAAGTTGGGGATGTGTAGTTTTGAAGTCTTCAGTATAAGACTTGTGCATAAATAACCCCTAATTTACACCAACTGCACCGCGGAACAGCACCGTCATGTCAGCTTCGTATACTCTGCTTTACTCAGTTTGACGAATTCCACCAGCAGCAGCTGAGGCATGGCCCAGAAACCACTCACAGATAGGTCGGGGTTCTATTCTCTGAGCAGCTCAGCAACAATCGCCTGAGCTACAGGCCGGGAAACACAAGACCAAATAAAGTTCCGCTACACTATCACAATAAGACATCTGTGGCACCACGGACAATGTAGTTCATTGTAGAGGTTAATGTTCAAACACCAAACCCCCATTTTACAAAGACACTGTACAGAAGGAGAAGCATAAAATACATACATTATACTTTAATCTCAAACATGCAGCGGCAGCTTTGATTGACTCAGACAGAAGGCTTTAAAAATGGGGCTACGTCGGGACTGTATGGTCAGTCACCTTACAAAGCCACGAGTAATTACCCATAGTACATAAATGAATGCATATACATGTACATAATGTAGGATAAATGAGTCGATTCTTTTGAAGATTTATCATTTGCAGAAGCGAGAATATCTAAAAATATGATGAAGTTAGTGAAACAAAGGGGCAGATCCACACGTTGGTGTAAATTGATGCTTTTAGGCAGGTACGTGTAAAATGTCTTAGCGAGCGGTTCTCGTGTAATTTCAGGGTAAGTGTATTTTCTTTTAACATAAATAAATTATCCTTTAATTTGACAGACATGCCATGAGTCAAGCTTAATAGTGCCTTGCATTAAGAAGGTCCCATGTTCAATCCCGTGACAGGACAGAACTGTTCTTTTGGGGGGCTTGGATTTTTCCCACCAATTGAGATAAAAATGCACACTATAGGCTAATCCTCCGGTGAGTGTCAGTAACGGGTTAAATGCAGAGAAAGAATGTTTGAGTAAGTTTAACTTAAGCCAGTGATCTTCTGTTGCCCAGCACTGAACTGTGACTGCTTTTGTTTTTGCAGCCAATGCACCTGGATTTCAAGGTGACAGATTCACGCCATGTGCATCTCAAGACCATCTAACTTTGGATATGAATTTAATATTTAAGCAGTGTTTGTGATGGAACACAAACTGACCACTGGCTTAAATTGTTTCCACCTTGCAACAAAGCAAAAGATAGTTTTTACAGTTGTTTCATAAAGATACTGAACTAATGTTTTCAAATTTTATAAACGACTCCAAAAATGGGAGCTAAAAGGGACCGAACTATAGGAAAAATAAATTAATTGGAACTGTTGAGTTTAAAGCAGCAGTTGAGCTTTGGCTGGTCTCTGAGATAAAATATTCATCTAGGAAAAACAATTCAAACTTGTTAAATGCAGTTTTCTTGCTAGTGGCTCAAATAATTATTTGCTTTTCCAATGGACAAAATATCTGGCTACGGCTCGTAAGCTTTAGTATCTGCCAGTTTAAGCCATAATTTCAATCAAATGGTTCCATCTTCAAACTGAGTAGTGTTTCATCAGAGTTAAAACATAAAATAAAATACATTTTGTTGATAAAATGATAAAAACCAGACTGGGAGACGTTTATTAAAGTGGTGTGGGCAGTGGAACGAGTCTGAACCCTCTGACGATACTAAAGTCATTTGTTAGCGTCTCCATTAGACTTAGCTTTGGGAATCTCTGAGGGAAATAATCTCCAGCATTTGAAGCCCGTTAGCGTCGGAGAAGATGCTGAATGAGTTAAAGCGCTAAACAAAAAGAACGTCCGCCCTCGGCTTTGGCCTGTGTTGCCAGAACATTTCTCCACCGAGCTTTCCGCTTGTTGAGGCTCTCGATCAGCTCTGGCATGGACGCGCTGCACATATTGGAGTAGGCTGATTGGCTTCTGCGTCTTGGCATTGGAAGAAAAAATAACGGAAAAGGGGAGAAAAAACAAAAACTGGGAATGGTTAGTGATTAAATTCATTGGCAGCTTTTGCAACACACACATAAACAAGTGAGTCGTCTGTATTTATATTGTTGGAGCCTAATCCTGTTAATGAAAAATGTGGTGTTTTTCACAGCCACTGGCGTTAGGAGCCGCTCCGGTGGGAGGCGAGGTGGGATGAGTGTTCGGCAGCCAGAATGAATGACACATTAATAAGAAACCAATGTCGCAATTGAGTGAAAGAATGGCCCGGACGCAGCAGCATTCAGGAGGCTCACCTGAGAAAGAGTCATGAAAGAGATAAAAATGAGTGTTTTACTCATTACTTTTAGCAGAAATTACAGCTTTTTAGAACAACTTCCTAAATGAAATCCAACAAGAGACACAATCCAAATGGAAAAGAAAAGAGAAAAAAAAAAAAAAAGGACAAATACAATCCAATATTTAGCTACAAACAACCAACTACAACTCAGAATGAAGCACTTTTTAAATTCAACTATAAACACTAAAAACAAAGAGACTATGGGATATTCTAGTTGGAAAATATGTCTGTGGAGGTTCTCAGTCATCCAGGGCATCTTGAAGAAAAAAAAAAAAGGGTTGAGTAAAAGCATCTTGACTTCGTTTTCAAGGTGAAGACGTTTCGTCTCTAATTCCAAGAGACTTTGTCAATTCTGAGTTCAACTGTAAGAGAGCTGAGCTTATATCTCTAAAGGGAGGAGTTTCCCCTGAAACCAAACCTGGGCCAGGCTGTTGTGTTGTTGGTCATGAAAGTGAGGTGTGACTCCTGATGTGAGAGTCGTTAAGGCTCAGGAGAGTCGTTAGTAACACTGCTCCATACAGGCGCAGGGTGGTAAGTGTCACTGAGCCATACATATGCAGAGTCATTAGTGACACTGCTCCATACAGGCGCAGGGTCGTTAGTGTCATAGTTCTAATCAGGTGTTATGTTTGTTGTTCTAAGGTGGGGCTCTTTAGTTTTAGGTTTAAGAACACTCCAAAATTAAACTGGGCCAAATTCCACGTCTATGGATGCAGGCTTTTATGGATAGTTTGTGAATAAAAAACTAAAATTACCTAACAGATCTTTCCCACACTCTCTTGTCCTTTGGCCACAGGATTTTAGTTTTTATTTGTGTTTCTTTTTTAAAATGGCAAGAAAAACACTTTGCTGCCCCTTCATCCACTTCTAATACAACGTGTGGCTAATGTGCATCTCCAGAAAAAGCCTAATTTATTTGTTTTTCGGCAAATGCCAGAGGATTTGGACATTCACATGCTTTTCCTTGAATAAGAGACCTTTGATCTAACGAGGCAGGATCACATCAGCCTGACACTGAGCTCAGAGATAGAACTTTAAGGTAAGCTCTTTATTTCAGTTTGTTTTATTGTTTTAGTGAATAGTCCACATTTTTTTTTTTTTACTTTTTTGGTTTTAAATAAAAGAAAAACAAGTAAGATACTATGTAGCTGTTAGGTGTTGGGTTTAAAACAGGACTAAAATAAATATTGTTACGGCTCAATGAGAACAAGGACCCAAAAGTAGACTTGACTGGACCTGAAGGTTAGTATTGAACAGAGGTTTGAGGAGACTCGAGTTTGGCTTTAACGTCACCAACAAAACAAAACCACTAAAGCTCCAGATTTGAGAGGCCAACTGCAGTCTTATAGTCTGCTGCTTGATTGTAGAGCGAGTTCAGGTGAGTCTTGTTGGAAGTGTTAAGAAAGCTCTGCCCACACGGTCACGAGACAAAAAGGGGATAGAAACTAGTGTCACAGCCAGGGGCGTGACAAATGTTGAGTAGTGGTGCTATAGGAATACTTAAAGTGTAACTAAAACCCTGGTCAGAGCCTAACTCCACCCACTCACAACATTTTTAAAATGCTGGAAAAGTTGCAGAGACAGAGGGGACACACCGAGGGCGGAGCTCAGTGGGGCGTGAACCTGAGACCTGCAGTGACGGATTGATTGACAGCAGCTCTCAGACTCTGCTTAATCGATCCAACCTTTGCCAGTTTACCCCGCCATGTCCGGCTGCAGCACGGCCACCAGTGTTTCCAGCTCGTCGCTGTGTGGTGCCGGCCATCCTTCTGGTCCGACCGGCCACGTCTAGGTGCTCCACGACCCCAGTGTTTGATTCCTCAGTTGTCTCCTTAAAGACTATACAGTTCTGTGTCTGGTGTTGTGCATTTAGGTCCTGACTCTGCCGTTACAGTCTCTCTCCCACAGAAACAACACCTGTGGCAGTTCTCGCAGATAGTTGCACCATTGTTTCAGTAAACTTGAACTTTTATTTTTAAAAAATCTCATAATACAGAACAATTCAACTTTATTTTGTATTATTTTTTTAAAACTGAAATTCAAGATGTATAAGCTCAGCTCAATGAGGTTTTGTTTTGATTTTGTTTTTCTGTTATAAAGAAGTCGAGTTTCTCTAGATTTGTGTTGTATTTTCAGGAGGGAGTACCAACAGTTGAAAGTGAATAAACCTGTCACCAATCAAAAAGAAACAATCCATCAAATAAGCCCCACCCTGCTGGTTTACAGGCTGTTTACAAAAGAATACTGGTCAGGAGTCAGTCACATGACAACGTTCACACAATGCAGTACATATGCCAGACCAGGAGGGGGTGGGGTTTCTTTATGCTACTGCTAATTGTTTTCAGAGACAGCCAGCTTTCACAGAACAACAGCTGCAAAGAAACAAAATCATCTCCTTGGCCGTATTCAAAAGTTTTGTTGAGTTAAAACGTTGATTTCATGTAAGTGAGAGGTCAATCTGTTTTTACAAAATTAACTGTTCTGTAAACGACTTCTTGGATACAGTTACCATTAGTGCAAAATCACCAGACTTTTTTCTTTTTATAGTGATTGGGTAGTCATTATCCAAGTCCCCACATTTACAGAGGAACCTGTGGTGGTCTACTTAAAGCGGTGTGCCTTAGCCTCACTGTTGTAGTAGTATTTTAATCCTGTATGATTTTCCTCTACATTAGCTCTACTTGATGTGTTTTGTTAAGACGATGACTAATGCCCTGTAAGCGCTCGAGCTCTGAGTGAAAAATGTGTCTAATTCTGCTGAGATAATGCAGCAGTGAAATATTGTTCAGGGCCCAGTCGTGACTCAGAGCGGTGACAAATCTCACCGTCTGAAGCTTTTCATCAAAATGTGATCAGCAGCTTTGCAGATATTGCGTGTGACAGACGGAGGATCGAGCCATGGACCGGAGCCGACCGTGGTCCCGCCGTGGGGGGCATCGGAGGAACCCACGGCTAATTAATCAAATTACGTGACAGATGGTGTGGAGGAGCCGTTTCCCACAGGACACAGCAAGACACCACCGGCCAACACTGAAACTCAGAGTCAGCACTTGAATCTTCTCAGTCTGTCTGTAGACTTTAGAGATGGAGGATACTCTGTGTCAGGTCTGGAATATTAAGTATTTTATCTCTAGAGCCCACAGATTGTACATCTGCAGTTTAAGGATATTTTAAAGTACTCATCCAAAATGTGAGTTACACTTTTGAGGAAGATTTCAACCCATTGCTCCATGTCTAAGAAATTATGGTTTATTATAGATGACGTAAAATTTGAGCGTGACTGACAGCAATTTCCATCTGATGCAAGAATAGTCAACAACCCAAGTCAGACATTTGGTTGGGAACAGTCATATGTTTTGTGGCTTCACACTTTCTGTTTTTATGCCTGAGTGGAGATGCTCAGTCTTTGTGTATGGATGTAATGTATGGATGTAAAACATTTTTTGACTTCTTGTTTTTTAATTTGGAGAGAAATGAATGCAGTGTTGTCCTGCACTAACAGTGCCAGAGGACACTTTAGAGCACTCTTCATAATAAAAAGACCAGTCTTTTAGCTTTCTGACTATTTTAAATGTCAAAGACCTTTTTCAGTCTGAGACATTCTCATTGGTCAAAACTAATTAAAGGACAAAGAAAAACATGCAAAACACAAGATGCATGCACAAATTAAGGATTTTTCCATTGATTTGAGTTTCCATTGATTAGTGTCCCCAAAAACCATACTATACTGTCTGTGGCCTCTGCTCCCAAGTCTGTGGTCCACTTTCCAAAAGGTGGAGCTAAACACTGCAGTCTGTTGATTGGATAAAAGATAATCTTATGTCGAGAAAATGTAATTGATCTACAATTTACAAGTTAACAAAGCTATTTAAAGAAAACGCGATTCAAAGGACCACAAAAATGCAGTGTTAGTGTAGTTTAAAGTGGAGTTGATCTGAATAGCTTTAACATGACCTTTGTTGGGGTTCATTAAAAACTTTTTGAAGCCATGTGATAGTATTGTCATAAACCTCTCAGATGCCTTTGAAAGGTCCTGGAAAATGCTCTGCAGAAAGCCGTGGGAGTCCTGTGAATGAGGAACTGGAGCAGAGCCTGCTTTGGTGAAGGATTGAAAAAGTGAGATGAGTGGAAAATGATGGAAAAATATTGCCCTTCCCTTCAGCTGTGATATGATCGTGGAGCGTTTTTTATTGCTTAGTGGAATATTGCGGGAGCGCTGAATTAGATCGGGGCTCTCCCTCTGGCTTTGACGATAAGGCCTCGGGAAAAGCGGCTTCAGATCGATCCGACGTCTGAGAATGGGACGGCATAAACAGATTATAAGGCTTTGAAACAGCATCATTTCCAGGCTGTGGCTCTTCATCGGACAAAAGGGACCACCGCGAGGCCTGTAGTGCTCAGAACAGGAAGTGGCTTGATTTGATTTACTCATTATATTTCATTTTATAATAAGAGAACCTCATCTTGCATTTTTTTTGGGTGAAGGGGGCTCCATGAAAAAGGTTGAGATTTTACTACACAATTGTTAGATTTGTTTGGCAATTTGAAAACATTTCTCATTACAGATGAAATAAAGGAAATATCTTGCTGATGGCGGCAGAATGGCTCGTGATGACAAAACCGAGTACGTACGTAGCACTTGGTTTGTCAGAAGACTGTGGTGAATTAGCAGCCAGGTTACATCACATGGGCGATGGTTTACTCTGGGATCTACAGGTTTAGCTGCCACTGGCTCTAAATACTGAGAGTCACATTTAATGGGTAAACTAATTTATTAAAAGGAAGAAAAATGTGAAAATAAAAAACTTTTGTTTAACTTTTGTTTTTCTTATACTCAGACAAGTGTGTTAAAGCGTTTACCTTGACATGTTTTGATGCTAAACTTTCTTCCTCAGAAGAGTCACGTGATGTTTCTGTTACGTGTCCACAGTCCTTTACAAAACCATCTAATGGACTGAGACAAATCTAGGATTTTAACAACAAAGAATGAACATTTAGATTAAGGAGGCAAGAGAGATCCGGAAACAAGCCCCAAGGACATTGGAGGTTGGGGAGGTTTAGCATCAAAACATGTCGAGGTAAACTCCTTAAAACACTGGTCTGAGTTCAAACAAAAAACAAAGAAGTCAAATTTCATGGAAGAACAAAGGAATATTTTTGGAAGAACCAACTTTCCGGCAGTTCAGGGTTGCCAGAAAATTATATCATCTATTTATTTATTTTTAAGACGTCTGTGGAGGTTATCAGCATCTAAGTAAGTATAACGCTAAAGGGTTAAAACAAAAGGCATCTGAAGGTAGTTTGTAAGCAGAAGACATATTAGCCTTCATCCAATGGACTGTCTGTTCTGGAAGACGCCAAAGAGAACAAACTGTGTTCAAGCCCTGACAGTTCCACTCAACAATAAGCCATCATCTCCAGAAGTTAAGTTATGCTAATGACACTGAGGTGGAAATGACACCAACACAGAACATTCAGCTGCTTAACCAGACCGAGGCGGACTTCTAGCCTCTCATTGAGTGTTAGACCCTGGTTAAAGCACTCTGTCTCAGGGATATATTCTCCTGTCACAGACCAGTCTCCTTTAGAATCAACAGTCCCTTGGATGAGAACTTTGTCCAGATGACTTTCTTTTGTAACCTTTTTAGCCTTCTCTTTTAAATAAAGAGTTTCTATATGTTTACTTTTTATCTAAACTCTGTAAATATTGTTCGCTGCAATGTTGACAATCTGACTCAATCTGGACAAGTTTCTGGAGAAGATATAAGTTTCCTAAAACCATAAGAATTTGTCAAAAGTTTTGTTGTCTGATGAGTCTTAGTATTTAAACAAAACTAAACTTACACCAGTTTCCATCTCCCTCTACGTCCAAACCTATAACACACACTCCGCTGGAATTCCTCGAGACTATTGTGTCAAAGCTCCTTCCGCACGAACCGTCTGTTGGTTTAAGCTGCTGTCTGTCTGCGTTGGCGGCTGTCAGTCAGTCTCACATGACGCGGTGCTACAGCACGGCTTGTAGTCCGTCACAGAGCTCAGCTTATGTCTGTATCTGAAGACAGTGACAGTGTTGTTTGTGGCTTTGGGCCCAGCTTTGACTGACAATGTCCCTGAACCATGGGAACTCGTTAGAGCAGAGAGTGGCAGCTGAGCCCTGGTTAACGCGTTTTTCTGCCTCAACCTGGCGTGTTCTTGTTAGCCGACAAGCAGCAGCAAGCCTCCTTCCTGTTTGTCTGTCACCCACACACATCCTGGAAAGCCTGGAATATGGTTTAACAGGTTTCAAGTCATGGGAAAGACATGGAAAATGGAGATAATTCAATTCAATGTGACATATTCTCTTTTCTTGAAGCAGACGTTACGGTAAGAAAATGGTGGGAAAGACCATTGGTTTTAGTTTTGATTAAAAAAAAAACTCTGTGGGCCAGATTTTCACGATCTAAAGATGAAGGTGACTGGCTGACTTATTTTTAGGGCTGTGTCCAAAGCCTGGTGCAACACTTAAGTGTGACAGATATGGTGCAATGGGGAGGGGCAACACTTTTGATTGACATGTGGGGGCAAGAAATGAGAGCACAGAGCAGATATCGGATTGTCACAGACTGTTCTTGGAAGAAATGAGGATTAAAACATGTATTACCAAAATGAAAAATATTGTGTTTGTTTGGCACGTTGGTTACAAAGATATATTTATCAATAGGAGTGGGTATATAAAGCATAGGGGTATTCTTTTTACATGTCTCACTGTACAGTCCTGCTATTGCATAAATTCAAGGCTTTGGGCAGCAGTAGCTCAGTGGGTAGACTTAACCCACCTTGCCTCCAGTGGCTGTGACACTGGTAATTACTGTAGAACAATGTAAGTCACTTTGGAAAAAAGCATCAGCTAAATGAATAAATGTAAAATGAGCCTTAACAGTCAATAATAGAAGTGTGTGCGACTGATATGATGCAACTCCACCAATAAACATATACATGTTAGGATTTTGAAATAAGAAACACTTTTTATAACTGTTTTGTAGGTTATTTGCACTCTCTGCATGATACACTGCACCCTAGATTAGGACACTACATACCTCATCTGTTTAAACCAGTTAGAACCAGTTGGTTACCCCTGGCTGGGACACATAGTGGAAAACTACTGATTCAAAGCAGGAAGTGTCCCCTCCTGTGAGAGGTGTGGCCAAAGGTTAGGAGCTTTTGAGCATTGTGTTTGTGGGCTGACCTCCTGTTAACTACGTGTTGTGACCCAGCACTGGCTTGTACCTTTTTCTGAGTGGAATTAAATGGACAAACTTTGGTTTTAGTTCCAACACTCGTACCGAAAGAGCCGGGAGAAACTGGCTCACAGAGTAACATACCTCTATATTAAGTATGTCTGGAGATTAAAGTAACTTTTACTCAAGTAAGAAGTGTAACTTTTCAAAATAGTTGGCAAAGATTGTAATACTTTTCCCTAAGACAAGTGTAACTGGGCTGGATGCTCAATGTTGAAGAGTAGTAGCAGTTGTTCAGATTTTAGCGACTGCACACAAGTCTGGCCTATTTTTATCTCAATGGAAAAATAAAATAAACATTCTTCTGCCTATTTTTTGTATTATAGAGCCAGAGGCAAAACAAAAGCTCCTGGAGAGTCCTGGAAACCCCTCCCTGAGTGTGTTGCAGCCTGATTGTTGCTTCACTTGTTGTTCTTCCTCTCTCCTGTGTCTTCTCGTTAGTCGACATGCAGCCAGCAGCAGCAGCACCGGCTCTTTCCCTGTTTCGCCCACACTGCTCTCACTCGGCTCGCTCCGTTGCAAATCAGGTAAGAGAAGCTTCCTGCCGGCCAAATGAGAGCCGACCGAGCCCCGGGAAAACAATTCAACCATCATACCGTCATTACAGCGACGGCCCCAGTCCTAATTTATCTCCCGCAGTGTCGCTCGCGTCGTATTGGAGGCCTCTAATACTCTCTGGAGTCTACTCGCACACAATAGACAAATGAGGACAGCAAATCTTAGCTGCCAAGTAGATTTACTTTTATCGCCAGCATCATCCCGCTCCCCGACCACTCATAAGATTACTAGGAGCAAGCCGCAATATTGGATCTATTTTGTCAGCTCCGACGACGCTGCCCTGCTGCCTTTGCCGAGTTATAAATCTGCAGGGTTTTTTTTTTTCGTCTCTGGCTCGAAGGCTTTAATCCCTGTCTCACCTTCTACTGACAGTTTTTTTTTTTTGCAACTCCGGACACACAAAGAGACATAGCAGCTCAGAGGAATGTGGCCACAAGGGTTTTATTAGCAAGGTAGGGGAAAGAGATTAGATTTCACAGCAAAAAGAAACTGGAGACTGGACTGAGATGGAAACTCAGTGGACTCAGTACTGCAGCCTCAGAAAGGTCACGTATTGTTTGTTTAGTGTTGTTACAAGTCTTGAGTTTGATCAGACTAAAAATTAAATGAACCATGATGAACCAAGACCGTAGATTTTAGGTTTAAAAAATATAAAAGTTGCATGGCTGCATATTCAGTCAAATCTGTAGTATGTCTGCCAGGCCAGTAGGGGGCAAACAACCTGTGATCAGCACTGCTGCTAACATTACAGTCACTACAGAAGAAGTCAAACCTGGTCTTTTCTGGAGCAGAGCTGTGAAAGTGTTGCAGTGGCTCAGTGGTAGCGCGGTCGTCCTTTAACCTGAAGGTTGGTGGTTCAACTCCCAGCTGTTCATACTCTTGTTGTGTCCTTGGGCAATACACTTAAACAACTGGATGCAAGGTGGGTTAACACTGGTGAATGGAATCTTAATGTAATTTAGCATAATTGTTCTACTTTCAGTGTGTCACCATCATATAATTGGAATCACTTCAAACACCTGCAATATTTGAAATTGTTCCTTGAAATAATTTCTTAGGCTAAAGTTAAAAATATACATGATATTTTTTTGTTTTAAATAATACTAATACATTACTCCAAACTGAAGTTTAGAGCTGACAATATACTTTTAGCTCCGCCTTCAGCGTCAGAACAATAATAATAATATATATAATAATAATAATAATAATCTCCTCCTCATTAAAGATTGTGTGACTGAAGCAAATATTTATCCCTTTCTCACATCGTCTCTTTTGTTTTTCTTTTCTTGTTTCTGTGTAAAAAAAAAAAACCTTTTTATCGGCAGCCATTACTTCCTTATTTATCAGTGTCGACCAATGGGAGCGCTCCTTTTTCAGAAGCCAAAGGTCTAATGAAAGGTTTATTAAAATCATTGATAATAAAGACTAGACGACATCTTTAAGGTCTTGTTTTTCACAGATAATATTGCAGTAGCTGATTAAACAGTTCCACAAGCATAGAAAAGTCCTCGACTTCCAGTGTTTAGCATTTGTACTTGACTTGGATTCCTTCATTATTTGTTTTTTAGGTGAAAAGTACCCTTGGCTCTTCTTGTCTATTTTGTCTAAGCTTCCTCAGAAACAATTATTTTGCAGAGATGTGTGTACAGTTAATTAGAATGACGATCATCCTGGTGTTTCTCACTCATCTTGAGCTGCCTGTAGATTTCCACATTTAGATTACTGTGCAGAGAAAGTGAGCAAAGCTTTCAGCGAATATCCACAGCGTGAGATATTTCTGTCTTTCCAACTGTTCTCTGTTCGGTCACAGCTCAGAAAATGTGCAATAATACCTCAACTCCAAAATAAACTCCACAGAAAAGCACTCATCCGAGCAGAGTCGGTCGTTAAAAACCTTTCTCAGAAATTCACGGAAAGTGAGTTTTGAAATGAATGTGCCCAAAGCAAAAGGTTAGCAGTAGTCTCTGGTTATGTCATGCACTTAATGTTTTTTTAGAAAACAATCTGTCAAATCTTAGAATTGTCTTTAAAAAATGGGTATTTTGCATGATGAATGACTAGGGGTGAAATATTATTGGTTGATAGTTTTAAAATGTCACCAAACATTTGCTCTTTGTTCTCAGTCCAGACCAAACTCGCCCAAGGTTCAGTTTGTTGGTTGTGCAAAGATAATTTTCTCTCTCCTGCGACACATGCCTCCAGTTTCCTAAACTTCAGTCTGATGATTGTATTTCAGCAGTTCATCTTTGAAAGGAGCCTCTGCAGAGACACACCTCAGTAAAGCCCTGATCAGGAGACACGACCACAAACGCACCTAAAGTGCAGAGTGAAAACAAAAGTGACAAAACAAATACAGTGTAAGATGTGAGCTCAAAAGTGAAAAGAAAAAAGGGTTATTTTTGATCAGGATCACATTTACAGAGCCTCATGTAAACCTCCTGAAAGTGTCTGAAGGCAGTTTACACTTTCTGAAGATAAAAGTACATTAAAATGAAAAAACACCTGTGGTCTCTGAGTTACTCAAATTAAAGTCAAAAACCTCTTTTTTATTTTTTTTTGACAAGATGGTACAAATATTCTATTATACAGCAAGTTACTTATTGATGAACATAGTTATGCATCTTAAAGTCCAGGAACTGGCCATAAGAGGTGCATTTAAGTACATTGCACCTACAGGTCCAAAAATGGTCCCCTATTGTTTAATTGTTTCTAAGTCTATAAATGAAGTAGGCTTTGAACCTACGATGTCTTCAGAAACGCCACTGACATGTAGTCGTCTTGAAAAAGTGTCCCTGTCCATGAAGTGGCCACTAACAGCTTTTAACAGAAACCAAACTCTAATGCACAGGAAGAGTTCATTTGCAAAATCAGAAATGCCAATTTGACAAAAATAATTGAGGTTTTTAATTTATTCTTTGCATCGGGCTGTTTTCAAAGCCCATTTTTTTCATGCATGACAGAGTTAGCTGCTTTTGCAAATGCACTCTTCACATTAAAACTGGACAAAGATCAATTTGAAGAAAGATTGTCAACATGAAGAAGAACAAAACTCTCTGCTCACAAACCCTCTACAAAACGTTTTCCAAAAGCACAAAAATGAATAGAAAAATAAATGTTTTGTGACAGATGGATCTCAAGTCGACTATCAAACCCTCCCCGTTTGAGGAGAAACCATCTTGTATTTAAGTGTTCCCTTTCCTCAAACCAAAACTGTTTGAAATATAAAAGACTGTGCGGTTTGTGATGAAGCAGAGGCTGCGTTTGGCACAGGGGAAAAGATGGATTCAGAGCCTGGATGAAGCTCAGTTTTACAGCAAATACAATCGACTCCGAGGCACAGGTGAGGTTTGCTTCTATTGTTTATCTCTGCTATAAATGTAAAATGTGGGCGGCTCAGTAAAATCAGACAGACACATATTTGTTAAAGCTGCAAAACCTGCCCAGAATCTATCCTTTGTCATTTTATAGTGTAAAACATTACTCATAATCCACCCATATAGATATAATTGATCATTTCGTGTTGATAAGATTACAAGGCATTACCAGTTTAATGGGAAAAGCAGAATATAAGTTGTAACCATCACCTGTGCATCATTTATGTATTTATTTGTCCATGTATTCATCGGTGTATGAACTGGCCTTAAGAAGCAATACATGTCGATTATTTTGGTCACTTGAGACTTCTGTTACGAATCGAGTCTGGCTATGTGCATTTGTCTGTAGTGCCTCCAGGGCTGGTTCCTTTTGAGGGCTCCTGTCCCAGTTACCACCAGGGGTCCATAAGGAGCATACAGTAGTACTTCAGTAACTCAGGAGTGTGGTTCAAAGAGAAAGGTGGACTCTCTCAAACTGCAGCAGTATACAGCTGCACCTCCTGCTTCTCACATCAAACACACGGGATTTATCTACTTTTTAATATTCATTATTGGCAACACATCCACGTTTTAAAAGTCCATCTAAAATATAATACCCTCTCTGTCTCTGCAGCAGACGTCTCTCTGGACACGGCTCAGAGGAAACACAAGCCTCTTCAGGAGCCAAAGTGTACTGTATATCACCACATGGCCATCGTATTAGCATTAAACCGAAATAATAGATAAATAAACAATTAGAGTTGTAAAGTGTATCTCTGGGAATATAGTCCACATTTACATCAAAGAAGTCCAACAGAGAGGTTAGTCTTCTCTGTAAGCTTAACCTGATCGCAGAAGAAAACTGCCTGCACTAAATATCACAAATATCCTCATCAAACTAAGAAAACTTATTGTGGTCAAAGTAAATAAGAAATTCACAAACTGCAGATCAAACCTGTTCATAATGCTTAAATTCAACTTGATTCAATGGATCTTTATTTATGTAGCACCAATTTTCAACCAAAGTCAAATGCCTCTGAAAATGTACTTAGTGCAGAGGAAAACCTTGCTTACAGCCTTGTATTCTGCAAATCCTTTTTATGAAATAAGTTGAATATGTGCACAAGGGCAGTGAGAGTGCTGAGTGTGAATCATTTTTTCAAAAGTGACAGGTTTTTTAAAGGCATACTTCTGTAGGCAGGGCTTCTACATTTTTAAGCTTGTGCGCATCATTTATTTTCAAATGCACATCGTGACCAAGATAACTCAAATTAGATTAATACTGCACCATTATTTAGAAAATCTAAATATATTTAAATCTAAAGGAGCTTTACTTGTGATCTTATTTCTTTGAGTAATGAAATTTTATTAAGATGACGTACCTTCAGTGGACAAGCTGAGGGAAAGTAGACCGAAGTGAGAGGATGGAATTACCAGAAGGTCCAGGCATTCAACACCTGCGCTCTACCTGTCATCAGATACTCCGCTGGTTAAAGGAGGAGACACAAACCACTGACATCAGGTCAAGAAAACTCCAAACGCACAGAGGGTTTCATCCTAAACCCAGCACACTGAGGTTGTACACGAGCAGAGGGCTAGTGAGCATCAGAACCAATACCCAAGACGAAACATCTAAGATCCAAGAGCATTTCAGAAGATGGCCCAAAATGGCCCAGGCCTTTGGAAACGGACTCAAGCTTGGAGGTGTAATCGGGTAAAGCAGACCTTTTCAGTGTGGTGATGTTGTCAACTATGGTAGCCCTGGAGGGACATGCTTTTGTCTTAAAAAAACAAAACAGTGGAAATAGATCATTAATGCCTAAACAAATGTCCATAAATGAGTGGTCCTACATTTTTTCACAGCTCTGTTCAGGGAGTAACAGAACTAATGTCTTACCTGTGGGTTCTCTGGAGCTTAGATCTGTACAATGTATCGCAAAATTATTCTCCAATTATTTTGACACAACCTAAAAGAAAGTTCCAAAAGTCCTCTAAAGTCTTGGTTTAGATATGCCTCACCCCTAGTTTAGTTCTGATTTAGACTTGTTAGTGATTTAGCTCTGGTTTTGTTCTGGTTCAGTCAGATTTCTTAATGTAGCGCAGCCCTTCTTTACGGCTTACATTTATTTGTAAGCTGGACAAAATTATCTTTCAGGGCTTGAACATGACATGAAAACAAAATATCAATTGAATAATCTATAAAACAGCCTGAATGATCATATATGTGCTTTTATTTTTAAGTGTAAACCAGTCAAAACCCTTTGCCACACATTCTCACCGCCGGCTGAAACTTTCACATAAACATCTCTTTTCTCTGAAGCCGGCGTTGTTCTCATTTGAAGCGGCTCTCACAAACACTTCCCGCTGAGTCACACTCTCTTTCGCTGCCATTCATTTGAGCCTCGTCGCCAGCCTCTTACCGAGCGTCCTCGGCGAGCACACATCACAAACCCAAACGCAGGGCTGAGCGGTAGCGCTGTAGCCGTCCGCCCACCTTCACGGCCCTTTCTCTGTGACAGGTTCCTCGGAGGCTGTGGGGTTTGTTCACTTCGTGGAGCTGTCTTTGAGAGCGCTGTTCGCTGTCTTCGCTGGAGGTGACTCAGATCTAACGCAGCCTTGGAGCAGATGCAAAACAACAGGCGTCTAAAAGGCCAGAAGAGACGAGGTTTGTGGTGGAACAGCTGCTCAAACTGCAGGGAACGGTTGAATTTGGTGCCATGAGCCAAAAACCTTGCTGTGCATCTCAGAGACGGCAGTAAAACAAATCAAACATTTAAGACTCAACAGTTCAAGGCTTATTCCTTAGGTTTATACCAATGTGCAGGACTGGCCACGGAAAACCTTAAAACCTTTTGCAACAGGAACCATGCATGAGAGGCAAGACCTGAGTTTGCATCCAGCAACATTTAACACAAACTAATAGAGTGTGTTTATAAGTAAACGTCTCTAATGCACAAAGAAAACATTCTCCGGTTTAGGACTCAAAACCTAAAAAGCTTTTTATGAGCAATGAAGTGTACAAGATTAATTTACAGCATGAACATTTGGCTTTTACACTGTGAGAGTAAAAACTGGCCTAATACTGGTATGTTTATGTAGAAAACAAGATAAGTTGTTTTTCAACTTCTAAAAATATACAAAAATATGTTTTAAAAGCTAAATTAGATATAGCATTTACAAAACAAGCCTAATTATGGTCTATTCAACTCAATAAAACTTCTTTCTGTTGAAAAATAGACATCTTATTTCTTCATTTATATCATTTAACCATTGAGCCATGAAGTTCAGCAGCAGAGAAGCCCTTTTTCACTGATATGTTTTACATGTCAAACATTCTCTAATACATAACATCAAGATGTACTTTATTACTTTTTAGTTTCATGAAACCAACAGCAGGGAAATGCTGGTCCAATAACTCCATCAACTGAAAACAACACAAGGACAGAGAAAGTATGAGCTGCACTATTGTTCGGCAGGGTTTGATGTAAACTGGTAGAATTAATTAAATCTGAAAAAGCAGAAGGAAATGTCATACATTTCATATTTAAAAAAACTCATGATGGGTTTCCTTTTTGTTGCTGTATTCCTTTTCAACTACTGTTTACAAAGTGCCTTTCAAGATAAGGCGCCTAAAATGTAACCCGTGACGTTTGTTGAAGCTGGAGCCCATCTCGACTGAATTAGTTTCGATTGCCTACAATAAGTATGTAATCACAGCAAACAGAAGTAGACTGACAGATAACCTTTCACCTTCACATTCATTCAGTAAGATTCCAGAAAGGGGGAATTGAACCCACAACCTTCTCACTGTCAGAACTGATCTTGAGGTGCACTCCACTGCGAACTCCAAATGAGAGCAAGTTAAATGTACTGCATTGTCAACAGAATACAAAATAAAGGCAACAAATGTTTATTTTAAGTTAATTTGTATTACTGTTTTGTACAGTTTTTAAAAAAACTACTGTATTGTGTTTTTATATTATATATATTAGTAAATTCCATATGGAGGAAACACTAGAACTTCAAAAAATGCTACTATGAATATTTCAGTAATATTTCTAGTTTCACTGCAGCTGTGAAAACTGGAAAAAGCCAAAAGGAGGCGTCTTATTCAAACATTAGGAAATGAATACGTTTGTGTAGAAACAGCTGCTCAGACGCAGGTGGATTTCGAGCCACGAGGCAGAGAACGCAGTGACTAAAAGAAATCAATAAAGTGTAATAAATAAATAAATTAAAACCTCACTGTGTGCCTCAGAGTCTGCAGTGAAGCCCCGAGTTTAAGAGTTGGCCCAGAGGTGAAACTGAGCTGCACTTTTCTTCTTTTACTGTGGAGCACTTCAGGCTGTGGCAAAGTTTATGGAAAGTATATATTTAAAATAAAGTAAAAATAAGTTGGTTGTGGCTCGAGGTGTTTGATTGAACACCTGAAAATGCAAAGGTTTTTATTAATAACTGGAGTTTCCTCAATACAAAGGTAGGAACAATAACTTTATTAATAACTTTATGTCACAATCTCCACTCCTACATTTGTGGAGTTATCAGTTTGTAAAAGTCCAGCTGACCTCCTTCAAAACCTTTCTTTAACGGTTTGTCCAACACAGAATGTCCCTTTGGACTGAGTATAGTTTTACGTTAGAAGCGTGCAGTTGTCCCGCTGTGTCCCCCCCTCGTCCCGCTGCCGGAGCACGTCTGATTCTGAATTGTGGTAAATGTGTTGGAAATGAGCGTCCCAGGGAAAGTGCAGCCTTGTACATCTGTCCCAAAGGCTCATAAAGTCTGAACGGTGAACTTCTGACAAACGTTGTGTGCTTGATCCAGTAGCTCATAAATGGCTTCAGATGTAGAAGATGGAATGTCAAGTACTTGGATAAAGCTGATGTTCCACAGATTGGTAGTTTCTAGAGAGGACTCATTACACTCATCAGATTCGGAGACTGGGCTGTGACAGACGACAGATGGAGATCCAGACTCTTGGCTTCGTTTCTGAGCAGCTGGCTCTGAGTCTATAGTCTACTGTATGTTTTGGCACAGACGGTGAAAACAGTGAAAAGTTGTGAAGCTGCCAGAAGATCAGCGTTTATGTAACAGAGCCAACCTCGGCAGCGTTAAAGCCACTCGAGTGACATTAATACAACTCAAAGTGTGACTGTTTGTTTGTCCAGGCTACAGTCTTCTACTTTTGAGTGTCAGTGTTCCTTACACACTTCTAAGCAGTATTTTCACTTGTTTAATATGGTTTTTTTATAAAATTTAGCTTAACTTTGCTACCTTTTAGCATAAACGTATTCATTTTCCATGTCATTCCGTGAACCTCTGATGAAGATGCTAGATTTGTCAGTGTATCTCTGCAGCCATCACGTCTGGTCGTTTGAGATGATAAAGCCACCGACGCCGAGCTGAAGGGCTTTTAGCCACTGGGTCAAAAGCCCCTATCGTCATTGTAAAAAGCCGGCGTAAATCTGGCTGCCAGCTGATCAATACCGATCTAAAAGTGATGAATGAGCGTCGGCGTCTTTTCTTCAAGCGAAGTCTTATCTCCGGCTCTCTCTCGGATGAAAACTGGGAAAGGGCAGGTCACAGAGGCACAAGGCACTGGCTTAAATATGTCCCACACGTCAAACTCGGTGTGGATGGCCGCTGATGTCACTCTGCAGTGTGTCTTTGAGTCATACTCAGAGGCAGCAGGTTAAAAGTCACAGGTCGGAGGTGACAGGAAGGTTTACATATCATTTTCCAGCTGTAAAAAAGAAAAAGGTGAGATAAAGTTTATCAATACAAACCTGTTCCATTTTTCGATTGCAGTTTTTAACTTTATGACGACACAGAAGCAAGACCGTGTAACGTTTCTGGATTTATACAATGAGAGAGAAACACAAATGGCACAATTATTTTATGAAACATTATTTTTAAAAAAAACTTTGGTCTCTTTGCATTCAAGGGCTCTCCTTTTTTAAAGCTAAAGAAGAAAAACAATCTAAGGCAAACCCAGGATTAACCTAGAACAGAAACAGTAAAAAGAAATCAAATGCTGTAAACTCACATGGAACTTTCAAACTTTTCTTCTTAAGTTAAATTTGTGTGGATGTGATTTAAAGACGTGCTCAGCTCTTAGACCAGTTTTGGTAAGAGAACTCAGAACTCACAGTGTCTTGGAAAAGAGACGAAAGTCCTGATGCCTTTAACCTTTAACCTTTTCTTCAAGATGACCTGGATGACTGAGAACCTTCACATGAGAAATACTGTCAATGTTGTTTGATTGAGACTCTTCTCTTACTTTGGAGTTCATTGCTTCATTCCAGAATAAAGAATCCTTCCCTGTCTCCTCTCAGGCTCTGCTCAACACTTAAAGAAAAAAGAAAACTTGCCATAGTTCTGGTTTACTTCTGGTTTACTTCTGAACCTGATCAAAGGGCATAAGGGCTAACAGCTGGTCCACCAAGGAAACTGTGCCCAAACAGAACCCTTTATGAGGCCAACATGGAAAAGCTGGCTGGAATAAGACGGGATCACAGCACTGCACTTTTTAGAAGGTCACCAGGATTTAAAAAAACAAAGCCTTAAACTAAACTATTTACTAAACTAAATGCACATGTTTTGGGCCGAGTGTTGTTCCAACAGAACGCTGCAGTCTGAAGTTCTCTCTGATCGCAGTTCATTTCTATGTCAACACTTTGATTTTACAAAAGCCTCCTTTCTCAGCTCTAAACACATGAAATATTCACCTGGAAAACTAAAAACAGCCTCCACCTGCCTGCAGCCCAAATTTGTCATGATAAAGGTCTTTTTTCTCAGCGTTCAGCTCCTTCCAGGGAACGCCGTGTTTAAATATTTCATACGAGAGCAGCCAGCGCTGTACACAACCTTCTGAATTCAATAGTTCTCTTACTTTTTAGCCTTTAACTCATAAAGAAGGTGTGCTTTTTGTTTGTTTAAAAAAAAAAGGCAGGGAATGAAACTTTCAGAAAAAAAAAAATTGTGCAAACATGTATTTTAGTTTTAATGAAATAAGACGCTTAAACAGAAAATGTAAGCTTCATTTCCCAATGGACCGTTTGCAAATCCAGGTACAGTGTTGAGACCCTGGCCCCTCAACCACAATCCGACCCACAATGCACCAGCCCCTTCTGGTTCGTGCTGCAGATGTGGATTTAGACGAAACCTAGTGCAAGGCCTGTGAACACAGGTAGCGTGTAGCATAAGTGTGTATTTGAATAAAAACCTAAAAGTCAGCACGTCTAAAGTCTCCTCTTTATTAATCCCAGCTACAGTTGAAATGTGGCCTCTATAGTCACATGTCCCGCTCTAGAGCGCCCAGGACAACACAAAGAAACCACTGATGAAGGGGTTTACATGGGCAGTGTGACGTAAAAAAACTGCACGACTCTTGACCTTTGATCTGTCAGGGGTCAGCCTTCGTTCGGTTTATGCCACGCTCCTCAAACGGACCATGATGCAGAGCGTTATTAGTTTGCTTTTTTCTTTTATTTTCTTGGTGATGCCTGTGTTTGCATTGACACTGTGTGACAGGAATCGAGTGGAGGTTTGTAAAGTATACAACTGTGGCCAGTGCAAAAGAGATTGAGTTATTATTGGCATATGTTTCTTCAGAGAGCTGTCTTAACTGCTCTGAAAGAATATCACACTATATTATTTGTTGCACACCAGTGAGATTATTTTCTGTCTTTGAATCTCTGACATTTGTGCAACCAGCATCCAACATTCTCAAACATAAGCAGTCATGACTAATTAATCTATCTATCGCCAAAACTGTCGTATCCCGTCCAGAAGTTAGGATAAAAAGCAAAGAAATTGTTCAAATCTGTAAGACAAGATTAAATAAACGACGTTAGCTGTTCTTACAGTCAGTTTACCGAGTCATTTCTGCAGGTGTTTCCGAGCCTCCGTTTTGGATCTTTTCTGGTGAGTGCTTGTTTAGGTCACCTGTATCTGTGACCTCTTCCTGTTTAAAGTTTGATTTTGTTGAGAAGTAAAGGCCTCTGAAGAGAGTGAGGCATGAATCATTTATAATCAGTGGAGCGATCGAAGCTACAGCACAGGTGCAGCCGGAGTTAGACTTCAGGAAACCGTCACTACAATCATCAGCTGCAGTTCTCTTATTGGAACAAGATTGAGATAAAGACCTTTGAAACAGTCAAGCATTGTCTTGTCTAAGCAAAGTGCAACACTGCTCAATAACGGATTCTAGGCTTCTTTTAAAATGAATGTTTGTACAACTGTACCTGAAGAATGAGTGTTGTGTTTGCACCTGGCTTTTCTAACCTCAGAGCTTTGGTGTCGTCTAAAAGAAGCCCGACACACACTTAAACTGGGACTAAACAAAGACTAGATGAAGACTGTTGAAATGAAGGTTGTGTTACCATTTGATTTGTCCTCATCTTCTCAACATGTCTTGGTTACCTGTTCCTGTGTGCTTTATGGAATATCAATATCTCATTATCTTCTAGCTTCTCATGAGAACTATAGAGGGACCCTGAAAAAGGACTCTTTCTTCCATGTGATGATCACGGAAAGACTTAAACAAGTGTTCTGTTACCAGACAAATCTAATCTTCTATATTTACTCTCTTTATTCTCACGGTAAACATGTTTTGTGAAGTCTAAACTTGTGATTGGACCGATCTCATCACATGATGTGTAACTGTAAAAACTATTTAAAGGACCAATTCCTCGCGGCTGTGTTTAGACTCGTCCTAGAGCTCTGATTGAACCTGTTTTGTGCTCCTCATTTCTCTCATGTCAATAAAGACTAAACCCTAGACAGGAAGTGGTCCGCTCTGGGCTCGGTGCGGACAGGTCAGTATCAGACGGTATGGAAACCCTTAAGAGAAAAGAAACTTGGATGCATTGTTAATAATTATTAGAAATCAGAACTGCAGGAAACATTCAACGGCTTCTGTTTGGTCCCATCTTTTTGAACTTTACATTCACAGCTGCAGCAGTTTCATTTAGGGACTCAATATTTGAGGCACAGGTTCTCTTTGTATTTATCGTCTCCAGTGCATGCACAATGTTTAAATTCATGAAGCCAGAGCCGTGCCACACTGAACTGAAAGCACCAGGTGAGTTATTCCCACATTTAGTGAATAAACCTTGGTAAATTAGTCTGTGTGCCTGATTTAAATACTGTCCTCTCCAGTTTTTTGAAAAAGGACCTCATACAAAAACACAGAAGTCCATGTTTTTCCTTTCAAAATGGCACAAGGCCTCAGTAGATTTGACTTTGTTTATAAAATACAAATATATAAACATATCAACATGAATGATCCATGAACAAGCACAATAAGGTACAGTCTGTTAAGGGCCCAGAACCATATGGAAGAGCTGAGATATAACACGCTGATTTATTGTCATCGGTCGTATAGACAGAATATAAAGACTACAATAGCACAGTATTCTATTCATTTGAATCTGAATCAGTCAAATGCAAATGAGAAAACCAATCAGAAGAGCAGCTGGTGAACAGGAACAAAGAACCATCACTTCATCCATCTTTATTTACAGCCCAACTGCACTGCTCTTTAATCCCAATATAATGAGACTGTCAATATTAATAGTTTAATCAAATTATAAAAAATGATAATGAATGCATAATCTCTAAAACAATATATGTCTAATTACATGCATTCGACACAGCACTTTATTTTAAAGTACAAATCAAAGCTGTAGATTCTTAGAAGAGTTTAGGGCTGGAAGACATATTTGATTTATTCATATACAATGTGATGGGCCCCTGACTGTTCTGTGTTGAAACTGTCCATCACACCTGTGAGCCCCAGGTATCCCCGGGTCATGTTAAAGTCTGCCCTTTAGTTTAGTCTGCTTTTTACACTGCACACAGACTTGTTTGGTTTGTTAAGGAAACCTTGAACCCTAAAAACCTTATTTCTGTCAGGTGTGTCCTCATTGTTAGCGACCCCTTGGACCTGGCTCATAACAATATTCATTACAAGATGTTTGGTTACATACTTTTTGTTTGCTGCTCTTTTTCTTGAAGTGCCTCCAAAGCTGGGGCTGGTCTAATATTAGTCAGGCTTTAGTTGAGATCCACTGATTAAGACTCTTCTGCTGGTCGTTAGTCTGGTCTTGGTGAATATGTGCTGTTCATTAAAGTCTGGGGTGCCATTTTTTTGCATGAGCTTAGTTTTGTGTTAGTCCTTAACCCTGTCTTTGACCCGTCCAGGGCTTCATTTGTGGGAACACAGGGGAATATATTGCCCCACCTGACCTCCTAAATCATGGACCGAGACCTATTTGACTCAATCCAGCACCTCTTTTTTTCAGGAGTAGTACTTAATGTAAAAGTTATTGTGGCCTGTTTTTAAACTTTTATAATAAAATTTCCCATTGGTTTGTTAAAATGGCATCATTTACCTTTTTTCCTTCTCGATTCCACATAACTACTTCCTCTGGTTATTCTCTCTCTGTTTCCCACCTCCCGCTTTACAAATTAAGCACTGGAGTGTCTTTTGGCCAAGAATAAAAAATAAAATAAAACATTTTTACACATATTTCATCAATTTAATGTATTAATGTCAAGTGTAGTATTTATTTGTTTTATTTATTAATTCATTTAGCTGAACGCTTTTATCCAAAGCGACTTACATGAAGCTTCATTTCACCAGTGTTACAGCTGGAACACCACTGGAGGCAAGGTGGGTTAAGAGCCTTGCCCAAGGACACAACAACGGTATGTGGGGAGAGTGGGAATCAAACCTCCAACCTTCCAGTTGAGGGACAAGCGCTCTACCACTGAGCCACTGCGTAAAGTATAGGTTTTAATACAGATTATATGTTGTTGTAGCGCACCTGTCGTTTAAAGGATCTTCAAAGTATGTCTGTGAAGGTTCTCAGTCATCCAGGTCATTTTAAACAAAAGGTCAAAGCAAAAGCATCTGGAGTCAGTTTTCAAGGTGAAGAGTTCAACTGTAAGAGGGCTGAGCTTTATCCCTGAAACCAAACCTGATGAGGCTGTTCTGGTCTCAGAACAGCTTTGAGAGGAAAGTGTGACTCCTGGTGTGAGTCGTCCAGTATTTTTTATTTCTTGGGGCCAAAAAACTGCATAAAACTGCACATTAACCAATAAGAAAAGTTTTTTTTAAAACACATGTTGGCATTTAGCAGCTGTCTGTTACGAGACAGTGGGGCATTAGGTGCATTTTATGATAAATGTTTGGGAGAACATTTTAGATAAATATACTGAGAATAGCTTTTTGTCAAGATCACTTGGACGTCCAGAAAAAACTACACCCCATAAACACAAAACCACTCAAAACCCACCACAACCAGCCGTCAATCTTCCAGTCTGAGCTCTGAATGTTACCTTTATTTAAATCTTTGCTTTGAAAATGTCTGCTTTGTAAAGGCTGTAATAAACCGGTACGTTCTTATCGCCATCATCTGCACTGTCCTTTTTAAAAACAGTTGATGGGAACCTTTTCTTTCCATTTCTGAAAAACCTTTCCATTAGCAGCTCACATTAGTGACCCATGACAGTGAAGGACCTTCATAAACGCAACAAGCCTCTGTGGAGTCAATAAAGCACGATGTGTCACTTCGACTCAGGCCTCACAAAGAACGCGGGCTGTTGTTTGTCCGTCCGCCCGCACATAATGATAACGGCCGTGAATTGCAGCCATAAATTACCTCCGAAACGTTGAAGCGCGTGATGATTAATCACTCGGCGAAGTCTCCGCTGAGAAGACACAAAGCAAAGACACGTCGGCGGATGCCAAACAGCTCCTCTGTGCTCGATGATTTACAGCGCGTCCGGGCCTCTTGAATCACACGCCGTTTGGAGATGCCAGGCTGACAAAGAACGAACGCACAAGATGAGACAAAAAGGAGCCACCTGAGGGAGGAAAAAAAACAGCAGAGTGGACAGAAAGACAAGGATAAACAGAGACTGAAGCTGGACTGAACCAACATCAAACCAAGTATTAAACCTAAAACTCTGCAAAAGAAAAGACTAAACCAGAACTGAACAAGATGTTAACCCAAGATTATATTAGAATCAGGACTAAAACAGAACTAACACTGGGACAAACAGATTAAAAGGTGATTAAGCCTTGCACTAAACAGGGACTAAACTCAAAAAGGCTAAGACAGGGTTAAACAAAAGTCTGAAAATAAGTTTAGAGCAAGGATTTAAACTGGAACAGAAGTCCAAAACGACTTGTTTGTCAAATAAAACTTGGACTAATAATCGTATTTTGAAATGAATCCTAAAATTGGGGGTGTAATAAAACTCACACTTCCATCGGAACTCGGATGTAGCAGACCTGGACCTTATGAAGAGGAGGAAAGAGGAAGAGACACAAAAGCCGTATCCGACAGTGAATTTCGGGCTGGAACATTAACACAGAGTGATAACTTATGGGTTTATATGAATGAACTAACAACATTGTGCTCAGTCTGGGTTTAACTGTCTTTATCACAGACTGAAAGTCCAGATTAAAAGACAACAGACAAAAACATACATGCATTTACACACATACTCAGCAAAACAAACGGTAAGACACAACTGGACCAGTGCCTCCAAAGCTGGGACTGCTCTAATATTAGTCAGGCTTTAGTTGAGATCCACTGATTAAGACTCTTCTGCTGGTCGTTAGTCTGGTCTTGGTGAATATGTGCTGTTCATTAAAGTCTGGGGTGCCATTTTTTTGCATGAGCTTAGTTTTGTGTTAGTCCTTAACCCTGTCTTTGACCCGTCCAGGGCTTCATTTGTGGGGAACACAGGGGAATATATTGCCCCACCTGACCTCCTAAATCATGGACCGAGACCTATTTGACTCAATCCAGCACCTCTTTTTTTTCAGGAGTATTTTCAAAGTAAAGTTAGTCTTAATGTAAAACTTATTGTGGCCTGTTTTTAAACCTTTATAACTCCATCTGTAAAAATTGCCTATTAGTTTGTTAAAATTGCATCATTTTGATACAAAGAGCTGTTCCTTTACCTTTTTTTTCTTCTTGATCCTGCATAAATACTTCCTCTAGATATTCTCTCTGTGTTCTCCACCTCCAGCTTCACAAATGAAAAAAATACAATGGACCTGTCTACATTTACATTTACATTTAGTCATTTAACAGACGCTTTTATCCAAAGTGACTTACAAGTGAAGAAAACAATGGAAGCAATTTCAACAACACAAGGAACAAAAAGCATAAGTGCACAAAAACTGGTCAGTTAAAAACCTAGCACACAGTAATGGATAAGCTATGGATAAGATTTTTTTTTAGTTTTTTTTTTTTTAAAGTAATCAATAGAAAGGAAGTAGAAGTCAGTGTTTGTCAGTCAGGTGTTGACGGAAAAGATGTGTTTCTACAGAATCTGCTGATCTTGAAGCAGCAGTAGATCATTCCACCAATGAACAGATCCAGAGAAAGTACGTGAGAGTGTTTTTTTTCTTTTTTGGGATGGTACCACCAGACGTTGTTCATTAGCAGAGCATTGTCTATTGGTCAATGATAAAAAAAAAAAAACAACCTTTAATTTACCCAAACAGAAACAAACTCAGGTCTAAACCAAGAATAAGCTACAGAACGATTTAGTTGAGCCAGAGCAAACGCACAAACATGCATCTCCCAGCAGCACCAACATCCTTCAGTCTTGTATGATTTACAGCTCCGTGTGGGCCTCCTGAATCACACACCGCTCAGAGATGCCAAACTGACAAAGAAAGCAAAAGGACGCACCTGAGAACCGCTGATGACGCGGCTCTCACTCGGTGTAATAATGGCCGCGCGCTCAGTGACGCCCTCCATAAATCACGCAGACGGCCGGTTTGTTTACCCCGCGGCTTTGGGAGAGAACTCTGAAACAGCAGTATCTGTCGCTGCCAGCTGTTCCTTTCCTCTCTGTCTGCGCTCAGCCTCGCTAATCTCAGCTTTCCAACTTTCTTTAATTCTGCTCCTTCATTGTCCTCGGCATAAAGAGTTCGGGGCAAACTTTCGCTCTGTTCTCCACTTCCTCCCTCTCGACGCTGGCTGTAATTTTTTTTCCGGCTTGTATCTCAGGGCCTAAGTCGTGACTCGGTGTGCTCTTTTTAATTCAGTCCCGTTCGGCTTTCTTCACAGCGGAACTCAGAGCAAACTGTTGATTTAACGAACTGTAGGGTTTGTGGGAAAATCAAACCAATCGTGAGTCCTGGAAAGGTGGAATAAAAGGTTGTGATTGTAAAAATGTGTCCAGAAAGTATGTCAGGGGAAGTTTATTTGGTGACTATTTTATGAAAGATCCGGTCAAATGTATTTCATGTTTTTCAGGATTTATGCAAAGGCCAGTTTATATTGTATTGTTTATAAGTATTTCCATGATCCAAAGAAGAGAAGATGCTCAGGAAGCTTCAGTATGATACTTGTCCTGTGTTGAAGGTGCTCTTTGGTTTTGGGAACAAAATTCTTTCAAGAAAATGTTGAAAAGCCAAGGCACTTGTCAAACACCTGGACTACTTTAAAAAGGCTTTATTGCTTATGGCTAATTCATAAAGAAAACATTAAAAGCCAACATATAGCCTTCTTCAGGGTGTGTTTTTATTTATTTTCTTACATAATGTTTGAGAAAAATAGGCCTCACATTCTGACAATGAACCGTTTAAGGCCAGCTCTAAACCGCTTCAGTTTGATGTAGTTTTGTAGATTTTGGGAGAGATGACTTTTATGAATATAATTAAAGTTGGAAAGGTTGCCTTGCTGTTGTGGGAGCTTTGGAGGGCGAGGGTGGGAGTTTTCAGGTCATGCAGCTGTAAATGCTTAAGTAATTGTGATATAATTAAGGGTTTAGACAAATCCCACACACTCTGAATACAAATGAGTCTTTCTTCAAACCTTTCCATTCTTTCTGCTCGTAATGTTTGCCTTAATGAGGAAAATACTTAAATCCTTCACTTAAGTAAAACTTCGGATACAGAGGTAATAATGTCCTCCTGTAAAAGCATCACATTAACATTAGTTCAACTTGTTCAAATTCAGCAACAAGTTCATATATAAACACGTGTATCATTAAAATGAAGAATGCTGCTGATCACACAAATGAGATGAGAGAATCAGTGCAATGGAAAATTATATTTAAATCAAAGCAGAACAATTGTCTTCAAGACAGAACACACTGAGCAGCATTTAAACTAAAAAAGAAGTCAAAGAAATAACACAAAGAAGAAGGAAAATAAAGTAACTGGAAGTGAAATTCCAAAGAAGCATTTAACACAAAGCCATGTGAGAAAATAGTGAAGAAAGTAAAAATGTTTGCTCTAAAACGTTGTGTGTGTGTGTGTGTGTGTGTGTTTGTGTGTGTGTGTGTGTGTGCGTGTGTGTGTAAGTGTGTGTAAGTATGTATGTGTGTCTGTGTGCGTGTGTGTTTGTGTGTTTGTGTGTGCGTGTGTGTGTGTGTCTGTGTGTGTGCGTGTGTTTGTGTGTTTGTGTGTGTGTGTGTGTGTGTGTCTGTGTGTGTTTGTGTTTGTGTGTGCGTGTGTGTGTGTGTCTGTGTGTGTGTGTGTGCATGTGTGTGCATGTGTATAAGTATGTGTGTGTGTGTGTGTGTGTCTGTGTGTGTTTGTGTTTGTGTGTGCCTGTGTGTGTGTGTCTGTGTGTGTGTGTGTGCATGTGTGTGCATGTGTATAAGTATGTGTGTGTGTGTGTGTGTGTGTGCATGTGTAAGTGTGTGTGTGTGTATGTGTGTGTGTGTCTGTGTGCGTGTGTCTTTGTGTGTGTGTGTTTAAGTGTGCATGTGTGTATGTGTGTGTGTGTGTGTTTAAGTGTGCATGTGTGTGCATGTGTATAAGTATGTGTGTGTGTGTGTGTGTTTAAGTGTGCATGTGTGTCTGTGTGTGTGTGTGTGTGTGTTTAAGTGTGCATGTGTGTCTGTGTGTGTCTGTGTGCGTGTGGGTGCTTGTGTGTAAGTATGTGTGTGTCTGTGTGTGTGTGTGTGTGTGTGTGTGTAAGTATGTGTGTGTAAGTATGTGTGTGTGTAAGTGTGTGTGTGTCTGTGTGTGTATGTGTGTGTGTAAGTGTAAGTGTGTGTGTGTGTGTGTGTCTGTGTGTGTGTAAGTGTGTTTGTGAAATGTGTGTGAATGAAATGTATTGTATATACTTTTATAGTAATTTGTATTGTATTTGTTTTTATTATAAGCTTTTGGGACAAAGAATGGAAACGAGCCTAAAGTTACAATCCAGTATCTTTACATTCAAGTCTTTAGATTTCATGTATGCTCTTTAAAATGCGCTGGCTCGTTCAAATACACCATTATTATTATTGCCCAAGCAATTGACAACAAGGAATACATTATAGGGCTGTTTATTGACTTGGAAAAAGCCTTTGATACGATAGACCATAGCATATTGTTGAATGAACTGGAGAAATATGGGGGGGGGGGGGCATACACATGGATCATAGGTGCATGTAAAAAATGATAACTCTGATATTCATAACGTTAGATGAGGGGTACCGCAAGAGTCGGTGCTGGGTCCTAAGTTATTTATTAAGTGTCCAAACTGTAACTACATTATTTTGGGAAAAACATAGATTCTAAAAGTGAAAATGTAAAGTAAGAACTACGTAGTTTGATATTAATAAATTCTCTTTAAATAAAATAAAAAATATTTTTTTCAGTAATAGACAAATTAAAGATGAAATTAAATTAATGATAAACAAAGTGCTTTTAGAGAGAGCGTATGAAAAACAATTAGTTGGAATAATTAATGATCAAAATATCTTTTTGAAAAATTACATAAATCATGTAAAAACAAAAATGTCCAAAACAATTGCTATACTGCATTAATCAAGGTATGTCCTGAATAAAAACTCACTCTATATTCTGTGCACGTCTCTCCTTCTACCAGATACTGTTGGAGATACAGGAAAATACAGGTCATGTATGAAGTAATAAAAATAAAAATAAGCTATTTTTTCCTCAAGAAACCCTAAGCCAAGCCAGAGACAGAAGTGTGCAGTGTAAAGTCTGAATCTGAAGCTGCTGTTAGTGAACCTTCTCCTCTTTGCTTCTGTCGTTCCTCCTCAGGGCCGAGGCTGGGGGCTGGCAGCTCGACTCACGCTGCAGCAATTGATTCAAAATCCTTAGCGGCAAAACAGACAAAGGGGTCATCTATTATCCTCCCCCTCCTCTCTCGACCCGTCTTTGACGGTCACCCGTTAAAGGAAGCTCAGGGGACCGCGCTCCACTTCTCCCAAAGCCGGGGGCTGGGGCTAATTGGACGATCCACCGGGGAACCCTCCAAACGCAGCCGCGCAGCCAGGGGCCCATTTGCAAGCATGTGATCTGCTGAGAACGGGCCAGGGCCAGCGATGGAGGAGGGGTCAAAAGGACATGGGAGAAGTGAGTCCCAAAGGATGAGTGGGTGGCACAAACTTCCAAAGCGCTCCCTCGGCTGTGGAGAAGCACTCTGAGCCCTCTTTGGCCAAAAGTAAAGATATTCCAGCTTTAAATGTTCTGCTCAATTTAACTCTAGAGCATGTTGCCAGTCACAGGAGCATCCAGCTCGTCACAGTGCCTCTAGTGGTCAGGATCTGAACAAAAGGGGTTTGGGGTAGTTTGAATAGGATTTATTTTTAATGAATTGGATTTTTAGAGCCGTCTATAGAACTGGGGTCCAGTGGGTCTGCAGAGGGGAGGAGATAAGGACAGGAATTCTTAGTCTTAAGTAGGTTTGGGTATTGTTTGAATTGTATAAATTTCGATTACACTTATTGATTCTGATTCTTTTTGATTCCAATTTAGGAAAAAAACAAAAATCAAATAAAAAAAGCTGTATCAGTCCCCTTCATGTGACCCTTCCATATCTGTTACATGCTCAGCTGTTTTTGAACAGTTTGAGGCTTTGACCCTCTCTTTTTGAGAAGAAAAGATTGGTCATAGAAAACCGTCTGGATCCCCTAGTGCAGGGTCTCCAAATATTTTTGAGCCCGTGACACACATTTTACATTAGAAAAGTCACAAGGCACACCACCAAACAAAAATGGCACTAAAACTATATATTTTTTGAAATATAATAAAATTTACTCAGTTTACTGAAACCTGGGCCTGTTAAGTTGAACACACAGTAAATTTTCTTACAGGAATTGAAGAAAGACACACACAAAAATTTAAGTCTGAGTCTCTCTCTTTTTTTCATATTTATAGCCGTCATGCTTGAAAAGCCCACCTGGCAGAGACAGGTCGTGGAGAAGGAGAGGGAGCAGAACTGAAATAGTTTGGCTCGGTTGGTTCCCCAGTTTAAGTAAATCCAAAGGCAAGATCATTTTCATTCTAATGTCTTTTAATGCTTTACCCAATAAGTAAGTAAGTAACTACTTTATCAGCGTCAGAATTTTCTCCAAGACCCAGGTCAGATGGATACTTTTTCTTTTCAAATATTTTGCCACTCGCAGGATGACTATGTACTTTTGTATTTAGCGCGATACTGCCCTCTAGTGGAAGAGCATGTAAATGTTCAGTACACGCCGATCGCTTAGAAACCAAACAGATGAAACTGAATAATTTTCCACGGCACACCTAACGATCTCTCATGGCACACTAGTGTACTGCGGCAACCAGCATACACTGCCCTAGTGATCCAAATCCTCCACGTCTGTTTTAAAGAGTCTTTATGTGCTCTGTGTGGCCCTTATGTGTTTGGCATCATAACTGGCAGCATGGCACAGGTTTTAAGCATGCTGTAGTGCAACCACTCATTAAGAAACCTGGTCTGGACCACACTGAGCTTTCAAACTTCATCCAATCTCCAAGTTTTCTTTCTTGTTCAAAATGTTAGAAAAAAAAGTTTCTACTCCTGTGTTTGAAATCCTTCCTTGAAAAACATGACATTTTAGAGGTGTTCCAGTCAGGGTTTAGGAGTTAGTACTGAGTTGGCACCATTGAGGTTTTTTGTGCCATTTCTTTTTTCATTATATAAGCTGCTTCTTGGGTCAATTCTTTGCAAACATGTAATTTTGCTCCACTTTTACGCTGATGACAAATTGACGTCCCTTTTTAAGCATTATGCATTTTGTGACCGTCGACTACTGGAGTGCACTGACGACATCAGAAACACGTACCTATAGTTAAACACCTTGGATTTAAAATGGATTGGGACTTCAAATTTAGCCAAAGTATAGTCCATTATTTCTAGACATAACTTTGAAATACTGAGCCTTCATTACGTCATGATTGGACAACTGTAATGCACTTTATGCTGGGAGCCAGTCTTCACTTTCTCGTCTGCTTTCAACAAGTTCCCGAAAGCACAACTTCATTTACATTTTACATTTAGCTGACGCTTTTATCCAAAGTGACTTACATTAACTTCCATTCACGAGTGGCACAGCTGGAACACTACTGGAGACAAGGTGGGTTAAGTGTTTTTTAGAGAGCGGGACCCGAACCCCCAACATTTCAGTTGAAGAAAAGTTTAAAGCAGAAGTGTTTGGACTCAGTTTTCAAGGTGAATATGTTTTGTCTCTAATTCCAAGAGACTTTATCTGTTCTGAAAATACAACACAGTTCTTATCTTTGGCTTTCAACACAGTTTGAGAAGTGTACTTTTACTGTGTTTGTTAGGTTATTGTAGTTAATTATTGTATTTTACTATCTTAAGCTCCGTGTGTAATTTTTCCTAATGTCAATATACAGCACTTTGGCCAACCTTTTTGCTTCTTTAAAGTGCTCAATAAATAAACTAGTTTGAGATTAAACTAATTATGTTTCAATTTTAAATTCATTAGTTCTGCTTCCACTGGGTTTGTTCATAGACCACAGCATGTCCCCGCCGGGCTACCATAGCCGTAGTGAGGGGTGAAATAGCCAGAAAAGATTGACAGTCTTTATTAAAATGCTAACGTGATATGATACATAATCCCAAATTCAAGTGATTTTATTGTAATAGAACCTGCTGTATAAAAATATCAAATTTCTTCTCAAAGACAAGATCAACATTTTTCTGGTTTGAACAACTTAATATCTTTGTAGACTTTAATTCAGAGACAACCCACTTCAAACTGTGTTGGGAACCAGCCCTTAGACGTCAGTACAAAGCCTTGTTTGGACATGAAAAGGACAAAAATCTGGTCTCATTAAAAGCAGACAGCTCTGAGACGGAATATCACAGAGCGAAGGCGTCTAATAATCGATGGTGCAGCCTCAAAGACCAACAGCGGCCGGTGAAGACCCCCGATGAGCAGCTGTTTACACTGGACACACACTGAGAAGTCAAGGAGCCATTATTTACTCAGACCCCACTCTTCGCTCAATCAACAGTTTTGTCTCTGGGCTGCGCCGTGAGAAAAGACCAACAGCAATAAATTAAAGACGGCGCTGAATCAAGGTTTGGGCCGGTGAGTGGTTTCCAGTTAAGTCAAATATATTAAAAAATGGTTTATTTCAAAGGATATCCCAGTGATAATGACATTTTAAGTCGTCATGAATGCAGACCTAGTTAAGGTTTAAAAAACTCTGTGAAATGTTATGGTGCGCAATAAAAAATTCTCTCTTAGTCATCCAGATGTTTGCTCTGATAGTTGCTGAGCAGGTGGAAGAGCTGTGCTAATGTTAGCATCAGGTGGAATGTAAACGGTAACAACAAGAGCTGCAGTTAGCTCTGTGACTGTCAGAGCCTCGGTATCAAGTGAAGTCAGTGTTAAACCGTGCCTGGGCCGTCAGCTCTGGGCCTTTGCTAACACACTACCAGAACTTCTGAATAGTTAGATGACTCTATTACAGTACGCTGCCAAAAGAGCCCAAAGCCTCCGACCTCCACCGCCGAGTGCTGAGAGTAAGTAAAGCCTCAGACCACAGACAGAGGGTTTGAGATGTTTGTGTCAAATGCTGTGTTTGGTTTTGGCCAAACATTGCACTGGGCATTAAGGACCAAATGCTACACTTGTTCCAGAAGTTGTTGGCTTTAAGCAAAACCTTTTTTATATATATATATATATATATATATATATATATATATATATATATATATATATATATATATATATATGTATATAGGCAGTCGAACTGAACTGGAGCTCACCTTGTTAAGGCAGAGCTTATTCCCAAAATGCTGATGTGTTCTTTAAGAAACAGAAAAAGTTGGAGTAAGTCCATATTTTTCAAAAAGGAAAGAGAATTCCCTCTGACAGCTCTTGAAGTTGTATGTACAGTGTGCAGCCTAAAGCAGGGAGCAGCAGCCGAACAGCGATACAGTAGGAGCTGCTGTGGTGTGTAGTTTTGCATTGGCTTCATGATCAAATCTCAGCGTGTCACAGCCTCCCTCCGGACCCCCCGGCCACTGAAGACTCGCTCAAAGCCACACGACCAAAATATTTGAAAGCAATCCCTCCAAAAAGGAAAAGGAGAGCCTGTGCATCGGGGGACAGTCTTCAGAAAACACAGAGATTTATTCTAGCTTTTTGTCATGCTTTCCATCTTTCATATTTTTGTGAGCGAGGTCCTCTGGGAGCTTAGCCGACGGCAAGAGTGGACACAGCTCCACGGACAACAAAAATAGTGGTCTTCTCATCCATCCTGGCGCGGGTCTCACGGGGTTAAGAGGACCATCGATTGGTGCTGATAAACACAAAGCACTGCTGGTGGCGGCCTCAGCAAACGGAGAGAGGATGGACAGCTGAATGAAAACAGATAAACTTCACTAAAGTCAGTCCAAATCCCTTTTGGAATACATTTATAGTCTGCTTAACTTCAGACAAACATTTACAAAGCATCTGAAGTGTAGGAAATGTGTTTATATGTTGGAGTTGACTTGTCTCAAGCCTGGGCCACACTGTGTCTGGGATTAAATGCAAATATTATTACACGCCACACTGTGTGGCTTGAAGAGTCTTTGGCCGATATTTGATGCCTGTACCACTGATGAGAGGCGTTTATGAATCGGACAAATGAAATCCGGTCAACAACAGTCAGCGTCGGTCTGAGAAGGGGGTTATACCTGAACATAATTCATCCAAAATAAGGAATTGTGTTACGTTTTGGCCGTGCGTTAACACATTGTCACTTCAAAAATCCCCAAACTTTTGAACCTTTGAATGAGTTATGTTTGTGTGAGACTAGCTGTGTTCTTGTTAAAACGTTGAAAGTGATGACGTGGCTATTCAGTTGGACCTCCGCCATTACTTCTGTGTGTAATGGCTGTAGTGTTTGCAGTGGGGCTCACAGCACCCCTGCTGGCCTGGCTGAAAAATGACAGCCTTCTCAGCACCTCAGTAAACTGAATGTGTGATTATATATCATTTAGATTACACTAAGTGCTAGTATTTTGTCCTTTTTGTCTTTCTGTTAATGTGAGTGATGCAATTAGTAAAAAAAAGAGCACTGAAGTGTGGACAAGTTGTGTTGTCTTTTAATACACAAGGTTATTGTTCTCCAGAACGCACAGTCTCAGAGCCAGCAGGGTCAAGGTACCTCTTCTACGGACAGCGTCAGGGAAGATGAGCCGAACATATTTCAGATCGTGGTCCTGGAATGCTGCTTGTTCCTTCCACATTCCACGTCTATACTGCTGCTCATGTTGGCCAAGACGTCCTTAAACAAAAGATAAATAAAATGAATAACTGCTTTGATGATCTTTGTCTACAATCTTATCTAACTTCAAGTCATACAACACTGATTTAAAGTCACATTTCATTTCACTAATTAAACAGAAAAGCTTAAAAGCAACGTCAGAATACAGTTAATTGGTCCAGACTTAGCTAGGACCTGGTTTCCAGCATGTTCCTGTTCTGCAGCACAAAAATCTACAAGATATACACAGCATCACACCAAATACAAAGACACGGCAATAAAGCATCAAAACAATCACAGCCACAACACATCCACACAAAAAGAGACTGTGAGGGTCAGTGGTCAGTTGTGGAACAGAAGTCTTTGTCCTGATGTTCCAGACTTCGAAGAATGTGTGGAAAAAGGACCTTTTTGGCACTGCTGATTATTCAGTTTTCTGAAACGTCAGGTTATTTTAGTGCATTTTGTACAAGTAAAACTGTTTGACAGGGAGTCTTTGAGCTGCTGAGTGTGTCTCAGAAGAGGTCTGTCCCAGTTTAAATCAGAGTTCTCTGTCCAGCTGAGTGGCTGTGTCAGTGAAATACGTATGATTCTTCCAATCGCGTGTCTACGAATCATTAAATCAATGTATATTTTGGTATTTTAAAGTTATGTGATGCTACTTAAACTTAAACCTCAGTAACAGAATTATTTAATTCCAAATGTTATTACATGTGTCTGTGTGGGTCTTATAGTCTTTGGACTGTTCAAATCAAATCAAGGTACTTCATGTTAGCATTCATATACAGTAGGTTATGCAGTAGGCTATCATTAAGACATAGATACATATAGCCTACTGTATCTGCTTGTTGGCTTGTTCTTCTTACACTTTAGTGGATACAGACTCACTAAGCACCTCTTATCTTATTTAAATTCTGCACCACATTTTGACACATGAATAAAGCTCATAATGATATTAAGTAAAGCTTCTGAACTCAGCCAATTAGCATTCGAGCTCAACTATTTTGGCAGATAACGACTGACAGAAAGCATTTGCAGCACCAGATTGTAAATCAAAATGAAAAACACAAAATATTCAAATGTGAGTTGCATCATTTGCTTCTGCTGTAAACACATTTGTGAAGAGGCAGCAGCTGATGGACAACAACAGATGAGTCCACTCTGGGTCCGTCCTGGTGTTGGTCTCTGGGGGTTATAAGACGACCATCGATCGGTGCTGATAAACACAAAGCTCAGCTGGAAGCAGTGCAGCACCAGACTCTGAGAAAACCCATCTGAATCCTCTGTTTCCAGCTCCTCATCAGGCCTTTGGCAGAAAAGCACTCACACCAGGGATTCATAACACATCAGAGACACACATGTTGTTTATCCATCGCTTTTATCGTTAATAACCTCGCCGAGAGAGACACAGTGAGCTTTTCTTTAATTTTATATTACTTTGGGGTAAAAATAACGACTGTGTGTTATCTTATAAAACCCTTTTTCTGATTCAAAAACATCTATAAAAGACAGTTTACGTCATTATCTAAAAGGCAGCATCTGAAAATAGAAGCAAAAAATGTCAAGTGAGTTGTTTACGACAGATTTGAAGAATTAGATGTTTGTCACATTTGCAGCTCATAAAGTTAAATTATTTTGCTGCAAACCTCTTCTACACGCACCACTGTGTTTGAGTATTGTACCTGGATATGCTTTGAGGCTAACTTCTGCAACTGTTTTTACAAGCTTCTACTTCTTCTGTGTCTTCTTGTTGCAGCTTTGTCCGCTCTACGCAGAGTAAAAGCACAAATACAAGTGTGAGCATTTACCTAGGGCTAAAATTTAACCCAAATGAAAGTTAGCGATGACTTAGATGACCTATTAGTAAATCTAAATAAAGATCAGAACATATATTTAGGGAAAACAGTCTCATTCTTATGGAATTGAGTTGAAAAACACTATAAACTGCAGACAGAAAAACTGTTTGTTAAAGACCCACACATTGTTTTATCGACGGATCTGTTTTTTCACTCAGCTGTGGTCATGTGACATCATAATCTCAGCCATGACTGTGATCACGGACACACACTCGACTGTGACGTGTTCAAACACACCTCAGCCCAGAGACTTACCAGTTCCAGTTCAGAGCGGCTAGCTCCACGACCTGGGCCAAACCCTGCTCAACAAACCCAATTTGTGGAGGCCTCGAATAGTTTTGAACTCCGTTGTGTGATTTTATTGTGCAACTATGAAAAAAAAAGAAATAATTGATCAATAATGCGCAGTTTGTGAAAAATGGGGGCTCATCTAGAACGTACGGCGAACCACTGATGCTGCTTTGAAGACACATTATGTAAATTCTCCGACAGAATCTGTGTCCAGCTGCACCGTTTTAGTAAGTTCTGAGTGTGGTTCATTTACTGACTCTGTGATAGTCGTGTTAAAGCTAGAGTTAGTCTCTAAAGAGGGACGCAGACCTTTACAGTGGATTACACTGAAGGCTAACTGTGTTAAATCGCCCGAGGACTTACCAGACACAATATCACTCACCGGCATAAATAAAACCATCTCTGTTGGAGATCACACTCCAGAAAATCTCCCTTAGCAGCAAATAAAAGACAGATTTACCCAGGTTCATGAAAAAGAGTATTTATAGAGCATATTTTGTTTCAAAGTAAGTAACTCGTGTGATTTACAGAAATGACACAAAAGTCATAGCAAAGGAATAAACAATAGTAAAAACTAAATTAACATAGAGTATGTACAACATGAACAGATGTATTACAGTCATTAATAAACAAGAGAGAGTCTACTTTGAAAAATGAAGTCAGTTCCATTTTTTTGGGAGAATATTGAACAAAAGCAGCTTCAGAACGAAGTGGAGTCTGTAGAGCTCTAATGTAAGGCGTTAAGAGCTTTGTAAACTGTTAAAATAACTTTGAAGTGAATTTTGATCTGAACTAGAGCCAGTGCAGAGACTTTAGAACGGCTGTAAAAGGAGAGACTTTCTTTGTCTTGGTTTTAAATAAATCAGCTTTCACCTTTACACCAGAGTCATGCTAAAGCTAACAACGTCCTGAACATGTTAAACTGGATCTAAACAGTAAAAAACAGGCACAAGGTTGGCATTTTTTTTTTTTTTTTATTCAAACTTTAATGGTTTGAATGAGTAAACATTCAACTCCCATGGTGCAACGTTGGATTTCCTTGCTGTTAAATTGAGTATCTCTTCTAAAGCACGGCCCTTTTAAGAAGCGGCCTCTCATCATCGTGATCCAAAACACACATCAGCTCCTCTGTTTCTGCTGAGCTCAGCCGCCTGCCGCTCTCCGCTCGCGGTAAATTTGATAAGATACTCGTCTGTGGTGAGATAAAACATTAGTCCTATCTGCTCCATCACGTCGCACACACCGCGGGACAAACCGCTCTTTAAGTGTTTTATTTCTCCTTCATTTGACGGCTTTATTCGGCCATAAACTCTATTGACTTGTTAGTTTTACTGTTATCTATAGCCTTGCCTTTACTCGTCCTTCGTTAAGTGTTGTGCTAATAAAGCCAGCAGGATTTAGAGCTGGTTGTTTGGAGAAAATACAAGCATGTTTTGTTTCTGTTGTGAGTTTTTTTTTTGGTTTTGTTTTTCAATGAGCAGCCAGCCGAGCATTGACTCACTGATCTAATCTACATTAATGTTGCTCTGTGTTCTCAGCCTCGACTAACGATCGATACCAAACAACAAAAGCAGATCCCACTTTGAGAGTTATATCGAACATTTAGCAGTGCTTTTACAGACGGATATTTGTGTTTTGTCCCAGTGGAAGCCTACTAAAAATGTAGAAAATACCCGTTCCCAAAGCAAAGAGCACTCTTCCCGGAGCTCATTTGCAAGCACTTATTTCTTGTTTTAATTAATTCTTAGAAAAAGCATGTTCAAAAACAACTTGATTATGTTGTTTTTTCCGTTTGTGGAATATCAATAAAGCAATAATAATTTTATATAACTGTAGAAATTACTTTTACAGACCTCTTCAGCAGCAAAACATAATGATTGTCTTTTTGTGAATGTCTTTTGTGATTGGTCTAACCTCGTTCTTTCAAGGCATTTTATCACTTTCAGTCTTACTTCATGAAACAAAGACACTTTTCTATAAACTATGCTTCCAGGACAAGCTAAACTCAAGTTATTGTGTAAAGATGGCTTCACATTTGCTGGATGTTGTGGGTAAATAAAAATGCACTAAGAGCCATTGCAAAGGTGTGTCTTGGGGCACTTTTAACTAAACTCTGACAAAGTTTGATTGAAACCTGAGCAGCACAAAGACCACAGACGTCTAAACGAACCAAAACCAGGAAGAGTAAAGGTGCAGGAGGGGGTCAGGAGCTCTTTAAAGTAATGTGCTGGGGGCCTTGATGGGGGAGCAGTCCAGTGGAGAGTCAGAAGATGGGGGTTATATTGCCGTTTTATTTTCCCAGCAGCTGTTCTGACTTCTTTGGAGTTTAAATAAGCTATAGAGGCCACCAAAAAGTGTTTTCCGGTTTATTTGAAGAGCTCTGGATCTTTAAACCAGTAAGATGATGGATGAAGATGATGATGGAACACTACTGCACAGACTTTTCTCCTCTTTCCCCACATTTAAGCACGTTGGTGTAGCTTCAACACAGTGACAGGAAAAAGAAGAAAGCTCTGCAGATCTGGGAAATGAATACAATCAAATGCTATTTTTTTGCCAAACCGAGTAGAAATCCTAGTGTTTACTTTAACGTTGAGACGCTACAGTGTCATGTGGAGAGGGTACAGTACACATTGTTAGATTAGTTTCTCACAGCTGTGCTTTTATCAACACGACTCTTCGTCACTGTTCTTCCGCAGCTGCTCCTCCTCCAAGAACACACATTATTATTATCAGAGTTATTACTGAGAACGTTAGCTCTGCCTTATGTTCGGCTTCATTTGTCTCGAGCAAAGCTACAGCTCAGCGGTTTCCTGCCACTCAACTGCATCAGGCTTTCACTTACCCAGTTCTTCTCATCCTGCAGTATATTCTAATGCCTTACCCTTTTATAGATATAAATATATATTAGAATAAGTCTGGTCTCTGTGGTTTTGAGTTGGATTTCCAGAGAACAGTAGCAGTGGACCATAATAAACTGCCTCTTGTTTTAGATCTAGTCTTTCTACCAGTGTCTTTGAAGGGTCTGTCTTTTAGCTCCTCATTCAAAGACAGGTTTAAAAATGGTCTAATGTTGGATTTATCCTGGGTTCAATGAGAAAAACAGAGGAATGTGGAAAATTTAAGTGATTGTTTAACTGTGTCAAAGCTTGTTTTCTCATCCAGACCTGAGGTTAGTCTTGATGTTGATTCAAGGCCATTGAAGAAAAGCTCACAATGAACCAGAAAATTGAAGTCATTGGTTGTGGCAAAGCTCATCTCAGTCTTCTGTCCTCCTCAGAAGTGTTTTTTGTCTATGTACTTTACTACAGACCTTTTCACACGAGCTCTACTGAGCTGTCACTGTTCCTGAAATAACTTTCAAAAGTCTTCAAAGTATAACTGCTGCTGTTACAGACTGCCTCAATGATTAGGTAAAGTTATTTATTGGTGTCTAATGCTTCAAGAATACAGTTTAACCTTAGCTTTCTGAATGCTATTAAATGGCTTAAATGTTGCATTTAGAGGGATGGAAACAGGAAGTGTAATTGGAAGGATTAAGTATAAAGTCTGTTTAACTTTAAGGCTCTAATTGAACCAGCAAAGCTACACAGTTCCTCCAAAGCACAATCTCTTCTGCTAAAAACAAGCCCTGCCCCAGTAATTAGTCTGAGCCTTGATATCTCTGCCCACAGCGAGTCTGGACACGTGTCTATCAGATTAAATGAAGGGACCTCATGGCCTTTCTCCAGTAACAAAGCCTCTGTGATCCAGCCACTGTCACCGCCGCTGCCTCTCTCCAGCTCCACACAAACCTCTTTTTTTTCTCACAGAGCTCCATTGGTTCAGAGCCTCTCTCAGATTGTGCGGGTCCCGTCGCTTTGTGCGTGTGTCACATCGTGTCACGGCGAGTGGCAGGTAGCGCTGTCAAACATGAGGCGGGGACAAAAGGCCAGCGTGCAGTCAGACGTGGAGATGTAGCGGCGTGCTGAGATTTAACCCTGAAACGAGACCACACTGTACCACGTCAGGAACAAGGTGCACGGATCCTGACTCGCGGAAAGGCCACAGGAACAAACAAAAACGTACGGAACAGAAAGAAACTTCCTGTTTATCAGACATTTTAACAAGAATAAGAGAAGCTTAAAGAGCATAGAAGCACTTGCAGAACCAGAACACAGTTGTACATCACTTGAAAAGAAAAGGGACATATACTTAAGTTAAAATCAGGGTCAGCTTCAGCTAAATGAATAAATGTAAAAAGTAAAACGGACTTAAAAAAAATACGTTTTTAAGCATAAAATTGTTTAAAAACATGTTTGAAAATAGAAAGATGAGAATGAACATTAAAATGGGTTTACAATTTTTACTGTTTTAAGTAGACTACAAACTACCTGCAAGGAGATATGCTCTGCAAAGAATTCTGGGAAAAATACTAAGAGGAGCTAATATAATGCAACAACAATCACTTACAATACAATAATATGGACAAAAACAGCGTTGGTTGTGAACTGTTCCCAGTAACAGATCAAAGAAATGCAAATAAAGATGACTCTGTGTTTATCGAGGTTCATTAATGTTAACAAAGTTCATTTGTTAAACTTACACTGCAGTATATTTACTCCTCACTTTCAATTATCTAGTATTTCTACTACTATCATGACTGCATTAAGACACCTGAGCAACCAGCCACTCCCATGCTGCACACCTGTCAGCCATTACAATCCGGCAGGTATTTAAAGCCTACACACGACTAGAGTTGGCAGATTGTTGTACTACTTCCAGACGAACACATCCAGCGGTACATGTGCCTGCTGCCCTGGTACCGGCACCTGTTCGTGTTAAAGCGATCCTGTTAACCGGTTCCCGGGGCCTGATTCTTCCGTACTTTCATCCCGTACCAGCTCGTCGCCGTGTGTTGCTGGTCGTTCTTCGGTCCGACCAAACACGTCCAGTTAATCCACTACTGTGTCGACTACTTCTTGTATTATTAAAGATTATACATCGTATCAGTCCGAGTCTGGTGCTGTGCTTTTGGGTCCTGAGTCGACCGTTACACTGTTGCCGTAGTAACGAGAAATACACTCTGGCCATTTAACAAGAAACACATGTTAACATAGGGTTTATTTTATTTTATTCTTGAGCAAAAGTCTACTGACAAGACTTGAATTAAGAGGAAAATTTGTTTAAATCAATACAATGAGTGCTTAGGTACAAGAGGTTTAGTGTGTTGTCAAAACTAAAGGCTTTAAATATGTATATAGTGAATATGGAAGCTTGATCTTTACTATAGTTGTGGAAGAGCAACACATGGTGAATACATTAGATGTGGGAGATATGCTCTTGATTCACAGCTGTACGTGAGCTTCTTGTGGGAACAGGATCTAACGCTGTGTATTGTACTCGCCGCTTTTACATCTTTCCGTTAAAACAAACACCCAGCTCCTGCCTCGTGCCTCTTTTTCCCCTCGTCTGTCCCCCCCGTTGTCTCTCTCCTCATTGATGTCTGCTTTTCAAGAGCTCAGGAGTAGCACTCCAAAGACATGTCGCTGTCTTCTCTTCCCTGCTCTCCATTCGCACAATGCGCCTTTCAATTTTTAATGCGGCAGCTCAGAGAAGACGCCCCAAACAAGAAGACGTAATGACGAGGCCGCGTTTAACACACCACAGATACTTAGCTCAAAATATCCCTCTCTTTCGGCGGCTGATAACGCTGCTGCAGGGACAAAGAGAGCTCATTCAACATCTTCTCGAAATTAACAAGCCTCTTTAGTCTGGTTTGCAATTACAGAAACATTATTTGGTCAGAATTCATATTAGAAAGTCGTGTGTATCAGAGGAACAATTAGACAAATGCAGAGAGAAGGAGGATTGATTGGTTTTTGTTCATTAAAGCCCACAACAGTTTGAGTTTGGTGATTTTTATGAGATCATTTTATAAAGTCAGACTGTTTGACGAGGCTCAACCAACACTCAACAGTGAGTCTCGACCGAAGTGATGTTAATGTGCCTCTAAAAAAGAGGAAAGAAAAAATGGAACAAAGTAAAGCAACAGGAAATAAAGGGACAGGGAAGGTTGTTGTCGGTAAGTGTGGTGGTGGTTAGTGCCATGAAGGGGACTAACCTAAGTGCAGAAAATGACTACATTATATTTGGTGCACTGTTGATCCAGTCAGTCAAAAGAAACTCTTTAAAAGTTGCTCACTGGTGCGTTCTTCTTCCTCCCATCGAGCAGGCGCGCTACAGCCCATGAACTTTTTTTTTTTTTCTACCGGTCTGCTCTACCAATGGACTTAAAGACACCGCAGAGCAGTTGGATGATGTTACTTTCAGTTTAAAAATAGTCAATATTAAATACAATCACACCCAGGTAAAGGCTGCACAGAGCACTCCTGGTTCACAGCAGACCAGCCCTGTATGTGATAAATGTCAATCATAATCCCCGATAATGTGTGTGTGTGTTCTTCAGAATGAGCCCTCACTGACACTGGCCCAGTGTAGATGGAATAAGCTCCACCCATCCTTGACCCATCGCAGGAAATAAGTGAGTTTTTCTGTGACTCGTACACAAGGCCTCTCTCATTTTACGGGAAAGACCCTTTCTGGGCATTTTGTTTTTGCTGTAATACCCCGAGGCGGGCGTAATTGGCAACTGGTTCAAGTTCTATAAGAGATCCTTGATTGTCCCACGTCGAGCCCAGAGAAAACACTAAGTATCGACAGAACACCGTGTTTCTGCCCAACCTGCAGTTTTGTGCTTTTTTCATGAAGAAAAAGAATATCACTTACTAATTAAAGGGAGAGTGAATGGTTGTCTGTCAATGTTTGTCACTATATGTTAGCCCTGCGACTAACTGGCCACTGTCCAGGGTGTACCCTGCCTCATGCCCAAAGCTGCTGGGATAGGCTCCAGTCACCCGTGACCCCTAACGGGACAAAGCGGTAGTGAATGAATGAATGAATGAATGATTTTCTCCAGAAGAGGACACCGATCCGTTTACAGCAGAGTTTGCCAAACTATGGCTCACAAACTGTAACAACAGCTGCTGTTCTCTCTGTTTCAGGTAAAAAGCTGCGACTGTCAGTCTCTCTGTGACGTGAACAGATGAGGGTTTGTCATTATGGCTCTGGGTCGTCCACTACCACCTGCCCTCACCGCCTCCACCCTTTAGCACCGCAGCCCACCAATGTTCAGTGAATCTTTTCTGTCATTTAACTGCAGCAACAGTTAGTTCGGATTATACTGAGGGTACGCAGCAAAACGAGCCGCCGGACTTCAGCGCTTAGTTCCCGGGGCAGAACGAGGTGGAGTTTCCGTTGAGATAGCACCAGTGACTTGGGCACATTTAGCCACAAACCCTGCCCAGAAAAACGGATAAAGCCAGATGTAAAGCACCACAATCAAGGCAAAAGTTTGCAGCTCAATTACGGGTTTGGCGCTTAATAGTTCCTAAAAAAATACATTTGTGTAGGTTTTATTTAATAAAGTCCAGAGCCACAAACATTTCAACCAGAGCTACGGCTCAATAAATATTAGGTCGACTCACCTCGTTGTTAGAACCCATTGTAAGCCCCATCCCACCTGCTGCCTGCACATGTCTCACTGTAGTGACCTGCTGAGCTCTAGCTTTTAGCTCATCTTCTTCTCAAGTCCACAGTCCGCTCTTGAGCTCAACGCTGTTTCGTGGACGCTACATATGTGGTTAGGACAGTCCACGGTGTTCCCTGAGACTGCCCCGGGATAAGAATCCTGCTACATGAAGGAAGAATGCTCACAACATCAGAGCACTGAACACAGTATGAAAGTTTCCTCTAGACATAGCGCTTCAAATGTAGTTTAGCAAAAGGTGATGACTCGCTGCACAGATCGCTGACGAGCTAAACGTTACGTGTTTAAAATATCTAACTGTATGACGTGTGCAACTTTAGGGCAACATGTGAAGATACTTCCTGTTCCTCCGAGTTAAAAAGCTCCTTCAACAGTTTCAAATTAGGATCATATCTAACAAATTGGATCTTTGCTTTTATCACAGCCTTTATTTAAATATTTGATAAGTGTGAAATTATTTTGTGTTAATCTATAATTGACTAGGTTCAGATTAATCATAAAATGGGTTTGTTCTTTAAGAGATTTGAGTACTGGTTGTAGAGCAGCATCCTTTGACAGTTACAAATCTGATCAGTGACAAAAACAAATGGAGTTTAATGAGTATTGACTGATTCAGTGATTGGATTTATAAAGAACACACACGTTAGCGCTGGGTTTGAAGCAGCCTCAGTGGAGTCCCAGCAGAGGGACGTCCACATCCATCCATCAGCGGGACGTGTGCGGCGCTGACAGCGACGACAGGGACCCGGGTCGCCCCGAGCAGAGGGGTCTGAGGAGGGGGGGTCCTGAGTGACGGCTGCAGTGTTCGAGGAAAGAGCAGTTCTTCAAACAGACCTTACAGAGAAACATAAGTTAACAGATGTCTTTTTTTTACAGAAAGTCTTCCTCAGCTTTGTTTGTGATTTTAAAAAGATTAGACCAGAGACAGAAGCTAATGTTGTGGCTCTACACTTTGTTTCTGGAAAAAAACCCGAAAATGTATCCCCAATGACTAAGAATAAATACAATAATTTATCAATGTCAAAGTGCTGGAAATGGAACCAAACCAGTATCTTTTACCTGTAGTGTAGTTTTTCATTACCTTCTGAAGAATCTGATTTACAGACTCACTCTAATCTACTTTGTACCTCTCATGACCTATGACCTGCTGCCAGTTCGAACCAATGATGGGGCAGTACTGACGGCTCTGTTTCAGATCTGATGTCGAGACAACCGTTACTAATGTAAACCACATTTTTCAGATTGGATTAAACTGTGACACTGACAAAGGGTTGATCCAAACGCTGACCATGTTTTCATGTTTAGTGCCTGCTCTTTTGTGGAAGACCTCACAAATCAGTTTATGTCATTGATCAGTTTCCAGGCTCTGGATTTATTGACACAAAGTCAAATGACAATGGTGAGTGATCATTTCCTCTTTAAATTAGAAAATGACTGAATTAACAACAACAACACCCTTTCTTATTCCAACATATACAAGCCCTGCTGCTGTCTCTGTCTCTTATAACTCTTCCTTTGTCGTCTTTCTAACTGTCCTTTTGAATTGACTGAATATATTATTATAATAATCATTTGTAAAAGGCAAATTGATCATGTTTATAGATTAAAATGTGTTAAGTCTTTTTCGTTCAAATTAATGATACGACAGAGTACAATTTAAAAATGAATGATCAGGTTTAATTCTTGTAAGAATTATGCAAAGCACAAACATGTCACATTGAAACAGGATGAAGTTTGCTTGGAAAAGTAAACGATACATGTTGATATATCATGCTGTAGAGTCTGTCGGAGGTGTATCGTACACACACCCAGGACAAGCTCCAGGTGCAGGGTTTATTCTGTGGTAAGTCATGTCTGTGTTCATGTTTGGATTAACATGACATGATCAGGACTGACATGAATGAAGAGGACTAGGAGCAAACAGCAAAAAAAATATTATAATTATTATTATATGTCTATCACTTGCCCAAGTTTCCTGTCCACGCACAAATAACAAATATGTACAAAATTATACATCGTTTTGTGGCTCTGCACTTGTTTTTGGCTTTGGTTTGTGACACAATGCAGCGCCGCTATCGTCAGAAACTTTGCCAGAGCAACAGGAAGTGGCCTAATTTTATCATCTTCATACACATCCATAGATAAAGAATAAAAAAATGGGAATGGACTGCTTTTATCCAGTTCCCCTTTGCCCTAATGGCTCTCAAAGCACTTTGCCTCATTCATCTTTGCACTTCCACAGAAGTGCAGCCCAAGGACACTCTGACATATCGCCAAGAAAAGACACGTGTGAATCTCTACCTTTCCGTCTCCTCACTGTTCTTTAGAAAATGCCTCTTAATTTTACTTATTTTTTTTTTTATATAAAAGTTTTCCTATTGTCTTCCGTGCGTCTATGACAGAGTTTGAGTGACTGGCCGAGTGTGTGTTTTGCTGTGATTAGTGGCTCTAATTAGGATCCACGCTCGGTTGTAAACACGAGGGATTAGTCAGCGACAAATACACCTATCAAAGCCTTTATTCACTAATCAGACACAAAGCTGCCATTCTTCACATACTTTTCCACAGGTTTAACTCTAACAATGCAGTGTTTCAGAGAAAATATGTCAGTTATGAAGATAATTAACAAAGAAGCTGAACCCATGTCTGCTTTTGTCATTATACTGCACACTAGAGCACTTTTTACAGCATTTGATTAAAACAACCGTGTGGGTATGTAGGCAGGAACTTAAATGGATTGGAAATTATAAAGACAAAATACTGTAACTGCTAACAAAGCCCTGACTGAGTAAAAAAAGAAAAAAACACGTTTACAAAGGTTTTTTTATCTGGTATAAAGTTTATGCCTAGAGTCACCGCGACGTCTCATTGGTTCCCATTTGTAGAATCTAACGGATCATTCAAAAGCAGCTGTCAGTCACAGGGTCTACAAAAACACTATACTGTCCTGGTTCTGCCCTCTTTCTGTCCCGGATGTCCTTATTTTGAACTAACCTTAAAGCCAAAGCAGAGCGCTGTGCTTCCAACTAAAAATGGTCCGTGGCGTTACCATGGTGACGGCAATATCAACCAATCAATGCAATCAGTTCCTGTTTTTAAGCTCTTTTCACAACAGGGTAAGACTAAGCAGAAAAAGGGCAGGTGAACTCATTAAAAGCACAAATGATAAATGGTATTTCAGAATAGCTGTTCTAACGGGGGAACTGACATAAAGCTAACTCACCAACTGGTCTCTTCCATTTTTACTTTTGTTTACTTAAAGCTGCCATCACTAAATGCAGGTTATATATTCTTCAATGAAAACAGAACAAGAGTGTCCTGGCATTAGGCTGGTTTTGAATGAACTTCACCTGGTCCTGCTTCAGACTCGGCTCTAACACTGTTCTGTGTTCCTCTCTGTCTTCCTCATTCCTCGGCCCTCAACAAAAGCAAAGTAAAAGAGCAAATCTGCATTTAATTGTGTAATCATTGGAGGCAGGAATATTTTATTTCCCCATGCAAATAGAAAGCTTAAATATAAATTAATATAATATAATATATATATATATATATATATATATATAAATATATATATATATATATATATATATATATATATATATATATATATATATATATATATATATATATATATATTTATATATTATTTATTTTTTATTTTAAACCATGAATAATACAAGCTAAATCTAATTTATTTAGAAATAAATTGTATTGTAATGTTTTGAATAGATAAATAGTATAATTTCTACTGCAGCTCTGACCAAATTCATAAATGTGGTGTATTAAACAGACACTATTATTGTTTATGTGCATTTGTTACTGCTCATCATTTTCCTGTAACTGTCCCATTTATGCTTGATCCCTCTCACCTTTTAATGACACCTGTCACTATCTCCTGCAGAATAAAGACCGGATTACATCATATCCCTTTAACGACACGTCAAGACCTCAAATACACAGCCTGTACCGCAGACCGGCAGAATAATTTTATCATATGTTACAGATTTTAATTGAGACAAGGTCAGGTTCAGCTCAGGACATAATAAAAATGACCTGTGTCTTTGAGCTGAGATGTAAAATAAGGGCAGCTTGTGTTTATTTGTTGTTTATGGCGAGATCGATGCTGAATGATGGCTTCAGTCGACAGAGAAAACAAGCTCTGACACCACATCTGTGGAAGTCTTCGATCAGGACTCAGACGACACACAAAACCTTCACTATGGATTTCCTCGGCTTTCACTCTCTCTGTGGATGTGCTTTTCCTTCTTCCCCTAAAAAAAGACTTAACACACTTTAAATATAGTTTGTATGTTGCTTCTTCACAGCGACGTGCATCACACTTGTGTTAAACGTACGTGAACAGAGCGGAAGTAGAACGGGTAACAATAAGTTCCCTGACACTATGATGCTTCATGTAAATTGTTCTTCATTACCATCTCAACATAAAGCCCTGGTGTTGTGTATTGGATTTGCTGTATTTTCCAGTTTTACGTTTGCTCTGTGTTCCAATAACTGTTCAGTTCCAAAATGGAAGGCATCGGTCAAAACATTAAACACCACTTGTTCTCAGTCAGTTTGCATTGGTTTGTCAAATTAAAGCTTTTATTTTTCAAAATAGTTTAAAAACTTGTTAACCTTTGTGTGGTCACTTCTAGAAGCTATTTCCTTTTTATGGCATATATCCTGTGTAAAATCAAAAATTCTAATAGCTACATTTTTTACATTAAAATAATTCAAAAACATTTAGCATTAATTTAACGATAAAATTTCCTGTAAGTAAGAGTAGAATACAGTAGATTGAGTATAATTTGTGGTGTTGCTGTTGCAATGTAGCAGACGAGTCACATATCAACTGTCAATGCACAGCCCACATACTGTCGTTGTGTCCTTGGGCAAGACACTTAACCTACCTGGCCTCCAGTGATGTTCTGTAAAGATGATTAATAGCTTAATGTATGTAAAGCGCTTTGAGTGCCTACTACAGTAGGTGGAAAAGTGCTATATTAATAAAAAATGCACATCAGCTGGTGTCCAGTACTTCCTGTTTCTACAGCTGCCCAGAGAGGACAAACTGAGCACTTCTGCTAAATGATCTCAGTTGCCTATTTTACCAGCCTTAGTCTTAAAAGTGTTCAAGGTTGGACTTATCACAATAACACCAGGAAGAATGTTCCTTTCCAAAATTGTACGAGGATAGAAAGAGTACAGTTTAAAAGTCCTGAACCTGAACCGCGGCAGGTTTGAGGTGCGTGGATTTACCGCCACAAGATGGTTCACTTATACATGAGCACAAGCTGTAGGTGTTTGGGGAAAGTTTGGAAGGTCATCCAGCCGAGATGATTAAGCTCTGCAGAGACGCTTCTTTGTGGCTGTAATCACAGGTCTGACATCTGCTCTGTTTCTCCTCTCAGTTTTACACTTCCTGTTCCAGGTAAGGACCTAATGGAGGTGCTGCAAATCAAAGAGTTACTGTATTTGCAGCAATGTTTTTTGCTTCTGGGCAATGTTTGAGGTTTCTTCTGATGAAGTTCAGGGTCTTTCTGAGCTTCCCAGTGAAGATCACACTTCACCACACAGAGTAGAAACGTGAGAGGGAAAGATGGGACACTTATAGGGCACTGTCTGTGACATGTTCATGTTTGAAATTGAGTTTGTCACCAGTCTTTACCTTCCACACAACACCAGTTTCTCTTTTACAAAGTCAACTTTCCAACCCTTTCTTTTTTTTCTCTCTTTTTTTTTCCCATGTGAGTCGTTCGGACACAGTTGCCATGGAGACGTATCGCTGCTGTGGATGAAGAGGAGCTGTTTGTGGAAACGGATGAAATGGATGCAGACCAGTCACTTAAAAAAAAATTGAAATCAACAACAGACGAGTCGCGTGGGAATACAGTCAGGAAAAAAACAAAATGTATTTGTTTAAACGCTCCAAAAACACTTTCCACAAACAAAAGGAGACTAAAACACCGCAGCACAATAATTACTTGCTGGTGGCTTTGGTGGAAAACAGCTCGAGCAGCAAAAAGTCGGCGGTGAAAGAAAAGACTTCTGAACAGAAAAGGGTCTAATTGAACTAAAATCACAATGTTCTTTGTAAGTTTAGCTAAAATGTACAGTGTCTTAACCAAACTACTTTAGAAAATAGAAAATGTTAAAATTTATAACAATATCCAGCTCTTTAGAAAACTCAGAAAAGATGTTCTTGTTTTTAAATGACCCTCGAGGACATTAGAGACATGTCTCTACAAAGTATCCCACAATGCATTGAGAAAAGCCGTGTTGCCATGGATTGTAGGAAAAAAAACAATGTCAACTAATTAAAAAAACAATGTTTAATTTATCTTAGTCAAGCATCTCTCATAGAACCTCTTAAAAGGTCCTCGAGCAAGGGCAACTGCGATATACCTCCGTCCACCAGAGGGCAGGCTCCAAAAGCAGAAATATAAAGAGAAACCTGATGGCAACTTTAGAAGTGTAAAAGTCATGTTTACAGCCTGGTACAAAAGATGGCTCTGGGGGGGGGTTATGCTGTCTGAAAACTATTGTTTTACTGTTAAATAAAAGCAGAAAAGCCCGGATGTAACCGCCATGTTATCGCCCTTTCATAATGACAATACAGTCATTGAGCTTAGTAAACACAATAACAATTACAAATCCAGAGTTGAATTGTTGATCTAATGTGAGGTCTATGCCATGTTTTAATTTTCTTATTGGTTGTGTGCCTTTTCAATTGTTTCCGAAGGCATTTTATTCTGTGTTTGTTGGTACTGCCCTCTGGGATTACAATAAACTTTATTAATCCACAAAGGACAGTGAGTTATTGTGCAGACGTATAATGTGTATGTACCAATGTTTAAAAGTGCCTCTAAAGTCGACGGTGGCTGCACACATTGCACACTATTGTCCTTCCAGTCCAGCCTGCTGTTGATTAATATTATTGGTGTCAGTTTAGTCGTGACAAAGGGAGTAAAAAGGATTTGAAATGTAGTCGTCTAAGTCAAAGAAATATCTCAATCTTAATTGAAAACGTACATTAAGCAGAATACAGTTGATTGAGCCTTTAATCCATCTTTGTTTATTCTCCTCTCACCTCTGCATTAACACTAATTTCCTCAGTGGACTTTATTAGTGCTTTCTCTTGAAAAAAACATACTGCTTTAACTGCTTTTATGGAGAGATTATCTTTGTGTACATTTGCTGTAAGTGAATTTATTATTAAGGGACGAGCTGTCAATTTAAATACTTCCCTTTTTCTTGAGATTAGGCTTTTCTTTGAAGGATTGTTTTTAACATAACGCCATCTGACTGCTATTTTCTCGTGACGTGTTGTTTATCGGCGTCTGTAATCTGTCTAAAGGGTTGCACAAGCCTCCAGTTCACAGCTAATTATCAAACACTGGAAAAGCCTTTGAGTACGCTTTATGAATATTTATGATGTTATGTTGCGCTGTTGTACTTCACATTAAAGTACGGCACAGAAGCCATTTTCAGAGGTGCTTTAGGGGAAAATAAAGGGCTTGGTGTCTACGTTGAATTGAGTCGGGTTCATTTCTGGTTTTATCCTCGGTTTGGTTCTGGTTTAGTCTTGGTTTAGCCCTAGTATAGTTCTTAAAGTTTAGTGTGTTGTTCTGCTACAGTGTTGGTTTATTCCAAGTTTATTCTTGAGTTTGACAAACTCTAGTCCTAGTTTTGGCTTTGAGCTGTGTCCTGTTTAATAATGGTTTAATAAAGGACCTCAGTTTTAGTCACAGAAACGCTAAAGTGAATACCCGTAAAAGTAAAAATAATATAATGACTGCAGTAAATGAATGACCTTAAAAACAAAAACAGAGTGGTTAGTGACCCCTGACAGGACCAAACAGACGAAAATGAATGAATGAAAATAATAAAACCATGCATTATTTTGGTCAAACTAATAAGAAATGACTGTACTTACTGTAAATACTCAATCAAGAATTGCAGAATTACCTTGAATTGTCTTTTATTTTGTCCCCATCATTAAAATATTTAACATTTTGTGTGTTTTCTTTACAGTGTAGGTTTGTCACTCATGCTATACCCTGAATTTATTAAAAGTGGAACATTACATGACAAAACAGACCTAAGAAGGGGCATAATGAAAATCAGAAATTACTATTCACTTATTTATTTATAGCTACTTTTAAAATCTATTACATGATGAGTGAAGAAGTACAGTGACAGACTTACACAATAACAGTAAATGGATAAATCGTTAAAATTCACTGTCATTTTTAAAAGATAGATTTAAAGCAGGGGCTCAGAGCCATCGTTTTTAGTCCTGTTCATGAACTCATCTTCTCTCTGTGAAGAAATCAACCTCTACTGCATTAAACTTTGTCTGTCTCCAGTGTGTGCTAAAGCTTTATTGTAAAAGTGGAGCTTGTGGACCGAACTCCGTGAAGAGGCAAGAAAAGTCTTTCTGTCCTTAGTCCTACTTCAGTCCTGCCGTATGCTTTATGGAGATATATGTTTTATTGCAAAAGTCCTTTGATAAATGCTTCAGCAGAGAAAAGCAGGTTTTGCTGGGGCAGACTCTCGTCTCTGATTGGCTGAGAGCCGTCCGGTCCGTCGCTGAGAGTCCAGCAGTCTCTGAGGAGAGAACATTTTGGGCCTGAATGCACTTAATGTTCGGCCACTGCAGTTTAATAAAGCTCTCTGAGTCTTATTGCTTTATGAGACACCGAGAACAGGTCACAACTGCAAGCATTCGATTTTAAACCCAATTAAACTTTTAAGGAGCAACTTTCTGAGCAATAAACTGTTGATGACAAATACCAGAGTTTATGAACCCAGTCCTTCGAATAAACCTCCTCTGTGTGTGGTTAAAAGAAAAGTAAGTGGAATATTTTGGCCAAACAAAACTTAAATAGTTGTATTTTCAAAAATCTTTCACATCAAAAACTGCTCGATTTTGAAAGTTGCCAGATCGTCTCAGTTGTGAAGTTCTACTCTCTCAAATCAGAAACGTATAGATGCTGGCTCCATGCAGCACACACCAGTGTTGGACTGGACGTGACCATGGGGCACATCAGAAGCAAATATAAGGTCAGTTTATTCAAGTAACAGACACAATCTCATGTTCTGTTTGCATTTTTAATTCTTGTGTTCTTTTCTCATCCATCACAAATTAGTCGCAGTGAACAGTGCAGTCAGTGAGGGTCACAGATATGAGCCTTTAGCCTTTATCCTAGACTCATGGTTGGCTTCACAGGAAGCTTCTGCTTTACAGTAGAAAGAAATATAGACCTAGATCCATAGAAATGTTTAACAATGTTGACTTATCTATGCATTAATGTGTTATCCATATCCATTTTCCCCGTTTATGTCCACTGTTCTCTTCTTCATGACTTTAATTGGCTGTGACTTCCTGCTTTTGGACAAATAAACCAGACTTTGGTTTAGTTTGGTCCGGACCCAGACCAAAGAGCAGCTGTTTGGTCTAAAAACATGATCCCCTGCAGCTTTCACACTTGAACATTTGGTTCAAACCAAAGTTTGAAAGTCTGGACCAAACAGTGCAACTATGAAGGCTTCCAAAGTAACCTGTGGCTCTTGTAGCACAAGACACTGCAAACAATGGATAACTCCAGCTCCTTGCTTTTCCAAAAGACACCACTGGCCACCACTAGTCACTGCCCAAAATGTTATTATGATCAACACGTTCGTAATCCTCTCCATCTCAGGTAACTTTGTGTTTTGAGTGAAGAAGAAGAAAGATGGAGCCTGTTGCCTTTGATTAAAGGCCTTTACGTTCTCCACAAGAACAGATGAATGTGTTCTTGTTCTTCAGGTGGCAGCCCTGCTTTGGGAGTTCTTGAGGCTTGTACCTGACACATCGTCTGGGCAGAACGTTTTTCTTGTGAGTGTCCAAGAACCATTATGTGATTGGTCGGAATTCTGAAGTGGGTGTGGTTAGTTCTTGTTCTTGCAACCTCAAGAACAAGAACAAATGTCTGTGTTCCTGCAGAGTATGCACTGGCCTTGACCCTGTTTCAGGTCTGTCACAGTAAAAGTCTGTCAAGGACATGGCTCTTGTTCAGAGCTGGGGATTTGGTGCCTTCACTGAAAACGGAAAGAACAATGTGACTTTTTTTTGATTTTAGTCAGATCTGACCTTATGGTTTAATCAGTCAAAGTCAATCAGAGGCTGTCAGCCCTAATCTTGTTTCATAACTACTGGAAGTTATTTTATTTCCAATCATTCTGTTCTGTGTTGGAGTCATTGTTGAAAGATATTTTCTGCGTTGAACCTCATCCAAAGATGAACAAAATTGCAATAATATTTTTCTTTTGTAATTAGATTTGTGTTGTTTTATTGTGAAAGAGCCTCACTGATGAAACTGCCACAGACAAACCTCGCTGTTTCTCCAGATGTTAGCTTCAGATCACTCTTTCGTCGGCTCTAATTGAAAGCTGCAGATGGAAGGATCGAGGACGGAGCTTGTTTCCAAATGGCAGCCGCACAATTACCCTTCGTTTTTGTTGTTTGTGTCGGGCCCCGGTTTGATTAAACTCAGTCGAGAGACACACAGCCCTCAGTGAAATGGATAAATCAGCTAGGAATATTACCACTTACTATTTTTGTTTTAAAAAGGAAGCAGTTCAGGGGCGAGCGCTGCCAAACAATTTAGTTTCTGAGCCGAGAACAGGAGCTGATTTCCTCCGTGGTTTGATCATTTCAACTCGTCCCAAAAAACGTAATTACAGCCAGACGGGTTCAGTGAGTCGGGTTAATGGGTCCAGAACACAAGCAGGGCACAGCGCCACCTGCTGACACTCACTGTGCAATGAGACGAAAGATTGATTTGAGATGGTTTGAATCCAAATCCACACAAAACACAAACGGCAATGAATAAAAACTCCATTTAAGCCGGCCAATGAATGAAGACAACGCTTAGAAATTAAAACTAGACACCGAGAAAATAGCACAATATAAAGTACTTTGGCTCCTACAAGTGTGATCCCAGTTGGACCTCTGAAACTATGAGTAGCCCTACTCCAACTCTGTCCCAGGTGTGCACTCTTTCTGGAGACTTGGAACCACGAAACCCACCGCTGGAAGTGAACTGAAAAAAGTTTGACAAATAAATGATCTGCGTTTAATATTGTTTTATTTGACTTTTAATAATTTTACTTGGTAATCACGAACGCAAAGCTGGCTGTGCTTCATTGTGCGGTTATTGAATGTGCGCTGATTAAACTGAAGCAGAGTTTACTGTGAACTCACCGATGATGTAACACTAAGACACACGTGTTTAACTGGCATTTACAAACATGTTGTTCAGCTACAAAGAGAAGTTTCTAAAAAGACCGTTGTATCAGGGAGGTTTGTCGTGAGCAGCATAAACTCATCTTAAATATAATGTATAAGATTAAGGCACAGGCTCCTTCTAAATGCAAACGTTTATTTTCACTTGTTTTTTCAGGTAAGAAAATAAAAGTAATTATGCTGGAACAGTGTTAATTACCCAAATAAATCATACATTTAAATGGTTAGCCTAGGTCATTACTTCTGCCCTGAAAGCATAACCCTGTCCATCAGCTCCATCAGCGTTATTTCTGTTTTAAAAGGCGTTTTTTGCCCAAAAGCCCCATTTCTTCTGAGACTGGATTAACTCAGACTCAACCTTTAGTGTAAAATCTATACAGGGCTTTGCTGTAATTGTGGAGTGTCATTTTATAATCACTTAAATGCAGAGCGACTGGGACTTGTGTGGGTGGAAAGCTTGGTTTAAGGATGGCTTTATAATCCTTTCTATGAGTTTACACCTGACACTAGACTTACACCTGTTCTCTGAGATCTCTTAAACATGGATCTGGACCCTCTAGACTAGATCTAGTCCCTGATTCAGTCCAGGTTTTAGCTGAAGTTTGCTGCTGGGTTAGCAATATGTTTGTATTCCTCAATTCTTTTAAGGTTTTTGCATTGGGTTTGTTCTGTTTTAAGCCCATGGTTTAATGCAATTTCCCCACTTCGGGACAAATAAAGGCCTAGCTTTTGAATAACTATTGAATTTAGATTTAGTTTGATTTTCGCTTTGGTGTTTAGTCTTTTATTTGGTCTTGGCATAGTTGACTTATTCCAGTTAGTCCTAGTTCTATCAATGGGCATTAGTTAAGTTGCAGGTTAGACTTTGATCTGGTTCAGACTTAGCTCTTGTTTAAGTGTTGGCCTTAGCCTTGGATTGGTCCTGGTTTAGTCCAGATTTGGTCATTGTTTAATCCTGGAATGGTCTTCTGTTGGTCTTGGTTTAGCATGTTTCAGCCCTCTACAGTCCTGGTCTAGTCTTGGTTTGAATCTTTATTTATGAATTATGAATCTTCAGGCCTGGGTTTAGTCTAAGTTTAGTCCTTCTATTAGTTGTGGATTTGGTTTTGGTCTTCTAGCCTTGGCTTAAAAGAGCACTTTGGTTTAATCCAGGTTTAGTCCTACCATAGTCCTGGTCTATGTTTGGGTTTAGTCCAAAGGTTCAGGGCTAAATTAGGGTTTAGTCCTGGTTTAGCGGTTTTAGTCATTGTTTTAACCTGTATTTTAAAAACAACAGTTCATGGCTCTAATCTTGCTTTACTTCTACTTTAGTCCTGCTTTAGTTCTAGTTTGAACCCGTTCCTTTATAGACCCTGCACTGGTCTTAGCCCCTCGTTTTCTCATCTTGTTCTCAGTTAAACCCAGCCTCGGTCGTGACTCGGTCTTGGTTCGTGCTGAGGTTTTGAATAAAAAGAAAAAACTCTGTGTCCTCAATGTAAATGTGTCCGAAAAGTGCCGACGACGTGGATCTTTTTTTAGCCGACATTGTGCTTTGAAGCTGGGATTTCTGCATCAGCACGGCGCCCCTCTGCCTCCACCGCTCCTTCTTTAATCTGCTCCGTTTGTTGTGTTTTATAATCCCACTCTTGTTGTTTGCTGCTGTATTAACCCATTTCACTCAAAAGCACCATCACGACTCGGAGTGGCTTTATTGATAACTTAATATATCCCTAAGACAATGATCCAAAACACAAAAATGCATTATGGTGCACAAATAAAAACGCCGACTTGTCTTGGGTTCACTCAGTGTTACATCTTTGGCTCGAATAAAGCATTTCTATCTCCGGTTTTGTACAGTAGCAGCCTTTTCTTGCCTTGTGTTGCTTGCATGTTGCCTCCAGCTCAGAGAATTTGGCAGAGCAGCTCATTCTTCTCTGTTTGTTTTTGTCAAAGTCTGCCAAAAAGCCGGTGAAGATGATTCAAAAAGGAGAAAAGGAGCTGTCTCTAAAATCTGTAAAGCCCAAGATCAGCTCACGGATTGGGAAAGTGGTGAACTGAGCATCAAAGTCTGACCTAAAAGTAGAAAGTTTGTCTTGTTGTAAAAGAAACTCATTAAAGGAGCAGGAGAGGTTTGTTCCAGTTGGACCCTAGTGGGTAAAAAGTAAAGTGCAGCTGCTGGAGACTCACAACGCAGGACATGACAGTACGGGTAGTGTTGGAGTCAGGAACCCTTTTAGGACACTTTTCTTTGAGTTTAGATCAAGACTTAATCACTTTCTTATTGGTGCTTGTCTCAGTCAAGGAGAGACCAGGTAAAAGAGGAAATGTCATTCCCTTTGGACACCAGTGTTTCATGGTGTACTCTTGATCCATTAACTCCAGACACTCTGGTCTCATGTTTTGGTTTTAGTTTCCAGGGTCTGGACTAAAACGTTGAAAACTGGCATTCATTCTGATGTGCATCAAGGCTGTGGAACAAGCATAGATTGTAAATAAACATGGATGTGATCCGCCCATTGGTCCTATTCACCAAAACTGTCGTTATAACAGGGCAATAAAATGGAGGTTGCATCCGGGCCTTTTGGCTTTTACTGCGTAATACAATATACAAAATACAATACAATGTAATATAATATTTACTGAGTAATAAACGGACGTAATAATCAAAAATTTACCCCCCCAGAGTTGTCACGTAGTAAAAACTTAGCTCTAGAGACCGGAGCCATCTTTTGTACCAGGTTGTAAAGTTGCCATTGGGTTTCTCCTTATATTTTTGACATTGGAGCCTGCCCTCTGGTGGACGGAGGTATTTTGCCGTATTTTGCCTTATGGCGGCGCCCTTACTCGAGGACTGTTTAAGAGGTTCCATGAAAGAGGCTTGGAACAAGTCATAATGCGACTAAGTGTGGCCACATATATTCCCTTCAAACCTAGACCAGGAAGTGTCGTACTTGAGCACACCTGTGAGCACTCGCACTACTTTACCGACCCGTACTTTAGATGTACAATGTGCTGTGGAAAGGTATTAACAGCCTGTGTGAGTGCACAGATTAGTCTTCTGTTGGACTCCAGTGCTGTCCTAGGTGTAGTTCACGTTTACTTCTGGGTTTACTTCTGGTTTAATCTGAAGTTCCTGTTGGTTTTGTCCTAGTTTAAGGTTTAGTTCTCAGCTTACACTCAGTTTGGTCTTCCTGTAGTCCTGGCTGTTTGTTGGTTTTATCCTGTAGCAAAGCCTGACAGCTTCATTAGCCCATGTCTTCTCTCATTGTTCCTCATGTCCATCTTAAAGAGCTATTGTGCTACCTTACTGTGTAATTATCCAAATTTAGCATCCACTGAGCCATTTTAAATCTAGACTTTTATTTTAAATAAAAAAAAAAAAAAATTTACATCAAAAGAAAGGGTGCTATTTTTTCAAATTGTCACATTTTCACAAACAAATCCAAAAAGTACATTGTTTGATATTAATCTCAAAGCACAGCTAATGATTTTAATGATGTCTCTCTATTTCCTCGATTCCTTAAGAGACAAACTCCTCCACTTTGAATCCTCAGACGGCAGCACTTAACTCCGAGTAAACATTTTCTCACAGACGACGCTGGTTTTAAATTGAATTTGAGTTTTTTTTGTGGGAACTGCACTTTACTTTTGCTTTAGGAGAGTGACACACACTTGAGCCGAGGGATTTCATAAAGAAAAAACACATGACACTGCAATAAGTCGAGTCGAGCCGAGAGCATGCAAATCCCCCACAATGCACCGGGCCAAGCCTCTTTGATGTGAGGTCAGTAAACACAGTGTGGAGTGGGGGGAATTAGAGTTATCGGCCGACGCAGATGCTTTGATGGAGGTCTGAGTGGAAACCGTCGAGATGAGGTTTAGGAGAAAAACAGGCGACAGCAGTTAACCTCTTCACTTCCACACATCTGCAAAGAATGAGGCTTTACATGTCCTTTAGGATCTGGGTTTTCATTATGTCTCCTGTTTCTGTATCAGATGAACTGCAGATCAAATGAGCATGTGCAAAACTCCAAGTCTCAATACCAACAAGAAGGTTTAATGATGAGAGTTCAGTCAATCTAAAGGTGTTCTGAGAGAGTTCTGCTTGTGACAAGTTAGCTCATTGCTTTATTGTGGAGTTTTTTCATTGAGACAAAACATATCCATTTAAATGAAACGAAAACAGTTATACCTGCAGAACTTTGACCAATCCCAAGGAGCCGTATTCAAGTAAAACTCTTCCACTGTCACTTTAAAGTCTAACGTAGATAATAGTTTATGATGGGGTTAACCAATCTTAGTTTGAACCAGGATCTTAAACTTTAAACTTTGTTGGTTTAGTCTTGTTTGGCAATAGTCTCCTTTAACTATCACTGCCCTTCAGCCGCTCATCGTCCTGCGCTGGGACACTGACTCTCTCCTGTCAAAGCCAGGACGTGTTTTTGGTTTTGTTTCTTGTTCCTCTGTTCATGAAAATGTGAAAAACAAGCAACGTCTTTGAGAAACCTGACGTTCAACAGTGGTTTGTCTGATATAACCAGGATAAGGCTCATACATAACCAGGAAACTAAACTACACAGTTTACACAATTTAAAAGAAATTAGGCATAATTTAAGTCAACTGTGAACAAAATGTCAAAAATGAATAAGTGACAGGACTTTTCTTATCTTCTCATCTGTGATTTTTATTTTTGCTAATGCATGTTTTAGCTAATGTCTTACGTAAGAACTACATTCACAGTCAACCAAGTGTGGCATAGATGACTCTAAACATGTTAATCGTCTTCTCTTTCCTGCACTTCCCTCTTTGTAAAACACCAAAAAATTACCCAGAAGTATTCTAAAATAAATGAATAAAGCAGGTGTAGCGTTGGATGGAGCGGGGCTCGTCATTATTCTGCAGCTGAATCAACAGCTGTCACCAACAGACTTTATCTGCCGAGGCTAATTAACTTTAATTTTATGAGAAACTTCGCCAAAAGGCAAATTGATCCTCTGCCAAGGCTCATTTGAACTGAATCTGTGAATTTGAAAGTTTTATCCCTCAAATTTTAATTAAAATGGCTGCAGCGTTGGGCTCGGGGAGGGTTTTTAAAGCGGCAGCTGTGGAAAACATCTTTGTGAAACCTGTGGACGCGTTTTTGACTGATTTTCAGCCGTTTTAGACGTTCACATCACACGGTGCGCTTCGGGCGAGAGATGATCACAACAAACTGAGGCCAGATGGTTGTGGAGCCGCTGCTTTTGAACCACAGCCAGGTCTCGCTGCGTTAAAGCCTAATCTGTTCGCCTCTGATCCAAGAGTTAAGGGCTTTTACAGAAGAACCTGCTCCAAAACACTTCCACCGAGCGTCCAGCCCCACGGCTAACGCTAAAGCTAAGGCTCCTGCCCAGACAGACTCTTTTTATGTTCTGTAAAGCTTTAGACCAACGTTCAGCGCTGAAGGGGGCTCGGGTTTGAAAGGCTTTGACCAGAAGGATGCCTGATAACGTACAGTACTACTCAACTTATTAAGGAGAATAAGTTTATATGTTTAAACTGAATCCTCTGTCTGCTTTGTAACCAGCGTTTGATTTGGGAATAAATCTAAGAACTACACTGAACATAAAATAAACCTCGACTTGATGATGTGATGTTGATTCAACGACAAGCTGCTTTTAAACATGAATGTCCAGAAAAACAATAAAAATAGGTCAAATTTGGCATCATCGACAATGTTTTATTATATCACACAATGTACATTAGTTCTTGATCTAAATATAGTTTATAACACTGTGTAGAATTACAATTAGTATTAACTTTTTATGCCTGGATTAGTTTTAGTCAAGGCTTGTTGAAGATTACACAATGGGTTTGTTATTATAATCCACTGCAGTGCAATATTTATATATTATAAAAAAATATATTTCACATTTTAATTTGTTATTTTTTAGGTTAAATGAATTATGTGTTAAAAAAACAAAACAAAAAAAAAAACAGTGTTATCTCCAGAGCATAACCTTTAATTAAACAAATAAACTACAAAAATAATGAAATCCAACAAATTATAATTTTTATTTTTTACATGTGTGGATTTTCTTTTCTTCACTTTTATTGAAACACACACAGACAATGTCTACAACCATCTAAAGTACATTTACTATAGCTCTTTTGATTTTGACTTCAAAAACTTCAATGTCAGATTATCTTTTATTGGTCATAATCAGAATTCTTATGTATTCTTCTTTGAAACAGCCCTGCCGGATTTACACAAGCAATTTCTGTCACAAACCTGTCAGAAGAAAGGAAAAAGACAGAATAAAGCACAAAAGAAGGCACTTTGTGAGAATCATTTCTTCAAAATCTGCTCATTACAAACAATTGAACCTGACACTTTGAGTCATTTAAATGTTCCGGTGTTAAAGTGGTTTAAGAAAGAGTAATGTGGCTAATGTGAGAGGTTTTTCTGTGCAGATGGAGCGGCCCACGTGAAAGTGCAGCATGGTTCTGAGCGAGCGACAGGCTGCAGACGGACCTCGAAAACAGGAAGAAGACATCGGAAACGCTTTTGGACATATGCTCCGGGAACAGGGCGTGAGGAAACTCGAAGATCATTAAGAACGGAAACAAAAGTTCACAGTGACGGAGCGTCCACGTGTAACAAGGTTTGTGTTGTGGAATAAATCAGATCTGACGAGACATAAATGTGGTATAAATACATTTATGACAAGAACGAGAGGCTATTGGAGCCTTTTTTATAACTGCACAAATAACAGTGCAGTTATACAAATACCATTATCTATTATTTTTTTATCGACAATACAAATTACCAGCTCACAATTTACAGTCACAGTCTGGTTCCAGTGTGAACAGAACCAGGGCCAATCAATCCAACCTTGACCATGACACAGCTGACATTAGAAAATATGTCTTTAGTGCTCACCCAATCAAACACAACCCCTTACACTTACAGACAGAAGCATTTCTACAGTTTGTTAAAGATATGCTTTATTTCTTAGAGACGTTGTAAATAGACTTGAAACATGAGCCTGAAATCGAACCCGGGTCACCAGTATGTGCCCTCGACAGTGTTTTTGCCTGTTACAAAAGTCTCACAGCTGTGGGTAAACCGCGGGGCATGGACAGTCAGGACATGACCCTATATTAGCGTAGCTGACAAATGAGCTGAGTCTTCCACAGCGGCTGCAGTTAATGCGCTAATATTAAATTTACCTTGATTCAAACATGAAAGCAACATCACCAAGAAGTCAAACGTAAACTACAAAGAAGCCATGGGAAGAACAAGGTGTCCATCTATTATACTTGAGGTTGAAGCACCTGAGAAAGATGGTCATGAAAGGATGATTCAGTTTGGATTCAGCTGATCGGTGTGCTCAGTTTTTCAGGTTTTAGGTGCATCTTTAAGTTTGAGAGAAATGCTATTGGGAAATAAATGATAGGAGGATTCTGAATTAAACCGCTCAATCTCAGGTCATACAAAGTTCATGTTGAATAAATACGTTGTGGACGTGGGTTTTTTTCCGAAGTCGTCACCTCTCGACTCGTGCTTTTCAGGCTGAGCTTAGCTCACGTCACTTCAGGATGCTCTCACAATAAAACGGAAGCTGTTCTAAAAAACTTCCTCATTACAAAACTGTACATCTCCGTCTGCAGAAACACAGAGCAGCCGCTGTGATGTATCTCAAAAATAGTCCCTGCGGCAGAAAAAAAAACGAGTTCTATTTATCATAGACTCACCGTAAGTCAGAATGAGCAATTAAAAAATCTGGGTCAGAGCTTTGTGAGATAGTGCTTACTCAAAGACAGAGCCAGCCATTCATCACCAACAGAAGAGACGTTTTTACATCTGGATTCTGCAAACAATCGACTGAAAGGTGTGTTTTCAGCAGTAATGAAGAGAAATGCTCTGATTGGACGGATGGAGATCTGGGTGGAGCTTTTAAGAAAGGGACTTGGTAAATGAGTTTATTTATTTGATTGGGAAAGTGCATGTCACACATTCATACACCAGAGCTGTGTCACTGGAGGCAAGGGTTCAAGGGTCTTACCTAAAGACTAGACGGCAGTAAGAACTGGGGAGAGCGGGAATCAAACCGCCAACCTTACAGGACAACGCTCTACCACCTCAGCCCCATAGACGTTCAATAGGTTTAATATTTGAAATGAAAAGCCACATTTTCCAATAAGCTGTCAGCATATTATGGTGTCTTTTTAATGAAAGAGCAATTTTTTTTATATAAAAGACGTTTATATAAAGATTCAAGTTTGCCATGAGTAAGAAAATATCCTTTAAAATGTCAATGTTTCAAACATAATGGAAATGGTTTAACGTCATTTTCTTTTTAATAAACTCTCTTTTGAATCTGTGTGACCTCTGGCATTCTTCTCTGACAAACTTTTTTCACCCTCGGTGCCTCTGCCCTCTTTAACAGAAGTTGAACTCTAACGCTCTGTTTTATAGAACCTCAAGGTCCGGCATCACTGTTTTTTTTAAAGAGCACATAAAACAGACCTAAAAATCCCATTTCAGTTGGTCATTGTATTGGTTCAATGAGTTATCAGCCTTATTCATCCACAGTTTTTATTTTTCAGTTTATCTGTCCATTATTCCTCAGCAGCATCTCTACTAAACTCTGGAGTTCCCCAGGGTTCCATTTTGAGCCCTATTCTTTTCTTGTTCTATTTAACTGTGACAGAAACCATATTTAAAAGCACAACTTGTCCTTCCATTCTTTTTTTATTCAGCCCCTACTGTCTATCCATCCGTCCATCTTCGACCGCTTGTCCAGTCCCTACTGTTTTAGGGACTTTTAATCCTGGATCGCAATAACATTTCTGAATTTAAACACAAGCAGAACAGATATTGTAGTAGTCAGAGTAATGTTTTATTTTGTTTTAACAGTTTCCCACAAACAAAAATTGAGGACGGGGATCAACTCAAGAGTTGAATTAATTAATCTTCTTTTGTTTAAAGTGTGTTAGTAGATTAAAGTCCTGCCTTTAAGTGGCTTTAAAAAGACAATTAAGGCTTTTGTTACTTCAATCGATATAATAGTAATATATTTGATTCATGGGCACCTTTTAGAACACATTTACAAATCACAGTCAAACAGAGTTCAAATAATACTGTGATGCAATGACACCTGAGACGCCGACCTCTATCTAATACTATTATATTAGTGCTTTAGTCACCGTAAACCGTAAACTGTCTGCTTTACACATCTCAGACTGGCTTTAACTCTCCTCTAGTGCCATCTGTTTGTGTCCACAGTGGATTAGATTACAATAAACAGTTCTATAGTGGATCAGAAATGGATCTGTCTTCCCTGAGTCGATGGGTTTGCCCTCCATCAGTCTCTGAGCTGCCTCCTGTCTGCGCCGCGTGATGGAGAGGACAGAGAGGCTTCACTAACGAGACAGCGATGCAGGACGGCCCGATACGATCGATGTCCCACTGACAGCAGAGTGAGACCGAGGAGCCCTGGGAACAAGGGCCGCAAGTGGGATTATCTCTGGATTCAAAAGTAAAACTGTTATTCTGCAAAACTAGTTAAATATAAAGTTAAATGTTGGATTAAATGAATAATACTTTGGGTCAACGAGGCATGTTTTTTTTATATATAGCTTCAGTTTCTTGACATGTGTTATGGCCTGTTAATAAACTTTTTAACCTCAGCTTCCATCCCACTTTAGAGACAGTCTATACTTTGGTTGTTTGACTCAAATCCGTTCTCTTTAATAAAGCTTATGGTCGACCTATAGGAATGGGGATGACGCCTCAGATCATTATTAGGTACAACCAACCCAAGGTTTGAGCGGGCCCCATCTGTGCTCCTGGCCTGACTCATGGACCCCCACTGAGCCCAGCTCCTCCCACTCAGTTGGATGAACTGTCCCTGCTGAAACGAAAGTGACTTATTTTTATTTTCTGTTTCTAAGATTGACTTGTGAATGTAGTGTATGTACCTGTCCTCAACACATCTGTGTCTGTCCTTTGTTTTGAGACTCTTTCCACCCTTATTCCATACGAGGGGGGGCATACGGGGCAGCTGACGTGGGTTACTCTTTACGACACATTCCCTGAGGTGAGCACTCTGATTAACCTTTATTGGAACAGGTTTGTGAGCGGCCTTAAGTCAGAAAGAGCGTCTCCAATCCCTCGCTGTTCTTCTAATGGCCGGGTTTCATTTATTTTTGGAAACTGAACTATAACATTGTATTTGATTTAAGTGATGGCAAGTGTGCTAAAAAGTGAAATGACCAAAGAAGTGAGGTCCATCAGGTTGTGTTTGTTAGTGTCTAATGTAGGGTTAGAGAAAAGGCAGATACTGCTGCTGTTTGTCACTTTTCTCGAATATTCAATCTGTCTCTGGGACAAATGTTCTTCAAGTTCACTCTTTTCAAGGGTATTCTGGCTGATGTTTGCTTGTCACATGTCAGTTCTAATATTATATTATTATTATACTGCTGAAATATTCACTGTTTACCTGTAGGTTTTCTTATATTTTATACAAAGCACTAACTTTTACTTTACTTTCTCTTTTGTTCAACTTACAGTAGCTCTCTATATACTTGAATTACACCATAAATAAATTAGCGGTTTACCTAATAACCACATATTTATTTGCAGTTGTTTCTCAGCATTTCATCTGCAAGTGCTGCTTCTCTGGGCTGCATTGTGGAGATTGTTTTAACGAGCTGACACTTGGAGCGCGGCAGTCACCCACAAACAGATGCCAGCCTCCCACAAGCTGCGGCGCGGTAAACAATCCAACCTGACGCCGCCAAATAAAACTTCTCATTAGACAATGCAACTTTATCAGCCGCGCCGCCCACGACTAATGCGGAAGAATCCCCGAGTGTGAACAGATCGGCTGAGGAGGAGTCAATAAGGGCGAGCTGCTTTTACCTGCTCAAACACCTCGGCTGTAATTACATTTAGATTCATGTTTGAGACTTGAGAGAGACAAGTCAGAAGTGAGGGCAGGTGTTCGGCTGACCTCTACATAATGATGGCACACTATGAAAGAGATAGATTTGTCAGTGTTGCTCGGAGGAAACATAATGTCCGCCGGTAGGTATGTATGGTTGTATAATTCAGTGTTTATTTCTCTCTTGTGGGTTCAATATAAAACATGATGGAGGTCGGATCAGCAGCTGGAAATCGTCCAAAGCCTGCTGCAGGGAAGTAATGATGATATGCTTGTATTAACAAAAACTGAAAAAAGGAAGAAACATTATACTTAAGGAGCACTGTGTAACTTTTTGTACAAAAATATATATTCTCAAAATCCTTTTTATGGTTCTTAGAAATGAGATTATTAGAATCTCTCTCAAAGACACAGCCCCTCAGCTGGACACAAACCTCCTGTAACGGTCCTGCCCCCGACATATTACACGAGATTACATGAGTACATGAGTGCATGAGTACATGAGTGCATGAGTACATGAGTACATGAGTGCATGAGTACATGAGTACATGAGTACATCGGTACGACTCGAACAGAGGGAGACAATACTCTGGACCTTAGCGGAGACGTATTTGTACAAAATATACTCAAATGTTTCTGAGACATGTTCTTTTCCAAACTTGATGCTTGGATAGTCTCCACTTGTACATGATTGATCCTCTACTGGATAAAAGTTACACAGTGCCACTTTAAATCTACTGTAAAATTTACTTTGAGTTACATTTCTTAAAAAATCTAAAATTCAGTAAAGACCTATTATCAATTCTTGTGTGTATTTTTTTTGTTTTTAATGACCTAGACCATGTATGTTTTTGTACTTTTTTTGTGCTTGAGGTCATGTGACTGACTAGTTTCACAAATATAAACTGTGCTGATGATGAAACTTGTTGATCTGTAATAAACAATACCTGCTTATTAAAGCAACTCTTTTACACTTACTTCATACATCACTTTTTAATTTTATTCCCCTGGTGCAGTTAACAGGATGAGGGCAATCATCTATTTCATTCCAGTGCAACTTTTTTCAGGATACAGTATTTTCTATAAAAAATAGTTCAAAATGGCATGTATTAAATAAGTGTATTCAAATGTAATACTTCTGTAGTCTTCTTTGCCATTTCCTTCAGTAGCAACTTCGCTTTGCTAAAAAAAAAGACCTTATTAAGAACTTCATATCAAACAAAGTGGTTTTAGACTCTGTTACTTCAGGAATAGCAGTAATATAAATAAACACATACTAGCCTTGTTTTGAGTAGTTATGCATCATTTAGAAGCACAAATTGGTCTTTTTTAAGCTACAAAATGCCTTTTTATATCTCCAACATGTCTTTAAAATCAGTCAGAAAGAATAGTTTCCCTATCTTTAGTCCTTCAGGCCCCCACACCTTGAAACATCAATATAATGAAAGGCAGGGATATATACAGAGAAAACAAGAACCCTACCAAATAAATAAATAAGAGCAGCTTTTGTTTCTCCAAAGACAAAAGATGAGCCGCTAACATCTGTTCCTGCAGACTTCTGGCTTCAAAAAGTGCCTCCAGCGTCGAGAGCGAGCGCTGATCGACGCCCATCTGCTTCAGGCTTTATCTGCTTCGTGCTAATAATCCGACTGGGATCTAATGGATTACATAAAAAGAACAAGGACCTCTCCGGGGTTTAAAGAAGAGCTTTAAAGGGCAGGGTCTTCCATCACAAACACAGTGTCACTCAGGCTTACTGTATTTCTATAGAAGCAATAAATCTAGTGCCATCATACTGTAAATATAATAATCATCATCCGACATGGAGGTCACAAACTCAACTCTTGTCACTTGAAAAGGAATAAGGTGCTAATTAAGAAGTGTTCTTTAAAGATTTCTTTGATATTCTAAAACTTAAAACTCTTTACATCCAAGACTGTTTTAAAAAAGAGCAGTGACGTCATTTACAATTTATCTGTAGATTTGAACAGTGCCCTTTCGACCCGGGCCTTCACACTCGCACAGACTGTAAGAGGTCTAAGAAACAGACTGTAAGAGGTCTAAGAAACAGACTGTAAGAGGTCTAAGAAACAGACTGTAAGAGGTCTAAGAAGAGGACTGTAAGAGGTCTAAGAAACAGACTGTAAGAGGTCTAAGAAACAGACTGTAAGAGGTCTAAGAAACAGACTGTAAGAGGTCTAAGAAACAGACTGTAAGAGGTCTAAGAAACAGACTGTAAGAGGTCTAAGAAACAGACTGTAAGAGGTCTAAGAAACAGACTGTAAGAGGTCTAAGAAGACGACTGTAAGAGGTCTAAGAAACAGACTGTAAGAGGTCTAAGAAACAGACTGTAAGAGGTCTAAGAAACAGACTGTAAGAGGTCTAAGAAACAGACTGTAAGAGGTCTAAGAAGAGAACTGTAAGAGGTCTAAGAAACAGACTGTAAGAGGTCTAAGAAACAGACTGTAAGAGGTCTAAGAAACAGACTGTAAGAGGTCTAAGAAACAGACTGTAAGAGGTCTAAGAAGACGACTGTAAGAGGTCTAAGAAGACGACTGTAAGAGGTCTAAGAAACAGACTGTAAGAGGTCTAAGAAACAGACTGTAAGAGGTCTAAGAAACAGACTGTAAGAGGTCTAAGAAACAGACTGTAAGAGGTCTAAGAAACAGACTGTAAGAGGTCTAAGAAGAGGACTGTAAGGTCTAAGAAACAGACTGTAAGAGGTCTAAGAAACAGACTGTAAGAGGTCTAAGAAACAGACTGTAAGAGGTCTAAGAAACAGACTGTAAGAGGTCTAAGAAGAGGACTGTAAGAGGTCTAAGAAACAGACTGTAAGAGGTCTAAGAAACAGACTGTAAGAGGTCTAAGAAACAGACTGTAAGAGGTCTAAGAAACAGACTGTAAGAGGTCTAAGAAGAGGACTGTAAGAGGTCTAAGGAACAGACTGTAAGAGGTCTAAGAAACAGACTGTAAGAGGTCTAAGAAACAGACTGTAAGAGGTCTAAGAAACAGACTGTAAGAGGTCTAAGAAACAGACTGTAAGAGGTCTAAGAAGAGGACTGTAAGAGGTCTAAGAAACAGACTGTAAGAGGTCTAAGAAACAGACTGTAAGAGGTCTAAGAAACAGACTGTAAGAGGTCTAAGAAACAGACTGTAAGAGGTCTAAGAAGAGGACTGTAAGAGGTCTAAGAAACAGACTGTAAGAGGTCTAAGAAACAGACTGTAAGAGGTCTAAGAAACAGACTGTAAGAGGTCTAAGAAACAGACTGTAAGAGGTCTAAGAAGAGGACTGTAAGAGGTCTAAGAAACAGACTGTAAGAGGTCTAAGAAACAGACTGTAAGAGGTCTAAGAAGAGGACTGTAAGAGGTCTAAGAAACAGACTGTAAGAGGTCTAAGAAGAGGACTGTAAGAGGTCTAAGAAACAGACTGTAAGAGGTCTAAGAAGAGGACTGTAAGAGGTCTAAGAAACAGACTGTAAGAGGTCTAAGAAACAGACTGTAAGAGGTCTAAGAAACAGACTGTAAGAGGTCTAAGAAACAGACTGTAAGAGGTCTAAGAAGAGGACGCTTTGAGAGGCACTGCTGAAAACACTCACACAGACTGCTCTGAACAACAACAAGAACAACACTCACTTCACACTCGCTCATCACCGACATCGATTTATCCACGAAAACAAACAGCACTGACCTCATTTCATTATTATTAATATCTCTATTAATAAACATTTACTGGTCTTTACAAGTGGAGCCTGACAATACTTCAGCCAAACACAATTCAAAAGCCTATCACTGATAAAAGAGCTGTTACACAGATGTTCTGAGCCGAGGGACAACGTAAGGAGGGCTACTGTTCATCTGAAGAATGAGTTTAAAGGTAATAGTGAAGTTCTTTTAAAAGTTAAATGGCCTTTATTGTGAAATCGATGGTCAATGGTTGTTATAAGCACTCACCGGAGCTGCATTCTCAGTGGAAACATGCGGCTTTAGTTTTATTCAGGGGTGATGCTTACTTTTTAACACGTGTGCCTCATCTACACAAGTCCGGTCCAAAGCTTCATGTGACGCTAGCACTTAGCTGCTCATTTAGTTTCAAGTTAATGACTGTAATTAACAGATTTAAACTCACTGTAGCTTGTACATGCTTTGGAGGATCCTGATGACAGAGTCCATAAAGTGAAACAATTTCTGCATAAGTCCAGGTAGACTAGTTGACTTGTTGGTTGAAAACATTCCCACTTTGATATTTCCGTCTAATTCTACTGTTAAAGCAGCTGCAATAACAGTAGAAACATGGCGCCAACTAGTGGTTAAAGACGCAACATTCATCCATGTTCAGACCTTCACACAGTCCTGACACGTGACTGTAACTCAAACAATAAACTCTATAATTCCCGTTAGTTCCACAGAAACACCTGAAGGCCTCACCAATGAGAGCAGCACTTCCCAAACAAACCCACGAAATATGATTGAACAACTGTACTTTACTATTCAGGACATTAACCTTTTCATGTCTGAGGCAATTTTTACAGAGGCCCAAAGTAATATAACAAAAATACAATAGAATAATTGAATTAAAGAATGATTTTGAAATACTAAATATATACAGTATGCATTTAACATTTATAACATTGAAAAAGTCTGACGGTTTCCCTCTGGACTCATATAAATGTAGTATATCTAACTGTTCTGGACAATTTTTTTTAGTTTTTTTCTCAGACAGAGGGTTGTCCTCGGAGGCAATTGTTGTGATGATATATTAGTTTATTGTCTAATTGGTAACTAGAAAAAACAGACAGTTGCCTATGATTAAAAAAATCCCTCGCTGAAACAGAAATAATTAACAATGCATTGCAGATATCTGGGGCTTGACTGTATCCAGTGCTGCCTTTTGGAACAGACACATTACACTGAAGACTAGCAGCCACAGAGTGTCACAGCTTCTGGTATCCTTTATTCTTATTCTACATTCCCTGCGTTGTCTTGAGGTGTTTTTGTCCTGTCTTTGTTTAGAAAAGGCAGGATTTCTTTAAATAATCTTCTACACGACAGTCAACTGAACTCCTTTCCGTTTATAGCTTGAGTAATTCTTTCATCACCCTTTCTTTGTGGATTAAAACCTCTGAATTTATTGTCTGTGGTAAAATAAACTTGGCCAAGAGATGTGACACAAAACAGCTGCAACTCTCTAGATTTTAGTCTAGAAAGATGAGACTCTGGGATCTGGCCTCTGTTTATTGCAGCAGTATCCGGCGAGAACTCCAGCCTCTGCTCTCACCTGATTTACACATTTGTCGAGTTTAGCTTCACTTTCACTTTGCATTTTGTTGGAAGGCTACTATCAGTGATAACGTATGTAACTCCCACTATTACATCATTTTCAATTCAGTCTATATCACTGCACAACCCACCACTGTGCTTTCAAAACGAACTGTCAGGAGCCATCAGCGCTAACAAATTAATCGCATGTTATTCTCTGAGTATGTACAGAGCGCGTATTGATCCGGTGACAGTGAAAACCATTAGCCGCGCTGTGCATTTCAAAGGCAGCACATGAAAAGTGTTGAAATTGGAGGACGTGTTAGTCTCGGAGTTGGACGCCGCTGATTAAAGGCTCCATCTCTTCAGACGCGGCCGAGAATCAAAAGAACAGAGAGCGAATTGTCTCCCGCAACTGTCTGCCGTGAAGGTTAGCGCAGGATGGATGAAAGTGCTGTGATTGAAGGGAAAATGAAATCGCTAATGGGTGCCTTGGTAACAACACAGTGAGCTCGCAGTTAGAGCGGCATCAGGAGGAAAAAGATGATGGTGATTTTTAGAGAAAGACTGATAATGGTGAACAGCAATAGTGCTGGGGTCTGAGGACCACCCAACGCCAGACGGAGGTTCTCACACGTCTCTGAAAACCGGGACTAAGTGAACAGATCTCACGGCAAATTAAATGAATTAAAAAGGTCAAATGTGGCAAATATGTTGTATTCCTGAATAAAGCAAGTACTCTTCTTTAGGACAGCTTTATAAAGGGCTCTGTCTTGTTTGGGGTCAGTATTTACTGGACAAACCTGGAATTCAGTCCCTTCAGTCACAACATAGGGCTGCTATAGTGGACTTTACAGCGGACTCAATATTGAATGGTTTCAAAGACTTACATGACGTTTTTTCAGTTGCCTTTAATCGCTCAATTCAATTTATTTCTAAAGTTCAGTATCACAACAATTACATCAAAGGGCTTTACAAAGACAAAGGCAGCAAATAAAAACGGCTTCTATCAGCGTCAGAGGAAACCTCCAGGACGGACAGTGCGGGACGTATGTGTCCAGGACAGTCACTGACAAACCGTCCATCGTGTTGGCGTGATGCATGTGAGCTGGTAACTGAGTTTTCAGATAAACTCCACAAACCCCTCCAAACAAGGAAAGGCAGACTAACTTCTTTGCTTCAGAAAGTTTTTTATACAAATTTAAACTTAAGTGTCAAGTACTGGTTTTTGAGACATGTTGCTATTATATAACAACTCACAAAACTTTATGATCTTTTATGACTCGTCTTGTGACTTTAATTGTTAACTACTTTTTGTGATGCATTGTGGGAAACGTTGAGGGCACTTTATTTAAGACATTTGGAAACACCAAAGACAAAAACATAGTTACTGTAAAAAACACTATAATACATTACTTTTACTAACATATGACCAAAGCCATAGTTTACAACACATTTCTGTCATTATCAGAACTTTGGGATAAACTAATGCTAACTATATTGAACTTACCTCAGTTTCTTTCTCTTTTTTTTAAACCACAAACCTGTCCACACACATTTCTCTTTTGCTTCCTATTTTCTGAATCACATGACTTCACTCAGACCAGTTTGTTTCATTACATTTTTTTATGAATCTTATGTGTTACAGATCTACCTCCCGGGCCAACCCAAGCATGCTTTGAGCCTTTTCAAGAAGAACCTTCTCCTTTTGACAGTGCCTCTGAGACTTCATCTCGCCTTAGACTCGAGATGTTCCACGTTAAAAGTCTGTTTCATCACACTTCTGTTAAAACTGCTTCCTTCCTTGTATTTCCCTCTTTACAGTCTCTCACTTAAGTCTAATTACATTGTGATTCAGGACTGCGTGAACAACAATAATTAAAAAGAGATTAAATAAAACCCCAGGCTTTGTAAAACCATTGGGATGCTTTGTTTTGCGGCGGAGGTGAGCAGTTTGTCGGATCCTCGGAGAGACTGACAGGCGGCACTTTCACTTGAAAATAGTGGATTTGAGCCATCTGTCGCCAACGTGGCTGCTACACCTGCTGCTGGAGGTGGGTCACGCACTATTTGCAGAAATGTCTGGCTGTTTGTTTGGGAGCCATATGGATAAAGGCGAGTGCAGCTGATGCAGAGCCTTGGGTTAGCTGCCAGTCACGTAAACATATGTTAAAGCTCAAACCTGTCGTGTACAGTTTTTATTAGCATTAGCTTTAGCTGTAAAAACAGCTTCATGTAAATACAGAGAAATAATGGACAGATGCATTAATGCAACATATATGAACACCATTTTTTTGATAAATAAGTCATCCATTTATTGTAAGTCCAATACAGTATAAAGATAGAATATACTACTGTGCACTGAGATCCTGTGGCAGTGAGCTGTGACGTTAAAACACATGTAATATTAATGGAGAATCACCGCAGCGATGACACCCACACTCCTCTGAAGAGCGGTGCAGTTCAAATTTGTCACTTTTGCTGCATTTTGCATTAAATTGCAGCTGAAGTTTCCCGTTCTGGGTGCTTCCCTCGGTGCAGCAGCAGGAAAGGCCTGTCATAATTTCAGCTGAGGTAAGTTTTACATTCCTCTGACACCTGTTTTGTCAGAGGATAAAGGACATTTTCAGGATAAAGTAAAGTTAAACTAATGGAGAAAATGGCCTCCTGTGTCAAAGTCCCATGTCATGTTTTGAACCAGGAAGACACTCCTGCCGGTGACTCAGGGGGCTTTCACACCTACACAGTTTGGTCCATAGCACGTTGTCAGGTGTGAGCGTTCCAGTCAATTGTGGTTCATACCTAACAGAGTGTCTCTGGTCCAACAAAAGACGGGGGCTTGTTTCCACTGGAGCGGTGCGGGCTGTACAGAAAACATGCTAAATGTACATTTTCAAAGACAAAGACAAGGACAAGACAATAGTGTTTATTAGCAACAGCTATTTCCAGTTTTAAAACAGAGTTGTACTGCTTCTTCACCTTGTGCTGCAGCTGGATTCTTTGGTCGAACCATGAACTCACAAGTGCCTCTTCTCTTGTTTGTTATCAAAGAGGCAACGTCAAAAGACGTTAGTGTTAATGCTGCTATCAAATCAATTTTATCAGAAGTAGAAGCAAAGGGTAAAGCAAAGATTTCTGGACTAGGTTTTCAATGTGAAGACGTTTAGTCTCTTCTCAGAGAGACTTTGTCAATTCTGGTCAGAATAAAGACAAACGCAGAATTGACAAAGTCCAGAGGCTTTTGCTTTAACCTTTTCTTCAAGATGTCCTGGAAGACTGAGGACCTTCACAGACTTCAGAAGTAGAGAGTATTATTTCTTTGAAGGAAGAGCAAAGAGTGGCACTAAAGAATTTTCTGGAAGAAAAACTTCATGGTAGGCAGATACTAGTCGGTACTTCAACCAATCATCTACCAGGTTTCGACAAAAGGTGCTTCCCTTTTGCAAACACTTTCAACGGGAGCCTTTCCAGATGGTTCTGTAAATGGATTCTGTTCTGTGAGCAGTTCTATCTGGAGTCAGGTTAACTGCTCCTGCTTTGTCGTTCAAAATTATAAGTGGTTTAGAAGCATGCCCTGAGGCATTGTGCTAAACCTATTTTTGTGGTTTTATACTGCAAATGGCTAATAAAGTGAATTGATGTATTTATTGTCTACATGTATTTGTCCTTGGACTATGATCTCAAACGTCCATATGCGCCCTGGCTTTACTGGCTCTTGTGTCCACTGATGTGACAGGTCTGGGAGGGGTTTTGGTTTCAAGACGTAGAGACCATTTTACAAACGTAAACAACATGGAGCTGCTCTGATTGGATTAAACTGCAGTGATAAATCCAATCACCTCCAGCAATTAATTTAAAGGACCTGCCCTTTTGTTAAAGCTTTTTACAGGACCCTCCAGATGGTCTGTGGAACAGTTCTAACTGGAAGTCCAGTTATGTTTGAGCTGCACTGAGCTTAAAATGTGATACTAAACCCTTCTCTGTGCATACATTAAAGAGAGCTATGATTCTTTGTGTTGCTATTGATTATATATGTTTTATGTAAATTAGTTGCGACTGTTTTTGATGAAAGCGCTCAGCTGTGCTACATCTTCACACGATCACGTTTGGAGCAGCCAGTGTACAACAAGATTCATTAAGGGACTTCATCTACAGCTGTTTGAGATTAAAGTCCTGTTTTTCTTTGTATTCACCACGACGCTCGTGACAAGCTGCTCAGTTCTGACTCTTAATATCCTGCAAAAATAAATATTGTGTGACCAATTCAGGACTACACTAAGCTACAATCTGTGTCAACGCACTTAGACATACATAAAACCAAGCCTGCCCCATGTTGGTTAAACATGATTATAATTGGTCAGATGGGATTAATTAAGGTGGAGCTAGGTTTAAACGGGAGGGGTTCTGACTGATTATATTCTTAGACTATGGCAGGCCACTATGACCTCTGCACTGTGTGGGAAACACTACATATATACTGTAGACCTAAGAGCGTTCTGTCGGTGAAGGAGCGAAGTGAGATAAACAAGTTCAACACTGAAATATTCCTTGAAGCTTGCACTTATTTTCAGCAGGAGACAATCTGTCTGTTTCTGTGTTTTTTTTATCAGCTTCTGTGAGTTTGCCTGCACAGTTTGAGCAGGCGTTTTTTTCTGCACACCTCTCAAATGTATGTGATATTCCCTTCTTCCTACCTCCTTCACGATCGTACCTCTGCTGTTTGTCAAACTGCTATAACTGGAGGTGAGCCGTGTCGTCTGTGGGCGGGGTTTGGGGGCGGGTTTACGGAGCCGGCTCCATCTGTCACAGAGAGCCGCGATGTCTCTTTTAATAGCTCCGCCATCAGAGGCTGCCAGCGGCTCTAATTGGCCGGACGTGGGAGTTGATGGGATTAAAATGGCCGCCGTGTTGTTCACCTCACTGACTGCAGCCTGTCAGTTCCCTGTCAGTCTTATCGTGGGCTAAGTGAACACGGACCAAGGCTGAGCGAGTGGGAGGCAAAGCCCAGGAAGGAGGTGTGTGCAGGACGACGCTCAGACGAGAGGTTTCAGATACAGCTGAAACAGAAGGAGACGGACTAAAGCAGCACTCAGACTAAACATACTGTGTAGAGCCAACAGAGAACATGCTCTATACATCTTTAGAGAAGAAAGGTGCTAGAAAAAAACTATTTATCCAGGAGTACAGATAATCTGGGGCCAAAAATGAGAAAAAAAATGAATGACTAAACAGGTATTTAAAAAAGGACATAAACAGAGAAGAAACTAAACAATATAAAAAATAAATGTGGGTTAAACCAGACAAGAATAAAGAAGGATACAACTTAGACCTGAGCTGCATGTAAACTGATCTTTTTATAAATAAAAGAAGAAATTAATCAGGTGTTACCAGGAATAACCAGGACATGACTAAATCCAAGACTAAACTCGGGTATAGATCTAACGGGACAAGACAAACAAGAACAAATAAAAAGAACTAAACAAGGACAAAGCCTGAAAAAGTCCTGAATCCGGATTTAACCAGGACTAACTGTACAACATGACTTAGTTAATTAATTAGTTTATTCCAAATTCATTCTTTATTTGGAGCTCTATTAGCTTCCAAAAGACAGTTGCTAGTCTTTTTGTTGTGACAAAACAACCAGAAAAATACAGAGCAACAACTAAAAGACAAAACCAGAAACTGTCTTTAATCTAATTCTCTGTAAAGAATTGTTTTCATCATACTTGGCAGGTTCAACGCTCATGACAAAACACACTAAGTTTTGTTTTGTTTTGACCATAACCTTATGCATAAACCTAGTTCCCACAGAAAACCAACAGAGCTGATGATGCACTAAAAAGAACAGAACCACTCTGGCTCTGTTCTGTGCATTTTAAACTTTGAGATGTTTCTGAGCAGCACTTGACCATAGTTCAATCTTTTTAAATAATTTATTAAACAGAACAAAATGAGCTAGTTCCACAAAGAAGGTAAACGACTAAAAACTGGATAAAACAAAACTATGATTAAAGGCCAGGACTGAATAACTAATAAACAAGGACTAAACCAAAGATCAAAAGAGACAAATACAAAACTAACCACAAATTTAAACTAGACAGAAAGAATCGAATCAAACATGAATCTCTGCTCATTATCTCGCTCATGTTTCTCGTTAAGGTGGTCTTGTGTCAGTTTTTGCGTGAACACAGTGAGTGGGAGGAGAGCTGCAGTGTTTTAAACATTTGTCTGATTAACAGATATATATCGTTCTCTAAATCTCTGATTATCCTCAGGTCAGTGTTTATCGATGTTTGATTGAGTCATTTACTTAAAAGATGGACACTAATTGTTCAGGATTAACTCAAATCAGCCTCAAGAGTCTGTGATTTTAGACAAATGCAGTAAATGTAGAATAGATGAGATAAGACGAAGTGTATTAAACCTGGACGAAACCAGGGACAGGAAAAAGAAGCTCGTCCGTCTGGGACTGTCTGCACGTTCTCCAACGACCAAGGCTGCACACTTCCGCACACATGGACTGTTTTTCCATTTCATCCACGTTATACACAGTTACAAACACGTCCTCTCCGTCCTGTCTGCTGCAGACAAACCAAACGGCTACTTCCTGGTTCCTGGTTGCGTTACTTACATGACCCTCTTATGTCTGTGAAGGTTCTCAGTCATCCAGGACATCTTGACAAAAAGGTTTAAGTAAAACCCTCTGTATTTTGAAGCCCAGTGGGAGGGGCAATGGGGGTTAAGTCTTGAGTCAATCTAAAGCCAGCAGTGAAGATAACATGGGCTTATTGTCTTAGACCTTATTAAATATTAAAGTGCAGTATGTTTTTTTGTTGAGCTCAAACATTTTTTTCTTTTTGATCATTGTAAATACATTTAGACTTTTCTTGCTACTCACTGTAAATATTGCACAGTTTGGATTCTTTTGGATTTGCCACAATAACGTAATAAGTCTGAGTATTTAAAAAGAGCTCTGTGACACAAACCCTGGACGGAAACAAGACGGAATCTGTGACTAATCCAAGAATAAAGCCAAGACTAGAACTAGGGCTGCACAATATCAGAAAACATGCCATAACTATTTTCACTTTTGCAATAATCATATGACCGGCAATATTTGCCAAAGCAGGAGATAAATCAATATTAAAGGACAAAACCAGGACTTTTGGATTTGAACGCACCATAGTTTAATTTAAGGCTTTGTAAAAGCTTTTAAAGATATTTAGAGTACAATAAGTTTGCAATATAATGTGCATCCCAAACCAGGACTAAACCAGGACCAAACTAAGATCAAGTTCAAGAACTGAGCCAAATTTAAACAAACTGTAAATCAGGAAAACAAAACAAACGACGAAAGCAGGATTAATCCAGCACTACGCCAGAAATAAACCAAGAAGCAACAAGGACTAAACCAGAACTGAACCAGGACAAAGCCAAAACTAAATCAGGTCTAAAGTTACCAGCTCTAAAATCACACTAAACTAAGTCTAAGTGCAAAACAAAAAGTGCCCAATTGGGACTAAACTCAGGATTAAACCATTGACAAATGCCCCCAGATGGGCTTAAAGAAAAAAAACCTGCACTAAACCAGAAATAAACCATCATTAAACCAGGAACTAAACCGATCCAAAGGTTTAAATACATTTCCAAAGAACCAAACGGGTCAGAAACAACCCACCCCAATTATCTGTGGGAGTTCAGTTGTTGTCTTTCTAAATAACCCGTTTATTTTGGGCGTCTGTGTGAAGCACTTAGTGGTGACATTGAAGAGCTCTTTAAAAAATAATGGTTGTTGTGTTTCCACATAAAAACAATTAAAGTCTATGAGGATTGTCGTGTTGCTGTAAATAAACAATTACAGCTAATTCAGACGCTACAGACGGCGTTAGCGGGGGTAGATGTGGAGTTTGTACAGACACAAGACTTTGGTGGGACTGAGGCAAAAGATGAAAGAAAAAATGATTTCTTTACTTTTTTGTATCTAACAGTCTGCCACAAAGAAAGGACATTAACAGCCAACTCCAAAAGCACAACTTTCTTCATTTTAACGACTTTAACGGTAAGTATTAATTTAATTTAGACTTTTTAATGACCTAATCTCTTATTTTAAAAGAAAAAAACAAGACCTAAAGCCCTCATCTTGACTTTATTATCATTTATTATGTTAATAGAAGAGAGTTTTTAGTTCTGAACGGGAGCTTAGTCCAATCACAGCTCACTTCTGAAAAAGGAGCGCTCCCATTGGTCAACACTGATGTTAATAAGGAAGTAATGGTTGCAGATAAACAGAGAAAGTATATTCATTTCTGGATATGTCTTTTTTTTTACAAAACAGAAGAAACATGGAAAAGGGAGGCACTGAACAGGGATAAATTATCTTGTCATAAACACGTTCTGACGCTGAAGTTGGAGCGTACTTTCAGCTCTAAACATTATTTTGGTGGAATGTATTAGTATTTTAGAGGAAAAAAATCAATAAAAGAAAAGCAGGAGAGGTCTTTCTGAGTGGCTCTGAGACAGGGACAAAAAAAGAAAATTGGGAAGTGCCACTTTAATAATTTAATTATTTAGATTTCTTGACACCAAACTTTCAGAACTTTAAAGACAAGTTGTAATTGTGAGCTGTGGCACAGGCAAACATCTTCTGAGAACATATATCTCACCAGAACACTTTACATCAACAAATATACATCACAACTAATATGTTCTGTTATGGTAAAAAATGCTTCAATATGGGGGTCAATAAAATGTACTGTCTTCCACTAAAACCAACATTTCACAATAACTTATTCTGAATACTAATGCCATGCTTTCAGTCCCATCATCCTTGGCTCTCTGTCATATTTGTCCATTAATAACTCTAAATAAATGCAACTCTGGGCTGTAGGTGGCGCCGTCTGGTCTCACCCATTGTCCCGTCCTCTTCACTGTAAGGTTTATGACTGATAATAAATGCAGAGTGGGGACAGCGTTTGGGACAGAGCCCCCACTGTTCTGCCAGAACACTAATGCACTCATCCCCGAGAGACGCTGGAGCGATTGTGTCTCGGCCCGGATTGGCAGAAAACCAGAAGCGCCTGAAGGCAACACAGCGACCCCCGTGACCGCACATCAGAGCCGGGACACGCAGCCAAAGTGTGTCTAATTGCTGTAAAAGGAAGATCTGCGCTGCGTCCGGTGGATAATGGAGAAAGTGACTAATGTTGGAATATGAGCACTGGTACTTCCTGTCAGCGCTGATCTGAGAGTTCGGAAGGTCCCAAAGCAATAAAAATCACATCAGTCTGTACAGTAGCTCGTTAGATTTGTTCATTTAGTGTTTTGAATATGTCCAGCTGTCAGTGAGTCCACATTTTTACAAGGTTGGACCCTCTAGGTCCACTATTTATAAAATGCATGGTTCTAGGTCTGGGTTAAATACAACCTCAGCTTAACAACAAACGTATTTCACAGGATCATTATTAGAAACAGAAATACTGAATACAGCAAAAATTAAATAAAAGGTGGCAACATTTCAATTTACAAAAAGAAAAAACTGTCGCTGAAAAAACAATTCCTACAAACAAACAGAAGGTTTATTGTTTGTGGAAAGAAATTCAATAAAAGAATAGTGCTTTTTCATCATTGAAAAGACTAATGATGTAATTCTATTCAAAATCGAAGGCGTTATTAACCATAAAACATAAAAGCACTCAGTTTCTTTCCGCAGCAGTGACTTCCTCTGAGTATTTACTTGACTGAAAACATGTTTAGAGCTGTGTTAAAGTGAGCGCTGCAGGTCGGAGGTCTCTGAACTCGTCTCGGCCCCGGCGTTCGATGGATAAATTTAAACCTGCTGCGGTCGGACTAAAAGGATCCTGTTTCCATTTGGCTGTGACCTAATGTGGTTATAAAGCTGCAGTGAAAAGAGGAGAGTGGATGTGATGGTATCTGCAGACCAAGTTTCTGTCTGTGTGCTCTTTATCCGATTACCAACAGGAAACGGGGGCGCTGCTTGTTCTGACGGCGGGAGACTTCTACTTTGTCTGAGGTTGAGACCGTGGTGAGATGTCGTTTTAAGGTTAGAAATAAAGCCAGGAGAACATGTGTACAAGCTCATGAAAGTAATGATGTGGAGGAAAATCATACTCTCTTAATCTTAATGCAGGAAGTATTGTGAATTGTTTTATCAGGAAAGTCCCGCTGAGACTGTAAATCTCTTTTGTTTGTGACTTCTAAAGAACTATTTACATGTTTGTGATGAAAAAAAGAGAATATTGATGTTAATACATAACAATTGTTGGGGTTTATCTTTGAAATAAGCCTCATTCGATGTGTTCTTAACAGTACTGTTGTCACCAAATCTGTCAAAATAAGATGCACTTAAACAGGGATTATTTATTCTTTCTGTCCGCTTGCATTGAGTTTGACAGTTTAATCACCTAAAGCTTATTGCAAAAGGAGTCATCTGTGAAAAAACTAGACTCTAAGATGTTATCTAGGCTTTATAATAAAGGATTTTAATAAATGAGAAAGATCTGCACAAAAGGAGCACTCCCATTGGTCAACACTGATGTCAACAACAAATTGCCAAGAAAATAAACCTGGAAATCTGTTCTTCTGTTGCAAAATAAGTTTATTTGACTGAAAAACAGCTCCAAAAAGATGAAAATAGAAAAAATGGCAACAAATGTTCCAACAAAAGGTTTATGACGGCGATAATAACTGGATCTCTAAAGTCCAACGGAAAACTCAAATATTAAAGTTTCAAGTCAGCTCTTAACTTCGGATCAATGTAGTGTATGAGTGTTCTCAGTCATCCAGGACTTTTGAAGAAAAGGTTGAAGTAAAAGCATCTGAGCTCAGTTTTTAAGGTGAAGACGTTTCGTATTTAATTCCATAAGTCTTTATCATATCTGAGATCAACTGTAAGAGAGCTGAGCTTATATCTCTAGAGGGAGGAGTTTAAACCTGAAACTAAACCTGATTGGACCAGACTGATCAGGTCTCATAGTTGTTAACTCTGAAAGGACAGTGTGACTCCTGATGTGAGAGTCAGGTTTCAGAACACTAATCAATACTGGGCAACATAAATCTAAGGCCATCTCTTCTGTTGAAAGAATAAAAATGGCGTCCTTCACCTCTCTCTCATTGCTTTGGTATTCCATTGAGGAGGTGGACTGCAGACACACGCCTCTGACGACTATAACGACTATGAGTCCAGTCAGAGTTCGTTTCAGCTTAAACTCGTCCCTCTGGAGGTAAAGTATCAGTTGAACTCAGAATTGAAAAGGTCTCGCTGAGACGGAGACAGCAGAAACAAAATCAGGTAGTGGTTGGTGCATTTGGTAAAGTGTTGTAGTAACAATGGGACAAAATTGAACACATAACTTTGTATTGTTTTCAATAATGATCAAATATAGTCTTTAAACCCAGAACAACGTTCCATTACTGACTGAGGACTGCCACTCTTCGATTAAAGAGCTGTAAATAACAGTCGGCCATATTGAGACAACAATAAGACTTGATATCCACGCTCTCCATTTTAATCTTACAATACTTTCACTTTATACTTTAATACTTTCTCCTGCTAGATATAGATTTAGAGTGCCAAAAAAACTGATCAAATATAACAAATCAGCTCCTTTGATGCAGCACTTTTATTGCTTTTGATCATCTGTTGCCAGTAGTTACAACACAGAAAGAAATATGATAAATGATTTCTACAGAGTAAAACCTAATGCAGATTAGCATAACTAATGCAAATCCAGGCATTATGGAGGACGAACTGAGCCTATGTCAGTCTGCACTCAGTTAATCACAGGCTACATCTGAACCTTTAGACGGCACATTAAAGCATAACAGTGAAAATAGAGAAAATGTTCAGAAATGACTCTTGTCAAAAAGCTGCAGTAATGAGAACATACAGACTAAACTTTGACAAAGCCGTTCAGGAAAGGTTTGTAAAGGTAATGGGTAGAAGTTCAAATTAAACCTTCTGTTTAACCCTGCTGGTCCCTTTCTTTTTTATATATATAACTTGAGGCTAAGGTTGTGTATTTTGGGGTGAACTTAAAATTTTCATGGTGGTTTTTTTAAGTCTGTCTTTAGTACACTAGCATTACAATTTGATTTCTGTTTTTATTTATTACTTTATTTTATTCCCTGGTGTTGCTTTTCCTTGATGTTTCCTTGGCAACCATTAAAAAACATTTTTTGTGTCCTAGGGACCCAGGTGGAGCAATTTATTTACAAAGGACAACACAAAAATACAAATTGATCAGAATCAGTGTTTTGTGAAACTTCCTTTGGATAAAAACCTCCAAAAAATCCAATTTGCATTTTTTTTTTTTTTCATTAAAACACAAACAAAGGCATTTAAGGGGTTTTAAGTACATGAGCTATATAAAAATGTTATGTATTGTGACAACTGAAGTTTATAATGGCATTCCTTTAAAATAAATGGAATAAATATGTTGACACATAATATTTCTATGAATATGAAAAGAATATTTTTGTGTGTCATTTGTCCACGGGACAGAGGCGGAGCACAAAGTGAAGAAACCCCCAAAGGGTTAATCAGCCTTGAGATTATTTTTGTAACAATGCAGTGGATGAGTACGTGGCCCAGTAGTGCACAGCACAACACAGAGCGGTCGTCCTTCAACCTGAAGGTAGGCCGTTTGATTCCCGCTCTCCCTACAGTTCATACTGTTGTTGTGTCCTTGGGCAAGACACTTAACCCACCTTGCCTCCAGTGGCTGAAACACTGGTAATTACTGTAGAACAATGTAAGATTGGATAAAAGTGTCAGCTAAATGAATAAATGTAAATGAAAACAACATTAAAGCCACTACACAGACTCCAGACCATAATGCTTTGCGATTGTCTGAGGAGAGCCGCGCAACCGTGACATGTCTTTGAACTGAACTCAACAGGTTTGACTTTTTGTGGAAACATATGTAACGTTAGATTTTCGTTAATCATACAAGACACTTAACCCACTTTCCTCCAGTGAAGTTCTGTAACCCTGGTAATAGTTTAATGTATGTAGAGCGCTCTGAGTGCTAACTACAGTAGGTGGAAAAGCACTTTATATAAATAAATAAATTAATAAAAGTTGCTATAATACAGTCAGTTTCGGTCATTGAACAAGAGTTGTTCAATAAAATACATTAGCTAAGTCTATTATATATATTTTTTTAAATGTACGTCAGAGTCACGTGACTAACGGCAACAGTTGTGTAGCGTCCGAAACCGTGCACTATATAGTTATTACGGGTGGAGGCCATTTCTTGTTCTCTAACTCTTGTTTCTGCAGCAGACACACTGCCTCCTAGTGGTTGGGAGCATTTCCGTTGCGTTTCCGAGCATTTTATTTGCGTTTATGTTTTCTTTAATGTTGTGTTGTGCAATACTGAGCCACTGTAAATAAAAGACACTAAACTGAACTTTGAAAGTGTAAACATTCAGTAAAGTCTGCATGAACAGTCTGGACTCTGCACAAAAGGCCAAAGGTCTGATTGAGCTGTTGAAGTCCCAACCAGAGTGGACTATAGTGAGTTTGTTGGACGGCTGCCATGAGTACAGTGAGCAGACACCGAGCGCAGCACAAGGCCAAACAGGCCAACGAGGACCATAAATAAACCCGGAGACCCGCTGTGGGAGAATATTCTGCAGAGAGAAAAGTCAAGTCTACTTCTGAAAGTTGCAGGCCAGAAATTGAACCGGATCCAGCTGTTCCATATTTATTTGTTCAAATACAGAGCAGCAGATACAGAACTTGTTAAATGGAAGGAGAAGACATCCATATTCAGGACTTTTATGAATCTGGTTTGGTTGAGAGTAAATGAACAAGTCTGTGGAGCTGTGTGAAGACAAGAGGTCACCTTCAGAGGTTTGTTGTTTAGATAAAAATGTCATAAGCCCAAATCCAAGTCAATTTGAGCAGATTTTTGCCCTTTGGATGTTTAGACTAAAACATCAACCTATGCTAATAGAGTTCAAAAACAATCTGAGGGAATAAGGGCTTCAGATAGGGATCAAACAGGGGTCAGACTCTAGGTTCTACATGGTTTTGCAAAAGCCTGAGGAAAAATGGCCAAATAAGTCCATAAAGCTTTTCTGTAGCTGAGGGTTGCACCACTGCAGCAGGACCTATCAGCCTCAGTATTCAACAGGACTTTATTACACCCAACTTTAATATTCTGAAGTAAATGCTTTTGTCTTCTCCTTCTACTGTACGGATCGAACACAGCTAACGGCTAACGAGTCTGACGTTCATGTTAACTCTATTTCTTTCACCTTCATGAGCTCTAACTCAAATCAAGAGTCCATAGTTTCTGATGCAGTATTTATAAATCACTAAGTTTATGTTGAGACCGACAAAATGCCACGGATAATATACTCTTTGGGAAGAACTTGTTGTACAAGTTGCACCGAGCAAGACTATTTTTTATTTGCTTGTTTAAGTGAATGAACATATTTAATTTTCAAAACTCTTGACTGCGGTTATACACAAGGTTTTGAAAATATTCAGTTCCAAAAAAAAGCTTGACAGATGAAAGGATTTTTGAGTTTCTTGAACAAAAGAGAAATGGTGGGCATTTATTAAGAAATGAAACACATTGAAAGAATCACTTAAACTTACTTTAGCAAAGCCTTTTTACTAAGACATAGCTATAGTGTTTTCTTTCTTATTCTATTTGAGTTTTTAAACATAGCACAGAACAAACATGATTTATTTATTTTTTGTTTAAACAAACCTTTAAAGGGACACCACCTCCGACACCAGAGATCCCAAACCCACCTGGCCATGATGGCTTTTCTGACCAGCATCAACAGAAACTGACGAGCTCTTTGTGTTTTATCAAGGTCCGAGGCATAACCAATACTGCCCTCCAGGACGCTCCCAGAGAGTTTACATTTAGGACAGTTTGGAGAAGCTCTGCGAGTGAACAGGAGTCAATGTAGGAGAGACGGAAACGTTGTGTAGAATAAACCAAAGAAAATCCACATTTACCTAACGGCTGTTTCACGTCATGCTCCGATACAATACTCCTCCAGCCCAAGAATAAACCAAGCCGAACCTCTGGACAGAACATAACCTAATCCAGGACTTAACTTTGACCCACTGAACAATCCTGCCGGTCGACACAACTGCTGCCTCTGCTTTTATCTGTGTAACCCACATCCGTCCCATGTTTTCACTCTGGGCTCAGCTGGTTCAATAATGCATGAGCTGTGGTCAGGCGAGTAGTCTTTGTAGTGGCTCTAATGTACTGCGAGTGCGGCTCATGGAGATTACAGGCTGCTGTTCATCAATCTGATCTTTACAGCCCCCAGGGTCACCCCCCTCAGGGCCTGGGCTCAACCCTGCGACCGCACTGGCAGTAAACCCACGGGAATCAGCAGAAAACAAAATAATATCAACAGGCTTTTGTTTGGGACGCAACAAATGGTAATCTCCAAGTAAAGTAATGCCAAAAAAAGGTGGTTTATAAGAAGAGTTTTCTCAAAAGAAAAATGGGCTTTAGGTCAAGAAAAAACATTTAAAGGTGAAAATAAAAGTTTAATAGCTGCATATTCAAAGATATTATGCTCAACAACAGTCTTAAATGAGGTTCATGAGTCTAAAACGGAGGAAAAAATGGAAAGAGATTTAGTGTTAACCTGCATCAGTGTTAAATTTATTTTTACAACTCTGTAGAAGGATATATTTTTGAAAAAGGAGTTAAAGGGGAACAGAAAAGTCGGGACTCCTCTTAAGCTTGGTTGCCACATTTGTTGATTAAATAACAGTCAATATAAATTGTATTGGCGAGACATTTCAAATGCCATCTTGTCTAAAAGGTCTACCCTGTGTTTAAAAAATTGTACCGTTTTATGGATTGTTAAAACATTAAACGCCCCCGCTCCTTCTCTTCTGGACTTCTGTCTATCGCCTCAAAATCTGTCCCCCGCAAAGTCTGGACTCACAGCACATCCATATCCGTCAGCTGGACTTTATCCACATTTTAAAATCCCAGCTCGAAACTTATCTGTTCAAATCTGTTTCCACTGTAAGTCTTTATTCTTTTTTTCTATATTTGTGTTTAATTGCTTGTGTCCTTGGGTGTCCTGAAAGGCACCATTACTGTCATTTTTATTTTCTGAATCTGCAGTTTTCCTACACTTGAAGAAAGGCTAACTACATAAACAATTTCAAACTGGATTCCACTCGAATGATCAGGCCTTGAGTCTTGTTTTTTCCATTGATTTTGTGTTTTCACACAACAATCAAAACACGACCCAGACACTTAAAGTCCAATCTCACTCAAACCTTCTAGAGATTCTGGTGCTAGCAGCTGATTACCAAGTGCATCCTCTCGGTCTCTGATAATGAAGGTGGCCCCTCTGTAGGAGACCCTCATTGGTCCCCAAGTTAGAAAAGACTAAATGTTTATTGAACAGAATAAAACATGTGTTATAATAATAACGTGTTATAATGCCAGCTCATATATAAGTTAAATACATAGTTCACTGCTCCTCATTGACCTCTATTCCACTTTGTTCCATTTTGTGGACCAATGGTGGTCTCCAGAAGGGGCCTAACTCAGCTTTAATAATAAAACACAGCCTATAGACTTGGCTTCAGCTGAAGATCTTCAAATATGCAGCCGTTAGAGCCTTTCTTTTGTGACAACATCCATCTGCAGCAAACAGTGTGCTACTTTAACAACATTGTGCATTATAAAAAAAAAAAAGATAAAAGAAGTTTTAATGTTTAATCATCGTTTATCATTTCTTTTCATTTAGCTCCAAATGAAATTAAACTCCTTACGAAGCTCAGTTACGGCGTTATTCTTTTGTCGATGCCTGAGTGTTTCTCATTGAGCCTGATTCAGTCTTTGCCACTGTTTCATATTGACATCTGAATTATTAATAATTATCTCTGTTGCTCTCCCAGAGCTGCTGCATTGTTTGGAAACTTTGCTGTGAATGAGGCAGATTGAATCGGAGCGAATTGGACAGATTGAGAAAGAAGAGAAGAGTGGATCGTCAGCGTTAATCCAATAAGAGAAGCTTCTCCTTTGCTTCAATCTGATTGTTCCAATAATTAAGAGAAATTGCTGGAGCGTGGCTTTAATAAGGCTTTACATATTCAGCAGAAGCAGAGCAGTGTGGATACGTCTGGAGTCAGATTACAGTCCACATGAAGAACTCCAGAGCAGCTTCACCAGACAGACCATTACTTTCTGGATTTATTTGAAGTTTCTAAGGGTTAGTTATGGATAGATTATTTTAGAATTAGCTGTGGTTTAGAGAACAAATGGTGGGTCATGCAGCCTATTTTTATGGCGCGGGGCTACATTAGCACCGGAGTAAACGGAGAGAGCCTACGGTAACACGGGGAGGACATGCAGACTCTTCTCAGAAATGAATAGGAGAGCGATGGGCGGAGGACATCCATATTTTCACAATCATTGGCTAACACCAAGAAACACTGGAAACATGCTGTGAGTGTCCTTCAGCCGGGTTAACAATGACAGTCCAGAGGAAAGAGGGGAAATAAATCAGATGAGTAAACTTTCATGAAGGGAAAACGCACACGTTTCTTTACAATCTGTTGAAGAAGAAGAAGAAGAAGAAGAGGAAGAATAAGAAGAAGTGTATTTACAGAGCACATACATTGGATCAATATCATGTCTCTGATCTGTGACAAGCTGCTTCTGAGCCCTTTCGTTCAGTTTATCATTCAAATACCCTCGTAAGATGTTCATGCAGGTTTGAAGAGCAATCATGCAGGCTAAAAGTGCTTTATTAGATGGTACCCTAAAAACTACATGAGGTAACACTTTTGTGGCACAGTGTGAGTGCCGGTTTGTGGTTCGGTTGTTACTTTGCACTGCAGCTGGATTCTTCTTCGATTCTTTTTTAGAAAACTACAGAGAACTGGTCTGGTCCCTGTTGGTTCCAGTTTGATCTCCAGCAGGTGTAAGGTGGTGGTGGGGCACTTTGGCGTCCTGTGTGTGAACCTTTTTGGCTGTTGGGGCTTCTGAATGGGAAAGGTTTGTGAGTTATCAGCTTCAAAGTGGGTCCCTTCGATTGAACCAGGTAATTGTGTCTCTGTGTCTCTGTGTCTTTGTGCGTCTCTAAAAAAGGCAGTGGTTAGCCTCATTTATTCTTCTTAAACTGCTGTGGAGCTTAACAGAATCTGACAATATGCTAATCTACAATCAACCCTACTTACAAAAAACCTCTTTAACTTAGTTTGAGAGAATAATTTTACATTTAATTCTATTGTAAAAGATTATACAGCCTGTCATTTCGATTTCCTTGATCTTGTGCCAATACTAAAACTAGACTGACTTTTTCATTCAGTCGTCGTCTCATTCTCTTTTAGTTTCTGTTCAAACCGGAGTTGTTTTTGTGGAGTTTGTTTTTTTGGGGCTCTAATCATGTGCTTTCATCTGGGAGCAGAGAGACAGCGCTGCTCTGGATGTGCTTTCTGCCGTGGTGACTCAGAGACAGACAATGGCACAATCATCAGGAGGAAGTAAGTCGGCGGCCAATCAAACGCTGCCACAATCACACACTTTTATCACAGACTAATTTGAAGGCATTCGTTTGAGGTAACATTCGCCCTCGTTTGGACTCAGTGAAGGAATGGCTGGTCCTTATTACAGAGCAACTGAGCAGAGGTCGAAGGTCACGATATATTGTTGCCATTGTTCTTCATGGCCTCGTGTGAACTCAGAGTAAACTTTTACTCAGTTTATAAGTTATCCCTGTTTAATCCTGGCTGGTGAGCCTGTTACATGTCGTCATTTGTACAGAGTGGATATTTGGTACAGCTCATACAGAAGTTCTACTCCATCTTTACCGCTGTCCAACATCTCTTAACGCTGCTCTGAAGAGCGAGGACGGAGGAGACGTCTGTAGGAGACATGAGCGAGGACACATCAGAGGAAAAACAGCTTCAACAGACGCTTGAGAAGCTGCTCTTTAATGCTACGGTTCCACCCTTGTGAAGGTTATAATTAATAATATTTCAAATGTTACACAATCTTTTCAAGCTAAACCATAAAATCACACATACATTTAAATTCTGAGGTCAGTTGGGAGTTTTGCTGCAGATCCAGTTTTGTAAATGTCTTAAACAGACGATGCTCCTGATGAGAGGACGTCCCATGAAGCTTGACTCAGGATTTAGCTCTAAATCCAGCCTGAGGTTGTTGCTGGTAAATGCAGAGTTTAATACTGGTTTAGGTCAGGTTAACTAATTTTGTACAGATTTACTGCCATTTCTAGTCATGGTTAGGTTTAGTTTCATGGTTAATCTGTCGTCCAGTCCGTGTGAGTTTAAGTGTGCTCTGGTGTAAGTCTTAGTTTAATATGATATTTCTCTGTTGTGTTAATACCTAATGCGGCTCTTCTGGTTTATTCATGGCTTTTGTAAGGTTTCATTTGGGATTAGTCCTGAGTTTAGTCCCACTTTAATCCTGGACACTTCCTGGTTGACCTTATTCTTCGCTCCTGGATGTTAGAGTGCACTCAGTCTCACTTTACCCCTGGCTCAGTCCTCATTTAGACTTTCTGACTCCATCTCATTTCTTCATTGTCATATTCTCTTCGCTGTAATTACTCTAAAGGTCAGAGATCAAGCTGCATTTCACAGCCACTGTTCTGTGAAGGCCTGAACAGAACTCAGAGTACTTCCATTTGTGAGTCTTTCCCAGAGTATGTCCCAGGACTGTAGTCTACCTGATACACAGTTAAACACCTGTGCCCACTGATCTCTGTATAACCACTACAAAATGCACACGATACGTGACTGTATAACGCCAAGAGCTGTACTCGCTGACACTTGCAGATTCTGCTTCTGTGTACAACCCCCCCTGCCCCCCTCGCGTCCAGAACCAGATTAATGCTTTCTGATTGGTTCACGGTGCAAAGTGGGAGGGAAGCAGTGGAGCACTTTCCCCAAAAAAATCAAGCTAGTTTTACCTTTCGGTCTTAAAAGACATACACATAATCCACATTAGTTCTGCATTTAGACTTCAATTACTGACGGTTTTGAAGTGGTTTGGTCTGTCTTTAGTCCTGGTCTTAGTCTTGAGTTTAGTCTTGGTTTGGTCCTGGTTGAGTCCTATATTTTGTTGAGGTTTAGTAATAAGTTTGTTGTGGCTTTAGTTCAAAACTCACTAATAACCATGTCCTGGTTTAATCCCAGTGTTCTCATTCAGTTTACTTCTAATCATTTTATCTTCATTCATAACATTTCATTATTAATGTTATACTTTATTTCACAAAAATACAGGAAAATATACAAAAAAATATATATAAGCAGCAAGAAAAAGATGAGTATTTGGTGACCTACCCTCTGTCTTTTGGCACAAATATCAAAACAGAATTTTAACATAATGTGTATAAAGCCCGGAAAGTGCTTTAAATAAATGATTGAACGAGAAAATGATTTTGTAAATTGTCAAGAAAAGCTCCAGGAAAAAAGATAAAATGTTTGGTTTCTTCCTTGTTTATTTAAAGTTAAGTATGTGTTAGTCTTGGTTTAGTCCTGGGTTTAAAATCTTGTTGTCCTGGTTAAGTCTTATCTTTCTGCCTCGTTCTGAAAGTCACTGTAATTACTCTGCAGTGATATTAGGTCAGAGGTCGTGCTGCATATTACAGTCATTCTTCTCCAATAATCTCTGTGGACTCGTCTCAAACTAAATGAACCTCTTCCGTTCAGTCTCACAGTCGGCTCCGGACGCTCCCCAGAGTTTGGACTTAATGTGGAAATCACAGTGAACTTTTCTTGTGAAGTTTAAGCGTTGGCTGCTGCTGTTCCACACCACAGCGCCCTTTCTTTCTGCTTCCATTTTGTTTTTCTTCAGACGTTTGCATCGGCGGCTGCCTTGTCGTACCTCGTCGCCCCTGGAGAGCAACCCCTGGGCTCTGGCTCTTATCTTTAGGAGCCACATTTCTCCGGGGAAATCTGCCTGCCTCCACCTTGGGCTGTGCTCTTAAGTGACGAACAAGTGAAACATGGCCGCTCTTTGTCTGTGTGGAGCTAATCAGCGAAGCAGAGCGGGGGCTGGAGGTGCCATCAGTGAACCATCGCTGCTCCATCCGTCTGTCGGTCTGTCTGTACGAGTTTAACACAGAAACAACTTTAAACAGCCACGTCAAGTCCAAATGAGAAAAGTGCATTCAGCGTTTTTAGCTCCAAACTGGGAAATGCACTTTGGAAGAAAAAGTACTGACTCGAATGATGCACAAAGTTTGCTTTTGGAGGAGTTTAGATGTGGGGTTTGTAATAGTTGTAGTCTTGGATTAAATCAGCGTTTATTATTGGGATACCAGGCTTTGTCAGGTTATAGTCCTGCGTGTGATCTGGTCTGTTCTTAGGTTTAGTCTGCTTTTATTCCTGGTTAACTCCTGGTTTGTGTTCGAAAGCCAGGCCAGGTCCAACTGAGAAAGGTGCATTCAGCCTTTTTAACTGTGCACAGAGAAAGGAAAAAATCTTAAAGCCCCAACATAACTCAGACAACCATTTCACTTTTGAGTTATTAAAGTGTCTAGTCTATCAAGAATACCTAGTTTTAATTATATTACAATACAATTAAACAACAGTCACTGGTCTTAAACACAGCCTTTCTGTGGACTCCAGGGATCGGATGTACTTGGATTAATTTTAAGACGACCTGTGTCAGCCAAGAATGCTGTTGAATTTCAATAAAAGGTGCTCATTTTGGCACACACTGGCTTTCAGGTTTGTTTCTCCATCGAGCTATGCATTCATGGCTAAAGTATAAAACCCACCACACTTAAGACCTTCTTCATTGTGCTTGGTTAAATGAAAAAAACAAGGGCTCACTTTGGAAGTATGGTCCGCCATCACTTCCCCTTTTATTGGTTCTGATCAATGGACTTTCATCAGAAATTATACATTTTTTTTTAAATAAAGTGGTTATGTTAGCCATTTAGCCAAAACATGAAATTATTCAGTAAACAACACAATATGTGGCCATTGCATGACTGTAACTGAGCGCAAGTGCCCACAGAGAGAGGTGAAGACTGCTGAGAGCATCACCAGGGCTCCACTGCCCTTTCTACAGGACATCGACCATCACAGAGCCTACATCAAGGACCCCACCCACCACACTTCTACCCAGCAGGCCAGAAGTGCAGACTTACAGACCGAAGAACTCTTCCTTTCCCTCACACTCTAAGAAATAGAGTTTTAATTAAAAATGTCCACGTAACTGCTTTAAGTAAATGCTAAACCATTTGGTTTAATAATATGAACTTGAGGAAGTCGATAACTTTGTTATTTTTATTCAGTCAAGTTGTGTTTTAAGAAACCAGCCTTAAACAAAGAAGAGAGTGGATCTGAGACATGAGTGACCAGACAGAGATGGACTTTATATTTCAGACATTTTTACTGGAGACTCAGGCAGAATCTGCTCTTGAGACTCTGTTATGAGACTGGACTTTTACAGTTCAGTGTCAGTGGAAGTTTTTAGAGCAGAAAGACTAGTGAGCCAGTGGTGAGCAGAAACATATGTGATTAGAAATGACTCGGAGTCATGGTCAGACCATGATTGACGTTGACAGAGAAAGGTTTGAGGAAAAAAACAAAAAAAAACACATGTTTATTCTCAACACTTGCTCATCAGCTTTTCTCCTCTGAAAAGTTCCACAGAGACCAAACTGTAAAAGTCCAGGCTCATAACAGAGTCTCAAGAGCAGACTCTGAGTCTCCAGTAAAAAAGTCTGAACTATAAAGTCCATCTGTGACTGTCAATCATGTCTCAGACCCACTCATCTTTGTTTAAGCCTGGTTTCTAACACTTAAAACACAACTTGACTGAATAAAAATAACATAATAAAGTTGAGTAATATATATTAACACCATTACATATAAAATCAACTTCATCAAGTCCATATTAAGAAATCAGCAATTACTTAAAGCAGTTACGTGGAACAAGTTGACATAACATCTTTAATTAAAACTCAAGTCTATTTCTTGGAGTGCCGCCATCAGACTTTTAAAGACTTCACAAACATAGTCTGACCCTTACCTCACATTCCCCTTGGACTCAATGTTCAGACTGAGCCCTTCCTTAACAAACATGGCTGACCTGGCTCACACATGAATGTTAAAGGTTACAGCCTATAGTCAGAGCCTTAAGTAGTGTGTGTGCTGTGTTCACAGGGTTCAAACCGTGGAGCAGCTGGAGACTAGCAGCAGATACAGAGCTGGATTTGAATCTAGGGTAGATTTATAGACATTTGTTAGCTCAGTAGGTTAGGTCTCTATTTCTGCTTTAATGCCAACCAAATACATAAGCATAAGGCTTTTACATTTAAAATGAGTGGAAGGAAGGAAGGAAGGAAGGAAGGAAGGAAGAAAGGAAGAAAGGAAGAAAGGAAGAAAGGAAGGAAGGAAGGAAGGAAGGAAGGAAGGAAGGAAGGAAGGAAGGAAGGAAGGAAGGAAGGAAGGAAGAGGTTGTAGTCTGAGGAGGCAGCAGTCACATGGAGCCCATTGCTCAAAAGCAGCCGAGCGCTAAATGAACATAGCCCAGTGGCACGCGGGTGCAGCTGTAAATGAAAATGAATGGCTTCTGTAATTGGAGCATGTGTTTGTCAAAGTGACGGAGCCCTCACTTTCTCTGCTCTGATTGGACCAACACTGCTCTCATGGTCTGCTCTGATTGGACCAACACTGCTCTCAGGGCCCGCTCTGATTGGACTAACACTGCTCTCATGGTCTGCTCTGATTGGACCAACACTGCTCTCATGGCCCGCTCTGATTGGACCAACACTGCTCTCATGGTCTGCTCTGATTGGACCAACACTGCTCTCATGGCCCGCTCTGATTGGACCAACACTGCTCTCATGGTCTGCTCTGATTGGACCAACACTCCTCTCAGGGCCCGCTCTGATTGGACTAACACTCCTCTCAGGGCCCGCTCTGATTGGACTAACACTCCTCTCAGGGCCCGCTCTGATTGGACTAACACTGCTCTCATGGTCCGCTCTGATTGGACCAACACTGCTCTCAGGGTCCGCTCTGATTGGACCAACACTGCTCTCAGGGCCCGCTCTCATTTATACATTTGCAGTATTTAGGGACAGTTCACACATCAATGCAAAGAACTGGGACTTTGGCAGGCACTGGGCAGCTGAGCCTCAATCACTGACTCAAGACACTCAAAAGGTTTCATGCCTTGAACTGGACAATTTCATGAGTCTAATGTTAAAACAGGAGTCTTTGGGCATTTCTCAATGTCATGCCATCTTCCTTTGAAACTATTTAAAGCCAAGGCCAGGGTCCTCCCATGATCCAAAGGAGTCTGTTGACATTCCTGTCTGTGTAAGGTTGATTTTTAGATCAAACCCAGATCTCTATAGGGTATGCACTCTCATACTTGCCCCGGTAAAGGTACCCCAGTAGAGTATATTTTTCTAAATCCCACTCCTCCTGGAAATTGGTGTTGCACTCAGTCCTCTTGTCCCGTTTTTTAAATTTTTATATGAAACGCAGTGCATTGTGGGAGGGTGAAAGTAATGGGGTATCTATGGATCTATTCTTGGTGTTCTTGACCAACAGAGCACACAGCCTTTTGAAACAAGTTAAACATTGAAACATGGCTCAGAAAAGTGCATTGACACTGAAAAACAACAATTATCATCCATGAAATGCAGAGTTGTTCTTGTATAACTGGAAACGGCAGCTCAAATCCATCCCATAAACTGTTTGCAGTGAGTTGTGTGACTTTGCCGCGGTCGACCTCAGACCTTGCTCTACATAAACCCTATGGCACCTTTCCGTTTCTGTGCATTAGCAGCAGGTGGATCTATGGGTGATTCATTATGCCTCTGCCTTCAGTCTATAATTATCCACAGCATCACTGCCTCCTCGAAGTTTAGCTGCTCTCGAACAACATAAATATTCATGCGCATCTCGGAGAAATCAATAGGCCAGAACAAAACTTTATCATATTAAAGTCTTACAATATTAATGCGTGGGTGAAAACACTTTGCTTGGCCATTATGTGTGGCCCCCGATCAGATTTCATGACCTTTGGCTTCTGACGGGAACTCGGGCTGGCTTTAGAGACAAGATAAGCCGGGATGATCCGCAAAAATAAATAAATCTCAAAACTCCCATTTCTCCCGTTCGAAGCCCTCTAATCTTTGCAATTTGCCATGGCTGATAAAATTTTAATGAGGAATAAGCATAATGGCAGCCTCAGAGATTACTCTCGAGTCGGACGAGTGAGAAACTTCTCCCGGGATTCGCCCAAACTCATTTGTTGTCGTAATTTTGCTTGACTGGCTGCTGAGAAAACACCTGATGAGTTTCACACAGCAGTGGCTTTCCCTCGACGCAGCTTTTCTTTTCTAAACGTCCGATGAGATTATTTTAAATGGACTGCAGCCTCTCATTGTGCTCTTCGTGGTTGGGCAGCGGCTCAGAAATGGACTTGTTCAAAGTCAATCTGAACTTGGTCATTTAACCAACCGGTTCTCATCCCGAAGAGTGAAATAGCAATAGTCAATGGCTCGTCTCGTCCTCCTCTAGTGTCCTTTTGTGTCTGCGCTGATGCATCGGGATAAAGGCGGGTTTAAAGAGACATTTCTCACATTTTAAACCGTTAAGTTAAAGTCCAGCCCAGAACATAACTGGTTTATTTGTCCACATTATTATCATAATTCAAAGAAAACTTCTCTTTGAAATGAACCTAGAATTGGCCCAATAGTTTAGTTTCTCTAACCCTTCCCTGTCTCCTTCATCAACATCTAACAAACCCCCGTGAGTCTGGACCAGAGGCTGGTTTCAGAGAAAAGCCGTTCTTGCTTGCCTTCTTTTCACCTTAACTCCATAGAACGCCATGGGACAGGGTGAAACTAGAACGCCATGGGACAGGGTGAAACTAGAACGCCATGGGACAGGGTGAAACTAGAACGCCATGGGACAGGGTGAAACTAGAACGCCATGGGTCAGGGTGAAACTAGAACGCCATGGGACAGGGTGAAACTAGAACGCCATGGGACAGGGTGAAACTAGAACGCCATGGGACAGGGTGAAACTAGAACGCCATGGGACAGGGTGAAACTAGAACGCCATGGGACAGGGTGAAACTAGAACGCCATGGGACAGGGTGAAACTAGAACGCCATGGGACAGATGATTTTGTCTTTTAAATTAAAAATGTCTCCCGAAATACTGGGACAAATAAAAAATGTGTACATTTTTAATATTATAATATCATTAAAGCTAAATATTTTCCAGTCTTGTTATTGGTAAAGTTCAATACTCTTAGACCAGACTCAGCCGCAGCAGGTGTTTCCTGAGAAAGCCTCGTTTTATGGACAGTTCTGGAATGTTCCTGGTTTAAACAGGAATAAACCGGATCATGATCAACAACAAAACAATGTGCAAATGCATGTAGATTTAAGGACAGGACCCACAGTGTAAGTGGGCCCCCAGACTTGTTTTAACAGGTTTTTCTTCTGCACCGGCTCAAACACTGTCTGTGTCTCTGTCTGTTTATGGAACAGTTTTAATCCCTGCTCCTCTGTGAATTATTATTATTATTAAAGTTAATAAATATGCATGTCCTGTTTTTTAACACAAGAGGATCTGCTAAAAATCAAATGATGAGCCAACATGAGGCTGCCTTCAGAAACACACTTTACACTCATGAATATTTAAGCCTCCTTACCAACATGTCCAACTGCCTTAAGGGCACTTCTTTAATCCCTGCTGAAATTTAAGGACATGTCTTTATTTTGGTTCATCCATTAGTTTGATGTTTATTGTTCCTGACTCTTCGACCTCAGCTGCAAATCCTGCTTTATGTGATAAAGAGAGAAGCCTAAACTGAAGCACCTTTTGTTTACATCCTTCTGCTATTTGTCTAAGTGAATAAGTTTTTCACATTTTCTAAATTAGATAAACGCTTTGGTTCACTTCCTGCCTTTGCATTTTTGGTTGACTTTTCACCTTAATTAAGCTGTGCAGGGTTGACTTGGAAGTGACTGAGACTTTTTTGTTTCCAGAAGCAAAGTTCACTTTGTTTGTTCAAAGTACAGTTCGATTGCACAATCATTTCTCTGAAAAGAGCCAGACTTTCTGAAGGAAACAAGCTAAAGTTTGAGTAACAGAAGCAAACAGGGCTGTGCTAAACTCACTGCAGCAGGTGGTTGTACAAAAACTGTATAATGATATTTTTCTCAATAAACTCAAATTAAGCTCAAACAACAATTCCTTTTGGTAATTTGAAAGTACTGAACACCAATAACAACGAAAGAGGCTCAGTTTATTTCTTGTATTAAACATGTTTAGTTTCATCTGAAACGCATGGAGCACTGACCGCTCGCTCAGATGATGACACTTTATGATCCGTGTCGTCCATTACAAATCTGCTGAATGATTTTTCTAATGCGGCGTGATGGGGTCAGTCGTGAGCCCCTCCCTTTTTTCACCAGTGACAGTGAAACCAGCGACAGCAGGCGTGACTCTGAACACGGCCCCCGTTTGGCGCTCTCAGATAAAGCCTGTGATTGATTGGCCTTGTCTAACGCGGCGGAGACACAAAACACCGCCGTCTCTTTCAACCGCAATTACTGTCAGCGCGTAATTCATGTGTCACCGTCCCGTGTCTCTGTCGTGGTGTTGAAACGCACAGACAGTGAGCCCAGTATTGGTCACGCTGCATTACGTCCTGTTGGCTTCCATTAGATCCACTGTGTTTTCTCCGTGAAGACCGCGTTACCCTTAAAACTAATGTTTCTGCTGCGGATCACCACCAAACTGGGAAATTACACGAGTAAAAAGCAGCTCAACCGAAGCCAATACAACAAGAGCTGCTCGAGAGACTTCAAAACTTTATCTGGAAGCTGCTGAATTCGTTTTTTTCAACTCCGTGGATGCAAGAAGTGCGAGCAAACTAAAGCTTATTTTGCTTTTTTGAAATGAGTTTATATCCAATCTGTGTCAGACTCAACCTTGTGACAGGCCGAGGTCTGGCTGGCTTTTTTATTCCTATTGAAATGAATTGATAATGATGGTTCAGTTTGCTCATATTAATGCAGTCTGATGGAGTTCATGCAAGTTCGAGTTCATCTAAGTGAGGAGAAATTTGAGTTGCTGACAGAATAAACTTAATTACTCACATTATTCTATCAGTAAGAGTATTCTGCACAAATACCTTTCCTTTTGAGGCCCACCAATGTTTTACTTTGCTTATACAAGCTGTAGTGAGAGCAATCCAAGCGAAGACACTTTGTTCAGTTTTTTTAGTGGAATACTGAGTTCTTCTAAGGTTAAACAGTAAAGTGTCTGCAGGACGAGAGGGAAAGTTTGATGTTAGCTTTTGAACAGGTTAAAGTTGGTTTTTAACAGGTTTTATTTGGATTTGAACACATTTTATTTGGATTTGAACAGGTTTTATTTGGATTTGAACAGGTTTTAGTTGGATTTGAACAGGTGTTAGTTGGATTTGAACAGGTTTTAGTTGGATTTGAACAGGTTTTAGTTGGATTTGAACAGGTTTTATTTGGATTTGAACAGGTTTTATTTGGATTTGAACAGGTTTTATTTGGATTTGAACACATTTTATTTGGATTTGAACAGGTTTTATTTGGATTTGAACAGGTTTTAGTTGGATTTGAACAGTTTTTAGTTGGATTTAAACAGGTTTTAGTTGGATTTAAACAGGTTTTAGTTGGATTTAAACAGGTTTTAGTTGGATTTGAACAGGTTTTAGTTGGATTTGAACAGGTTTTAGTTGGATTTGAACTGTTTTTATTTGGATATGAACAGGTTTTAGTTGGATTTGAACAGGTTTTAATTGGATTTAAACAGGTGTTAGTTGGATTTGAACAGGTTTTAGTTGGATTTGAACAGGTTTTAGTTGGATTTGAACAGGTTTTATTTGGATTTGAACAGGTTTTAGTTGGATTTGAACAGGTTTTATTTGGATTTGAACAGGTTTTAGTTGGATTTGAACAGGTTTTAGATGGATTTGAACAGATTTTAGATGGACTTGAACAGGTTTTAGTTGGATTTGAACAGGTTTTAGTTGGATTTGAACAGGTTTTAGTTGGATTTGAACTGTTTTTATTTGGATATGAACAGGTTTTAGTTGGATTTGAACAGGTTTTAATTGGATTTGAACAGGTTTTAGTTGGATTTGAACAGGTTTTAGTTGGATTTGAACAGGTTTTAGATGGATTTGAACAGGTTTTAGTTGGATTTTGCAGGTTTTAGTTGGATTTGAACAGGTTTTAGTTGGATTTGAACAGGTTTTAGTTGGATTTTGCAGGTTTTAGTTAGATTTGAACAGGTTTTAGTTGGATTTGAACAGGTTTTAGTTGGATTTGAACAGGTTTTAGTTGGATTTGAACAGGTATTAGTTGGATTTGAACAGGTTTTAGTTGGATTTTGCAGGTTTTAGTTAGATTTGAACAGGTTTTAGTTGGATTTGAACAGGTTTTAGTTGGATTTGAACAGGTTTTAGATGGATTTGAACAGGTTTTAGTTGGATTTTGCAGGTTTTAGTTGGATTTGAACAGGTTTTAGTTGGATTTGAACAGGTTTTAGTTGGATTTGAACAGGTTTTAGTTGGATTTTGCAGGTTTTAGTTAGATTTGAACAGGTTTTAGTTGGATTTGAACAGGTTTTAGTTGGATTTGAACAGGTTTTAGTTGGATTTGAACAGGTATTAGTTGGATTTGAACAGGTTTTAGTTGGATTTTGCAGGTTTTAGTTAGATTTGAACAGGTTTTAGTTGGATTTGAACAGGTTTTAGTTGGATTTGAACAGGTTTTAGTTGGATTTGAACTGTTTTTATTTGGATATGAACAGGTTTTAGTTGGATTTGAACAGGTTTTAATTGGATTTAAACAGTTGTTAGTTGGATTTGAACAGGTTTTAGTTGGATTTGAACAGGTTTTAGTTGGATTTGAACAGGTTTTAGTTGGATTTGAACAGGTATTAGTTGGATTTGAACAGGTTTTAGTTGGATTTTCCAGGTTTTAGTTGGATTTGAACAGGTTTTAGTTGGATTTGAACAGGTATTAGTTGGATTTGAACAGGTTTTAGTTGGATTTTCCAGGTTTTAGTTGGATTTGAACAGGTTTTAGTTGGATTTGAACAGGTTTTAGTTGGATTTGAACAGGTTTTAGTTGGATTAGAACAGGTTTTAGTTGGATTTGAACAGGTTTTAGTTGGATTTTGCAGGTTTTAGTTGGATTTGAACAGGTTTTAGTTGGATTTTGCAGGTTTTAGTTGGATTTGAACAGGTTTTAGTTGGATTTGAACAGGTTTTAGTTGGATTTGAACAGGTTTTAGTTGGATTTGAACAGGTTTTAGTTGGATTTGAACAGGTTTTGAACAGGTTTTAGTTGGATTTGAACAGGTTTTAGTTGGATTTGAACAGGTTTTAGTTGGATTTTGCAGGTTTTAGTTGGATTTGAACAGGTGTTAGTTGGATTTGAACAGGTTTTAGTTGGATTTGAACAGGTTTTGAACAGGTTTTAGTTGGATTTGAACAGGTGTTAGTTGGATTTGAACAGGTTTTAGTTGGATTTGAACAGGTATTAGTTGGATTTGAACAGGTTTTAGTTGGATTTTGCAGGTTTTAGTTGGATTTGAACAGGTGTTAGTTGGATTTGAACAGGTTTTAGTTGGATTTGAACAGGTATTAGTTGGATTTGAACAGGTTTTAGTTGGATTTGAACAGGTTTTAGTTGGATTTGAACAGGTTTTAGTTGGATTTTGCAGGTTTTAGTTGGATTTGAACAGGTTTTAGTTGGATTTGAACAGGTTTTAGTTGGATTTTGCAGGTTTTAGTTGGATTTGAACAGGTGTTAGTTGGATTTGAACAGGTTTTAGTTGGATTTTGCAGGTTTTAGTTGGATTTGAACAGGTTTTAGTTGGATTTGAACAGGTTTTAGTTGGATTTTGCAGGTTTTAGTTGGATTTGAACAGGTGTTAGTTGGATTTGAACAGGTTTTAGTTGGATTTGAACAGGTTTTGAACAGGTTTTAGTTGGATTTGAACAGGTTTTAGTTGGATTTGAACAGGAGGACACAGTGCTGTGGTAGAAGGCCTAAATGACCTGATCCCTACACTCTGATTCAATTACACGTGCTTTTAATAATACATTTGTAGAAGAATAATCATTATCGTTAGTAGTTTCTCACCTGACTCATAAACAGGTCCATTGTGTCTGGTTCAGTAACTGTTGCTGTGAACGTTGTAATGATGCTCCAAACATTAAACCACAGAAAGAGGTAACTCCACGTGATAAACCTCGCCTGGAAACCAGAAAGGCTGCTGAAACACTGCAGTTTTGTTTTTCTTGTGGAAGATGTGTTGTAAACAAGAAAAGCTGTAAAATATTAAAAGGGTCTTCACAACTGAAAATGTTGTCTTCCATTTTTTTGTCTCTTTCCATTTGTCTTATACGTTGTCTTTGTGCAGTATTTGGAAATTGAGCTGGTAAAATAAAGAGAAAAAGCAGCTTCACTTACTTCCACATTCAAGACAAGGTTGTGCTGTAAAAATCAGACTTTAAGCATTCAACATTGATATTTTCTCTAGCTGCTATTTTGTGTTTAATAAGCAATTACTGTAAAGCCATGACAGAGCACAGCGGCACTTTCTTTAACATTATTCATCTGTAAACATTGGGGTGAGGCCCTGTTTTAGGGGGTGAGGAGTTTCCTCCCCCTTCATGGCGTCCTCCTGGGAGCGTCTGTCCACAGAGCAGAGAGGATGATGGGAGTTTCTGACAGCCCTCTGTGGCGCGGCATGGCACGGTTTAGCGGAGCGTTTCAGGTTTGATTCCCTCTGAGGCGAGTTGAGTCTGGGGAGAGGGTCCCAGGGGCAGGGCTCGACCCCCAGAGACGCACCCTCGGAAGTCAGCACAGTTCAACTCTGGAAAGTTTTATATTTCGGTCTAAATATGACTACAAACTACAAAAAAAAACAGTTGATAGAAAATTGACTTTATAAAATGTCATGTAAGATTTGCTTTGTCCAATATGTTTTAGAGGAGACCACCTCTACGATCATTTCAAACTTCCTTTGGCAGACTTAGGTTCAGTCGATGCATCTGATCATTACTGGCCTTCCCTAAGAAGTGTATGTGTAAGTGTAATGACAAGTTTTTTATCTGGACTCTTCTCTTTTCATAAGAAAGCTTTCTTTTTCTTTTTAAACCGGCTTAAAGCGTTTCCCCAAAAGCTGTTTAGTGGAGCTCCAGGTTGGCTCCACATTTGACTGAAGACAAAACTTAAATGTCCTTTAAATAAATGGAGAGATTTATTTTCAGTGGCAGTTAAGGTTGGCCTGGAGATGAAGCCTCCTGATTGGTTGCGGGATGATGCCATTGAGAAAAATAAAGAGGCTTTTTGCCGTTAAAGTGCAGGAGGTAAATTCATGGCGGCAGCTTGAATCAGCAGCACTCGAGCCTCCATCCATCGTTAATCAGCACCGTTCACCTGTGTTTTCCTCTCGACAGACTTTATCAGACCATAGAGCCCGCCTTTACAGTTATTTCAAGAACATTTCAGGACATTATCATCATGGTCTTCTTTCCTGGACAAAGACATAAAAAGGACCAAATCAACACTAACTGTTCTTTTTTACTCTGGACGCTTTGGCTTTTGATTGAATTGAACTCAACTCAGCTGCTTTTGTTCAAACTATAGGTTTAGTTGGAGCTGTCAGTCCAACTCAAGTGTGAACCGGAGCACTGCAGTAAAAAGGTTTAAAGTGACAGCACTTTATCAGTATAGCAGTAAAAGGTCTGCTCAAGTAAAAGTATTAGTACTCGAGTAGACAGAAAAGTACTATTACTACTTTTCCTACTAATGCTAGTTTGAACTTGGCACTTGCTCTTGTGAGTCCACCTGAAGTGTAGCTAGACTATTGTGTTCCAAAATAAAGAGCTGCTCATTTATTCTAAACCTCTCAGTGAGTGGGTTTGAATTAATAAATGCTAAAAATATAGGCATATAGTACATTGTCTGTCTGTCATGAACAACGTGCCTACATTTAAAGACTCGGACTGAAATTTTTCAAATGACTCCGACTTGTAGCCTACTGACTTATTAGCTGTGAAGAAGAAAATGAAGAAAGGATGCTCAAAATTGGCTAATATTTTTCAGTATTTAGGTCATTTGAACATAAAGTATAAATGTATGTATTTAAAACAAGGTGAAGTCCAAACAGAGTCGATAGCAGCTTTAATCCAACAGCTGTGGCTCTCGAACGGGGAACAGTGATGAGGAAAGGGGCGGAGCCTGAAATGAACTCAAAGTAAAACAGCTGGAATGGTTAACAGGGTTAAATGGTTTAGAGTGATTCAGTTCAGTAACTCTTCACTTTAACTCTTTATTATACCTCTGAACACTTTAGAAGATCATGGACTGTATCAGTTTTTGCCCAGCACCAGGAATTTAACTTCTGAGAATTTTCTGTGACGACTGATGTAGAGCGGCTTCTGAGACGCTGCTGGTGAACATTATCCGACGGACAGCAGTTTACATGCAGATGACGTGACACATCGTTGTTGATTTGGTGTATTGTTGGGGTCATTTTGTTTTGGAAAGTGCATTTGCAAAAATCTCTACTCTCTTTAAATCTCTAAAATCCTCTACTGCCTCTGAGCAGCTACGGAAGCCCTGCAGGGACATGAGCAAACTCTGTGTAAATAGGTCTGGGTTGAGTTTGCTTTTAGAACGATGTGTACTAATTAATTATTTTCCAAGATAGACAAAAACAAAAAAAAACTACATTTTATTTTGATTACACATTATTAAACGCTGACAAATTTCTATTTTTCTATTTTCTATTACTTTTCTAAGACTTTGCTAAAAGTTAGATTTTAGAATTTAAAATAAATTTATTAGAGCAGTTGGAGTTACTTAAAGAACCATCCATCTTCTAACCACAGCCACTTACCTTTCTTCTCCGATTGTCCCACTGAAGAGTCTTTATCAGCCCAAAGCAATGGGTTTAGTCCGAGCTGTGGTTTTATTAGATCTGGGACCAGGATCCACACTGGGAAACCTGCTCCGAGACCAAACCAAGGCTCAGACTCATTCCACAAAATGACAGTGGTGCTCAGAGGAGACGGAGCTGTCCAAAAGCACAGAGTGCAGACACTAAGCAGAGAATGGACAGATAGAATAGATTCTGGACATGTCCTTAACCTTACCTGAATAAGACTTTTATTTTAAACGTTCATTTCATCTTGCCCAGATTAGAGTTGGAGCAGCTACTTGAGACTGGTCTAAAATAGGTTTGATTTACGCAATCAGTGTTTATGAGTCCTTTTATTATAAAACTGATTTTACTTGAGTTTATTCTGGAAGAAAACTGACATTTACACAAGTGACATTTATATTCATTAAAGTAGCTCATACTTGGTGCTGGCACTGAGTGTAAATTATAAATTATATGAACAAAATGTTTGAGGTGGTTGAAACCCACTGTGGGTACTTTATCAGACTTTTTTGTGTGACATATAGTAAGTTAAAGACTTTTTTTGTGTCAGGGGTCACATAAGCAATGTCTGAGTCCATCCATTTACAACAAACTTCATTTTTGGCATATTAAAGATGCTCATTGCAGAGCGTTGATATTAGACTTATAAAGCAGTCCAATATAGCTTTTTGTTCCTTGTGCCCTTTTCTATACCACATTCCATACATTTTGGAAACACAGTTCCAGATGTTTGCTGTATAAAACTTCACTGGTGCAGAAGCCCTCACCTAAATGTTTTCAAGGTTCCTATGGCACTAGTTTGTCAGAGCATTGCTGTTGGTGGAAAGTGAACACATTTTCTGTGTCTGTGTAAGCCCTTACATTAGTGTTTTTATATTACTATTTCTGTAGCCATTTTGTTTACTGCTACATCTCCTCGTGACCTTTGGAAGTAGCTCGCTCCAGTCGTGAGATTATATGATGTCCTACTCTCAGGTACAAGCTGTGCTCTTTGTCTGTCACCCTCCAGACTACTGTGTACTTTCCACGGCTGTGTGACCTTTTGTGCAAGAAATAAATCACTTAAGGCCATATGGAGGCTATAGAATAATTTGCACTTGAGTAGTCTTCACTGAATAGTTTGTTATATGTAATAATTTAATAGACTTCTTCTTACTTTGACCCACATCTACAACTTTACTTAAATTAAAGGTAATCGTTGTAATATATATACTGCTGTCTCTCTCTACCGAACATATTCAACTGGAAATAAAATAATACAAGTATAATGTCTGTGAAGGTTCTCAGTCATCCAGGTCATCTTGAAAAATAGGTCAGGGCGAACACGTCTGGACTCAGTTTAAAGTGGACTGGAATGTTGTGTTTGTTAATAATCCTTTAAGTTTTTCAGATAAACCAGACACATAAGGGATAACTACACCCTTCCCTTTTGTCCCTGGTTCCTGTCTGTTTGGTGTCTGTGTCCTCTTGGTTTTGTTGAAAGTCCATCTGGGGTATCCACAGTCTCTCAGGGCTTTACGGATGTGTTGTTCTTCTTTCCGTTGACCTTCTGAGGTTGTGGGCACCTCTTGTGCTCTGTGCTGAAGAGTCCTGATGACTCCAGCTTGTGCTGCAGAGGCTGGTGAGAATCAAACACAAATATTGATCCTTGTGTGTGGGCTTCCTGTAAACTTCTACTTGGAGAGTCCTGTCCTCACAGATAACCACTGCACAGTCTAAGAAAGACAGGCGGTTGTTTATGGCGTCTTCACGGGTGAACTTGATGTTCTTGTCCACTGCGTTGATGTGTTCTGTGAAGGCTTCTACTTCCTGGGTTCTGATTTTGACCCACGTGTCATCAACATATCTGAACCAGTGACTGGGCACTGCACCTGGGAAAGAGACCAGAGCTCTGTTCTGTACTTCCTCCAGGTACAGGTGAGCCACAATACTTCCTCCAGGTACAGGTGAGCCACAATACTTCCTCCAGGTACAGGTGAGCCACAATACTTCCTCCAGGTACAGGTGAGCCACAATACTTCCTCAAGGTACAGGTGAGCCACAATACTTCCTCCAGGTACAGGTGAGCCACAATACTTCCTCCAGGTACAGGTGAGCCACAATACCTCCTCCAGGTACAGGTGAGCCACAATACTTCCTCTAGGTACAGGTGAGCCACAATACTTCCTCCAGGTACAGGTGAGCCACAATACTTCCTCCATGTACAGGTGAGCCACAATACTTCCTCCAGGTACAGGTGAGCCACAACACTTCCTCCATGTACAGGTGAGGCACAATACTTCCTCCATGTACAGGTGAGCCACAATACTTCCTCCAGGTACAGGTGAGGCACAATACTTCCTCCAGGTACAGGTGAGCCACAATACTTCCTCCATGTACAGGTGAGCCACAATACTTCCTCCAGGTACAGGTGAGCCACAATACTTCCTCCAGGTCCAGGTGAGCCACAATACTTCCTCCAGGTACAGGTGAGCCACAATACTTCCTCCATGTACAGGTGAGCCACAATACTTCCTCCAGGTCCAGGTGAGCCACAATACTTCCTCCAGGTACAGGTGAGCCACAATACTTCCTCCATGTACAGGTGAGCCACAATACTTCCTCCAGGTACAGGTGAGGCACAATACTTCCTCCAGGTACAGGTTAGCCACAATACTTCCTCCAGGTACAGGTGAGCCACAATACTTCCTCCAGGTACAGGTGAGCCACAATACTTCCTCCAGGTACAGGTGAGCCACAATACTTCCTCCAGGTACAGGTGAGCCACAATACTTCCTCCAGGTACAGGTGAGCCACAATACTTCCTCCAGGTACAGGTGAGCCACAATACTTCCTCCAGGTCCAGGTGAGCCACAATACTTCCTCCAGGTACAGGTGAGCCACAATACTTCCTCCAGGTACAGGTGAGCCACAATACTTCCTCCAGGTACAGGTGAGCCACAATACTTCCTCCATGTACAGGTGAGCCACAATACTTCCTCCAGGTACAGGTGAGGCACAATACTTCCTCCAGGTACAGGTGAGCCACAATACTTCCTCCAGGTACAGGTGAGCCACAATACTTCCTCCAGGTCCAGGTGAGCCACAATCGGGGAGACAGGTGATGCCATGGCTGTGTTTTTGTCTGTAGAAGTTACCTCTGAACTGGAAATAAGTAGTGTTCAAGCATAACTCGAGTAAACTGCAAATATGGTCCGGGCTGAGGTTGGTCCTGTAACGAAGTGTCCTGTAGTAGTCTCTCATTTACAGCCTCCAGTGCTTCATTGGTGGGTCTGCAGGTAAAGAAGCATGTGTCTGTGTCTAGATGTAGATGTTTGATTTTGTAAAGTCCTGTGAGTTGATGATATGGTGTTGTGAGTGGCCGACCAATGTAGATGGTGGCCAGGTGTTTGTTTATATTGTCGGTGGCTGAATCTGTGCTGCTCACTATGGGTCATAGTGGAATTTCTTCTTTGTGTATTTTGGGTAAGCCATATATGCACGGAGTGGTGTTCCCAGAATACAGTCTGTAGGACAGAGGTCAATGACTTGGTCCTTCTCCAGCCTCTGCAGACAGTCTATGACCTTCTTGTACCCACTTGTAGGATCTCTCCTCAGTGTCTCATAAGTGGTGGTGTCACTGAGTAAACTGTTGATACTGGACTCATAATCATCTGTGTTCAGGATCACAGTGCATATTCCTTTGTCTGATGCAGGATGGTGATGCTCTGGTCCTTCTCCAGTGCTGACAGGGCCCTCCTTTGCTCTGAGGTGATATTGGAGGGTGGTTGTTTGGCACTAGCCAGCACAGTGACCTTGAGTCTCAGTTCTTTAGCTTGATTCCCATTTGTTGTCCCTTATGGCTGATTGTGTTGCTGTAATGAGGTCTAGTGTAGGTATATACAGTATCAGATCACTCGGAGGAAACACATTTCAGATGGAGCTTTAAAAGTGCTTTTACACTAATGACAACATACTTTTGACTGATCAGTTACAACAACACTTCACACAATGCACCTTAAATAAAGTCCAGTTGTCAAAGTCTGAATTTGACATTGCTTCATAAACTTTGTCCGAGGTTAAGTCCGAGGGGCCGTCAGATACAGAGAGGTGTCAGAAAAGTGCTCGAGACAATAAACGTTGGAGAGGTCTGAGTGGGCCTATCGCGTTTGTCCCTGCGTTGAGCTGTAATGACACCTCCAGGAAATTAAATGTCAAGCTGCTGCCTTTGATTCTTTAAAAATGGAGCGCTAATTACACACAAACTAACTTTCTGACCCCACAGCCTCAGACTGTCATTTTCTATTCATGATAATCTTAACTGGTAAAAATGTCCAGTTTGGTCATTTGGTTATGAACTTCTAAAGCTGCTGTAGTCTGAGTTTTAACCCCCTGAGGCTACTGTAGTTTGAAATCTGCTCCTCTAATGCTGCTGTAGTTTGAATTTTGACCCTCAAAAACTGCCGTAGTTTGAGTTCTGGTGCTCTAATGCTGCTGTAGTTTGAGTTCTGACCCTCTGAGGCTACTGTAGTTTGAGTTGTGCTCCTCTGAGGCTACTGTAGTTTGAGTTGTGCTCCTCTGAGGCTACTGTAGTTTGAGTTGTGCTCCTCTGAGGCTACTGTAGTTTGAGTTGTGCTCCTCTGTGGCTACTGTAGTTTGAGTTGTGCTCCTCTGAGGCTACTGCAGTTTGAGTTGTGCTCCTCTGAGGCTACTGTAGTTTGAGTTGTGCTCCTCTAAAGCTGCTGTAGTTTGAGTTCTGACCCTCTGAGGCTACTGTAGTTTGAGTTGTGCTCCTCTGAGGCTACTGTAGTTTGAGTTGTGCTCCTCTAAAGCTGCTGTAGTTTGAGTTCTGACCCTCTGAGGCTACTGTAGTTTGAGTTCTGACCCTCTGAGGCTACTGTAGTTTGAGTTCTGACCCTCTGAGGCTACTGTAGTTTGAGTTCTGACCCTCTGAGGCTACTGTAGATTGAGTCGTGCTCCTACAAAGCTGCTGTAGTTTGAGTTGTGACCCTCTAAAGATGCTGTAGTTTGAGTTCTGACCCTCTAAAGTTGCTGTAGTTTGAGTTCTGACCCTCTAAAGCTGCTGTAGTTTGAGTTATGACCCTCTAAAGCGGCTGTAGTTTGAGTTCTGACCCTCTGAGGCTACTGTAGTTTGAGTTGTGCTCCTCTGAGGCTACTGTAGTTTGAGTTGTGCTCCTCTAAAGCTGCTGTAGTTTGAGTTCTGACCCTCTGAGGCTACTGTAGTTTGAGTTCTGACCCTCTGAGGCTACTGTAGTTTGAGTTCTGACCCTCTGAGGCTACTGTAGTTTGAGTTCTGACCCTCTGAGGCTACTGTAGTTTGAGTTCTGACCCTCTGAGGCTACTGTAGATTGAGTCGTGCTCCTACAAAGCTGCTGTAGTTTGAGTTGTGACCCTCTAAAGATGCTGTAGTTTGAGTTCTGACCCTCTAAAGTTGCTGTAGTTTGAGTTCTGACCCTCTAAAGCTGCTGTAGTTTGAGTTATGACCCTCTAAAGCGGCTGTAGTTTGAGTTATGACCCCCTAAAGCTGCTGTAGTTTGAGTTATGACCCCCTAAAGCTGCTGTAGTTTGAGTTATGACCCCCTAAAGCTGCTGTAGTTTGAGTTATGACCCCCTAAAGCTGCTGTAGTTTAAGTTGTGCTCCTCTAAAGCGGCTGTAGTTTGAGTTATGACCCTCTAAAGCCCCTGTAGTTTGAGTTATGACCCTCTAAACCTGCTGTAGTTTGAGTTTTGACTCTCTAAAGCTGCTGTAGTTTGAGTTATGACCCTCTAAACCTGCTGTAGTTTGAGTTTTGACTCTCTAAAGCTGCTGTAGTTTGAGTTATGACCCTCTAAACCTGCTGTAGTTTGAGTTGTGCTCCTCTAAAGCCCCTGTAGTTTGAGTTATGACCCTCTAAAGCCCCTGTAGTTTGAGTTATGGCCCTCTAAAGCTGCTGTACTTTGAGTTTTTGTGTGAATAATGTCTTGTTCCCTATTTTTGGAAGTGTTTTGTCCTGTACAGTGGGCAGATTGTACCTGGTAATAATCTAAAAAAATCCAGGCTAATGATCCTCCACAAACGTGTGGGAAACTGCGTTGCCACAATTTACACTTATGAGTCAACAACGCTTTAAATAGTTGCTTTAAAAACAGCTGAATATAAAACCCCCACTGTGTCCATGAGTCATCGTCCTGCTCCTGTTCAGTTTTCAGTCATGAGTCTGGGGTTTACAAATACATATTTATCAACCCAAATGAAAGGTTTATCAGGGAAAAACTGAAGGTTTTCATATTTAAATCTGTCAGCTCTTATCGCTAACTACAGTCTGCCAAGATGTCTGAGTCTGTTCTTATTTCCAAGGTGTAATTTACCAGTGTGTGGTGACGATTAAGTCCACTGGAGATCCTGTCACGTGACTCAATATATTCTGCACCAACAATAAATGGTATATTTGCTGAGTAGACATACATACAGCTATTACAGTACATACCAAAACTGTGCCATTTATAAAAAGGTCTATGTTCCATGTCCCGGCGTTTATATAAAAAAAAAAAAAATCTTAATATGTCCAATTTCAACCATAATATAATCATTTATCTGTCGACTGTGTGAAGGCCATTTGAACCAAACATGTTCCTCAAGTCCATAACACTGTTTGGTTTATTCATTTGACAGTGTAAGTAGGAGACTTTCTGTGCTTTTACAGTTTGACCTGGTGTCACACCTAAAAAAAAAGTAATTACTTTCTAAAAGAGATCCCGCAAAAATACATCATCTTCAGAAAATATTGACTTTTAATAAGTCTGCATTTCACAGACTGTATTATCAAAGCAATTTGAAAAACAGACACAAAACCATAGAAACAAAGCATTACATGAGGCTCACACCATTTTTGGTAAAGAGTTCTAACTGTTCTGACAGAATCGACCATCTGGAAGCTCCTGTTGAAAGCGTTCAAAAAAAGGGCAGGTTTTTTAAAGAATACCTGGAGGAGGTCGATAAAGCCAATCAGAGCAGCTCCATGTTCTTTACGTCAACAAGCCGGTTTGGTAAGGGCTCAGACCGTGAATACTTTGCTTTGAGCAGTTCAAGATGGATTTTTTGCAAGTTTGTAATTATTAAAACCAAAGTTTGTCTTTCATCTATAAAGATAAGTAATTGTCTTTATTATCAAGTCCTTATCCCTGCATTCATTTTTATATATAGTTTATACTTCTGAATGTTCCCTGACAAACACATCAGCAGGATTCTTTGTGTACGAAACCTCAGCTTCTTGTTTAATCTAGAAGCTAAAGCACACATAGTTTAGGGCTCAATTATATCTATATTTTTTGTTTATTACTTGTTTATCTGGGCACCAAAACAAATCCTTTTATTCCATCTTTTTTGCCTTTGAGATATTGAGTACAGTAACATGACAAAACACAAGCCAAAGAAATAGATGTTCTAAAATGTGTCGCCTCTAAGACACCTTCAGCTGCAGCCATCCTTCCTCTCACTGCAGTGAGATTTGATTAGGCCTCGTATCATCAGGTCACGAATCGCTCCAGCACCAAAGACACAGTCGTATGTTACGCTCACGGCTTGTAATTCCACTCTTCAACGTGACAATAACCATCCCAGCCATGATTCAAAGTGCTCTCTGAAGGAAACTCTGGAAACTCCTTCAATATTAGCTCCATAATTCATCGCCGGCTGCACCGACTCGAGGCATTAAAACTCCTATAAAGCTGTAAGTAAGACTCGGAGAGAGGCGGTGAAATGGACAATAAAAACAAGCAGTGAATGTAGAAGCAGTCAGCGTTAATTTCCCGTTCGCCGAAGTTGAGGCTGCTTGAGTTTTTAATGTACTGCAGAGAGCCGTAATGAAACGCAATGAAGCTCCGTAATCAAAGGCAATTGCACAAACACGGGCTAAGCGGCTACGGCTAATGGTTAATAAACACTGCAAATATGAACGTGTTAATACCATTGATGCTAATCACAGAGCGGTTTAAAATGGATCTGACCTCTCTGTAGCTTTACTGTACACAAATAAACAGCACTAAACAGCTGCTACGTAACATCTGCTGGAGCCAAAGTGAGCTCTTCATCTGCAGCTGGACAGAATTAAACATATACATGCAGCAATCCACAAAACCAGGGAATATCATTGATTCTAAGGCTGTTAGAAATACATACAGTGTTTACATGTCTTTGTCCGAGATTACAAGTTACACATGGAGTTATTAAAATATTGAGTCCACAGCAGTGCACTGGAGTGTATGCTGACCTAATGTGCCTTAATTGTAGTATTAGAGTTAATAAACTAGATTCCTTCACCACATAACCACTGAGATATTTATGAATGTCAGCAGAAACACTGTGAGTTTGTGAGAAACTGTACAAAAACAACCAATAGAGAGGTTTGTATTGTGTGTGCGGCATAAACCATGTAATATTTACTGTGTATATGTGGGTATCACTATAAACACTGATCTTTTTTTTATTTCTGACAACTCGGGTTTGAATTGTGATGACTAGACAAAAGATGGACCTAGATGTTAACATGGATTTAACAGTTTCTGCTCATGTCCAGTATCCAGCGTAAACCAAAGCGGACACAGGCTCAAACTTATTTCTTTTGGCTGCTTCCTTCAGGGGTCTGTGGTTTGAACACATAGTCTGGCATAGTTTTTTTCTTTTTTTCCTGAAACAACCCTCTCCATTGATCTGTCTTGAATGTTTTGGTCTTGCTTTTATATTTTTTACTTGTTCTCGGTCGTCAAGTCCGACTGGGAGCACATATACACATATTTCGTTTTTAAGATATATCAGCCTTCTTCACCAAACACTAACTTCATGAGTTTTGACTGAATAACTGGACTTTTTAACTGCTCCCTTCTGTTATTGAGTATCTTGCACTGGGTCCAGCCTTGAGTTGGTCTTGACTCGGTCTTGACTCTGTGTTGATACGGTTTGGTCTCAGACAGGTCTTGGTCTTGACAGGTCTTGGTCTTGACTATAAGACTAGTGCTTTGTGGCTGTGTCCTGTTGTGGAATTAAACCCTGGTCTCCCACAGTTGAAGCAGGGTTTGTAATAACATCGAGCCAAGGCAGCACAGGCCATGAGCTTTTCCCATGACTCACCTTAAAAACAAAATCACAGAAAATCAAAGTCACTGGATGTTTTCTTTGCCTCTCTAGTCTCTTCATGAAAGGAAACCAATTTGGCCTCACATTATTTTATAATAATTCGGGGAAAAAAAAACACTGTTGTGGAAATGTTTTTGAAAATGTTTCTTGCTTTACTGATCCTCGTCCATGCATGTTTTCTTTTCAGACTTCTGCTTGATAAACACCATAAACCGTAACTTCACATAAGATCAAAGTGACCATGCATTTTCCTAATTTCCCGAGGTGTTTTTTCATATTTTATGTAGCGCTGGGGTCCATCTGTCTCGTCGTGTTTCCTGTTGTGAGTGACTTCTCCTCTGGGCTCCAAACCAAGTGTCTCTGGTGTGATCGAATCTGCTGGAGTATGAAGTGTAAGCTGATAGATTCGTAATAAACACGGCTTGTGTTCGAGCGGGTCGGACCACCAGTCAGATCTCTGTGGACGTTTTGGGGGATTAGACGCGTCCTCTGGGGTTTGAAGATCCTCCAAAGTGCTCCGAGACGTGATGGTCATGAATAAATGTCACATTTAGCTGCTTCTGCTTTAGTGGATTCTTTGGTTTCAGCCCAAAGGCAATTAAATCAGCATTTGACGATAAAGCAGCAGTGATTGGGTCAAGTTCAATGTTTAAATTTGGACCAGACGCATCAGAAAGTTTGCTGTTAATGAAATTAGGACAAACTTCTTAAGATACTTGGTCAGTTGAGCTTTTATCACTGATATCCTCTGGTTAAAAAGACGGTATAGTGTTGTATTCATGGACCAGGTCATGTCAAGTTTCAATAAAAATGTACTAAATAGTTGCCCCAAAACAGATCCAATCAAACGTAAAACTGTGAGTTCAGTCTAAATTTAAGAAGCGTATCCATTGACCATGAAGTTCAGTCTTCGTCAAATAACAACAGCAGCTTAAAGCACTATCAAGAATTACTTTAAAGTTGTGTAAATTAATTTATCCCATTAGGTTTTGAGCATTCCTAGTTTGTCTTTTCTTTTGTGTCCAACAAACGTTAAGAAGATCTTTGTAAACGACATTTAAAGAGCCACAAAGAGCTCACATCTGTCAGACACATTTTCAGAGCTCACTGATAAAAAACTGATTTTATTTTTCCCACAAAGAATGAAACCAACTCTTCTGTTTGTGAGAGGACCCTTTACAAACCACAGTGTTTTAGTAAAAATACTATTATCCACAGAAATCATCATAAACCTTCAAAAAGATAAAAATACACAGTAACAGCAGTAAACGTTTGAACAAACTCGTCAGCAGAGAGAAACATACTTTATGTCTAATAGCACAAGACATAAGACAGAAAAGACTGTCATTTCCACATGGTTGGTCTGAAAACAGCTGGTGTTATTCGTTTGAATGAAACAATCACGAGGCACATGTTTGACCAATTCTGAGGCCAATAATAATGTGTCAAATAAGTGTCTGTTCGGCGGCCAAGGCTTGTTTAAATATAAGGTGTTCTGAAAAAGAGAGCTTCAATAATCCAGTCACAATGAGACACAGTATTTATTTTAATTAATATGAGAAGAAATGCTTAGTATTACACATACTTGTTTTTTATCAATTAATTAATGTTATGCCAGTCCACTCTCAGCGGAGTTTGGCAGTTGTTTGTAATTATTGTCATTTTTTAAAGAACAGCTGTGACTAACTGTGGAGTAATTGAGTCCAGTATAATGCAGCCGGTTTATTCTTAGGTCAAGTTAGGTTTTAATATCCTTGACTTATTCACTGTTTTGTATTTCTTTAGTTCAAAGTTTGTCTTGACCGATATAATCAGCCTGGGCAGTACTTACAGAAACAGTGGGTTTCTCCAGATTTAAAAGTGAATAGTAGATTTAAGATAATGTTTAAGCTGAAAAACAGCAGGACTGCTCTGAAGCGCTGCAGAAACAGAGGATGTCTCAGTTTGACAGGCTCCGGGGCTGTGTCTATGAAGCCGTTTAAAGAGAGACAAGATTGCTATCGATTGCGCGACACAGACAGGAAATATGAGCCGTGGCTTTTAACCTGCGCTTCCTCCGTTCCAGCGCCAAGATAGAGCCCACAGCGAGATGAGATGGATTACACGCTGCGCTCTGATTGGCCCACAGCTCCCGACACACTGTCAATGGGCTGTTGACTGTTTTGAGTGCGGCTGGATCGATGACTGGAGGAGTGGCGTTATCGACGACAGAGACAGACGTCGTGTCACGCCTCGCGGTGAAAAGCTGTTAAAACTGATGAGACTCTGCTCTGTTTGTCACAAACACGAGTATTTTTAACCTTGTTTTGTCAAAAGCACTAATTGGCAGATGTGTTCAAGTCTGTTTGGATCAAATCAGTTAAAAAGAAGCAAATGGGAAAAGTGTCTGGTTGTTTAACAGCTCTGTTTTTCTGCTTTGATTCACTATTGATTTGAAATCAGTAACTTAGTCAGAGGAGGTGGGTCTCCTGGTGTTAGTGCGAGTTAAAAAAAAGTTGGAGCTGAGGCTGGAAAAAATAAGGAAGGCAGAAAGAATATAAAGCCAGAGGTGGCAAGTATTCCCATTGTGAACTTAAGTACTGCTTAAGCGTCAGAACTGCTTGTGATTCCGGCCAAACCCAAAGACCCACCATAACCTCTCCATTCAACCAGACTCAACCATTACACCGTCCAGCACTGCCAGAAATCTGGGAGTGGTAATTGATGATCAACTAAACTTCACAAGTCATGTTTCCAGCACCACCAGGTCCTGTAGATTCATCCTCTACAACATTAGGAAAATTAGACCTTTCCTATCGGAGCACTCGACGCAAATCCTAGTCCAGGCTCTTGTCTTGTCCAAACTGGATTATTGCAATGCTGTTCTGGCTGGACTCCTGCTGCACAACCAAACCTCTGCAGCTGATCCTGAATGCAGCGGCAAGAGTGGTCTTTAAAGAACCGAAGAGAGCCACGTAACTCCTCTCTTCATTAGGTTACACTGGCTCCTGTTGACGCCCGCATTAAGTTCAAAGCTATGCTCTTGGCCTACATCTTTAAAAAAACCCTGAAAACACACCTTTTCCGTCCAAAACCTAGCTGACAAACACTGACTTCTACTTCCTGCCTATTGATTCTTTTTCTTCAAAAAAAAAAAAATTTTCTCCTATCCATAGTTTTGTAAACTGTGCTGGGTTCGAACCAACTAGTTTTTTGTGCACTTATGCTTTTTGTTCCTTGTGTTGATGAAATTACTTCCATTGTTTTCCTCACTTGTGAGTCGCTTTGGATAAAAGCGTCTGCTAAATGACTAAATGTAAACGTAAGTGTATTTACAATTACCGGTGTTAAAAACGACTCTGGTAAAAGTAGAAGCAATGATTCAAAATCTTTACTCAAGAAAAAGTAAAAAAGTACAAGTTCTGAAATGTACTTAAATAAAATATATTTTGTTGTCAACGATAAACAGTAAATTTGTGTTAATTTACATATTACAGTTTATTGTGCAATCACATGTAAAACTTGATTTTTTGAAAAGTTCATACATTTTTATTACTTTTAAGACTTTGGACATACCCTTTTGATGAACAATGGGGGTTGTCTACAAATGAGCACTAGCTAGCATTAGCTCTCATTTCCATGTTTTCCCAGAGCATTGCTCACATAAACACAGAATGACTAATGTCTTTCTTTCTTCGCTGCTGAAAACCCCACACTGGCCAGATGCCTTCTCTTTCTGTAGATTCACGCAGGACTCTCCCTCGTGTTAGGTACGTCTTTTACGTCGTGTCGTCATCCGCAGAGTTTCTTAAAGTAACAAGGCTGTTTTGAGTAGAAAGTACAGACATTTGTGTTCAAAGGTTAAAAGTCGCCAGATAAATAAGGTAAAGTACAGAAACCTGAAAAAAAAGTACAATAATGAAGTACAAATACCTAAATACTTTTTCACACATGCAGTGTTTAGTGCATTTCAAACGGACTCTGCTGCAGTTATCGACAAGGACATGAGGATCATTTTGAGAATCGGGACAAGAATAAACAATAATAAAAATTCATATAATGTATATCCTCACTAATTTGTGCCGTTAATGTTAAGTGGTATATCATTTCAATCATTCCTCATCAAAAGCATTAAAGAGACCTCACCTCTGTGCACAAAGGATTTACCTGAGCGTCTGGATATTACCTCTGCGTTTGTCCCACTTTGATCAAAGGGGGCGCCCTTCCTCAGCAATAACAGTTTTGTTGGCCTAGAATAAGTGCAAAGCTTCTCAAAACTAGACTTCCAATCAAAACAGGACGTTTTAAATAATGGAAGAGCACTGCTAAACGATGGAAACGAAGGTAACGTGCTTTTGTATTTGTTAATTGTGTAATCTTTCAAGTTTAGAAGTTAGTGACCCATGGGAGCTCGGTAAACAGGGGGGTCAGGAGTCAGGAGTCACGACACGTTTCTGCTTCTGTATGAAGCTGAACTGGTCTTTGTAAGCTGTCTGCAGAATGTTGTACTTTCAACAGACAGCTCCATACTCACCTCAGTGCCAAGGTCTCTGAGCGCTTTCAACTGAACTCTGGTTCATTAAAATGTAAACCCTTAGCGGACGGCGGACGTCTAAACAAGCCCCAAACAAAACGAGCATAGTGACAAAAACATTGCATAACATTAAGCTTTCCCCATAGCAGAAACAAATGAACCAAAACAATCTTGTCCATCAACAACATCAAATGAGCAGAGGGTACACACAGAGCAATAAGAAGGTTCGGGCCGACAGCACCATCAGTGCAGTTTAAAAGAAAGACGTGCTGAACTGGAGCTCATGGCAGCGGACCAAACTAAAAGGATCGTTTGCTGTTTCGGTTTGGACTAGAAATGTCAACACACGCTTCGATTACATCTACATTTCGTTTATTTCATTAACCTGATTTTCTCGACTAAATGCAAACATGTTGAGCAGTTGTTCATGTGTTTGTTTAGTCTTTTACCGCTTTTTCTGTCAATCGCATGAGGTCAACTTCAAAAATGTCTTGTAGGTAAATTACTTCTGCTACATCTGACAAAAGAAAACCAATGTGAATCAGTGCAGAGCAGGTCATCTGTGTTTCCTCGCACAGACTGCCCACGCCGTTCATGAAAAACACCCATACGCTCCTACACCACATTCATCGAAGAGTCGGACTCATATTTTATTACTTATTTTTTTCATACGTTTAATAGCTGAGCATCAAAAGGTCAGTAATGACACATTTTCTCATCCGCTCCTCCACCTACAACCGCAAACTAATGCAGCGTTTATATCCCTATTTGTGTCCTCGCTCTGCCAGGTTTGATTCGCCAATTAGTAATAATGCACTGACCTCTGTGACCCGCCACAACTGACAGGGAGCATCACTCAGAGTCTCAGGCAACAATGTCTGCGCTGTTTGTCTGCTGCTATTCAAAGTTTGTCTGGTAAAAACTTTCAGAGAAGTTCCAGTTGTTAGTTTTATTTCTAATTAAAGCGACAGACTGAGGAAAAGGTACAAGGAAGCTTATGGTACATGAAGTTCTTGTTGTTGCTGCCGGCTGCTGGCATTTAGGCCTGTGGCTTTCAATTATATGACAGCACATAGGAGTGTTTACCTTCCAGTAGGGAAGGAAGAGACGAGTGTTTTTTACTGCGATGTTACGACCTACGAACAAAAGGGGACACATCACATACACTCATACGAGAAAAAAGTTTTAGGCAACACAAAATGTACCTTTTATTAATTAATACACAGCTGGAGCTCAACTTCACTAGTGTAAAAAAAAGACAAAAGGGAGCTGGACTCGTCTTTTTGGTCCCGGCCTGAAGGAGACAAAACACTAGGAGTCTAGACTAGAGGCCTATCACAGAAAAGAAACTAACTGACGAACGTAAAAGAGGACCGTCTACAGACAGTTGCCCGTGAAGCGGCGAGGCAGCAGGAGTCAGGAACGGAGAGTCTTCTTTTAATTGAGAAGTTAATGAGCCAGCTTCTCCTGCACATGTCGAACACATAGACGGGCCTTTCATCAGAGAAAACAGGCCTAACCCCAGGCTTCGATTGGGACAGTTGCTAAGCTAACCCAACCAAAAGCAACTAAAATTATTGATCAATTATATGATAAAGATTTTTTATCATAATTGAAGATATTAGGGATAATATTCCGTTTTCCTTAACTTCTTTTCCCAATCGTTTGGATCCACAGTTCTCAGTTTTAGATCCCAAATCCCTAACAGCTTAAAGAGGCCTGGCCTAACCTGGGCCCAAATATGTGTAATATTATTAACCTGTGTGTGCCATTGTTAGAGACAAAGCACCAACACAAATCTGTCCTGGTCAAATCCCTGATTGGCTGAAACAAATGTGGGTAATTATTTGATTTAGAGCTAAATGGATTTGAAACATGTTTATTAGTGTAATGATGGTGAAACATTTTGGGTTAATGGTTTTATTCTTCCTAATCATTTTATTAAACAATGTCCTGAACATGGAAAATGTCATTCTCTCAGTGACTCACCGGCTGGACACGTTTTTCTGGACTTGAAAAGAGACGTATTAGTGTCTTTACATTAGGTTGTGTTGTGTCGAGACTAAATGTGAATATTTGAAATGGGTGTAATTAATTTTCCTTTATGTCACACTAATGTTCCTATTAGCTTTAGCATTTGAGCTCTCTTCTTTTACTTTGACAGTGTGTTTTGGACAGTTTCTGTGACTCCAGTCCCGTGGCTCTATCCAGTGAGCTATAGCACACAAGCATGCCTCATGGGACCTGTCTGTTTTTATTCAGCTATTTTTTTAAATGTCCGCTTGTCTTTGTTAATGCCTTGTAAACCTCTACTTTTGAAGAAACTAAAATACTTTATCTGTAAAACCACTGTGTGTAAGAGTTTATTTATGCTGTGGAAGAGCGGGCTGTGAGGAATACTCTCTACAGTTGTCTTACGTTTTGTGACGCTCTTTAATGGCCCCAGGAGCTACATTCGGAGCAGTGTTAACTTTGTTAAAAAGTGACTTTTTTCATAGTTTTTGTCAACGACATATTTTTGAGTCCAGAAACAAAAACGAAAACAAACACTATCAAAAACTCTCACTAAATGTATCAATACTTTTCAACAAATTAAAACTAAACAAAAAAGAACAGAAGCAGCAAAAATAATGTCAGACGCAAACATTTTTTAACTATCAATTAAATATTGATTAAATATCAAACAATGTTTAACGCTTGGGATGAAAAGAAGAGGAACGTATGGACTTTTTTGACGGCTATTATTACTAAAGAACACAACAAACATGAAGCAACATTTACAGCAAACCATCCCGACATTCATTTAAAGATAGACTCATCTGTATTAGAGTTGTATTGTGTTTGTGAACATGTTTGAACATACAACACTGCGTTGTCTGGTAAAGTTCATTTAATGAAACTACTTCTAACTTATTACAGCCTTTCAAAGAGAAATTATTACTGACTTTATATTTGAGTTGATTAGATCTAGAGCTGAGTCTATTTTAAAGACTAGACTAAACTGTTAGAATATTTAGAAAACTGTCTGTGAAGGTTCTCAGTCATCCAGGTCATCTTGAAGAAAAGGTTCAAGTGAAAGCAACAGGACTCAGTTTTCAAGTAGAATACGTTTTGTCTCTAATTCTAAGAGACTGTGTCAATTTTAGTTGAACTCAGAATCAACAAAGTCTTTTCAAATGTCTTCACCTTAAAAACTCAGTCCAGATATCTCTGCTTTAACCAATTCTTTATTATGAACCTTTTCTTTATTATAAACTAAACTGCATTTTAGTCAGAGGAATAAGACTAAAACTAAATTGTTAAAATTACGAGCGGTACACTGGAGATACTCAGAATGAAGCAGGAGCTGGGAGTAACACAAGAATATGACTTTATCGGGCTCTCATTATAATCCCTCGAGATGTCCCAACCTTGAATCCAGCGCAGCCGTCCCAGGTCCTTGTCCAGAGTCTGTGTTCGATGACAGAGAGGTGACACTTATTGTTTTGTGGAAACTCTATTGATTATGTGCAGAGTTTGTTTATGCAGAATATTCCCTTATGACACGCAAAGACAAAATGGTGCTGTCAAGAATCCATTACGTCTCAGCGGTGTGTTTGAGGACATGGGAATCATGAGATGTGGTCTGGATCGATCGACGTTAAGGAAAATACACGTCCAACGCATTTGAAAGTTTGAAACAATGAACGAGGTGACGCTGAGACGAGACCCGTGACCTACCTTCGGATGGAACGGACAGGCTTCGACGTGAACCCTCTTTGTGACCAATTAGGCTTCAAACAAAAGTGGAAGAGGCTCACATTTGTTATTTGTCGAGCCCTGAGACAATACTGTCCATTAGCGTGAGAGGAAATCAATACGGCCCGGATTAATGGCCGTTTTAAATGAACACAATTATATCCAAACGTGTGTGGAGCTCGGAAAGCACTATTTAATTTCCCGCAGATGAGACCACACACTTATGAGTGTAATAGTGTTCGGCAGCGGCCTTTTCTCATCGAGGGCAGTTCTCTGGTGACAGCAGCACTGGCTTCAACAGGAATCGATACGTTCCATTCACTTTAAATAATAAGAATAAAGAAAAGTGTTCCTATATATGGTTTGTCTGTGTATAATCACAGCCTTGGAAGGAGAAGACATCTTGTTTGGGATGTCTTTACCAGAGCTGGGACTAGATTATGTCATTTATTAAATGTCAAAGTTTAAAGAAATATATTTTGCAGCATCCGTAGCCAGCTGACGTAAACCATGCCGTGTTCCTGGTACCACTCCAGGTTCCAGCTTTAGTCCCATGCGTTCTATTTGGGGTCTTTGGCTCTAAAAAGGTTTACGAAAAGTTGGGCTGTAAATCTCTGAAATTCCACATTAACTGTCCTTCTTTTTTGGACAAAACACAGAAAACGCCTGCACGACAATCCCTAAATGGGAGAAAGAGGACAGACCCTCACTAATGTCTCTACTCTTGAGGTTGACACCCTTGAGGACATCGTCCCAGGACTCTGGTGGTTCCCCTTCTCACAAATGTCATGTCTGCCAGAATAATGTCCTCCTGGCCTGGACCATCCTGTGCACCCTGGTGTTGGCTTTGGCAGAGGTCTACTAAACGTCAATGAAATCTGAGAAATCTCTCCCCCAGACATCCCTGACCTTTTATATCAGGAAAGAAACAGACCTCAGTAAACCTGTGCATGAGGGACACACATGACAGACTCCTCGTGAATGCCTCTATCGTTAAGGCCCCCAGCAGGAGCTTTATTAATGCCCTCTAATGGTTGTTTTTATTTTATACAACTTTTTTCTTTTAGCTCAAGAAAAATCTTTTTGTTTAGCACATTTGAGGAGACTTTTACCTTGAAACAAATTGAATAATATAAACAAAAGGTTTGACCCTTCCCTAACACCATTTTCTCTTTTTATTTCCCAAAAATAATGCCATTTATTGTCCAACTCTATCGTCAAAAGTAAATCAGAAATGCCAAAACTGAATTACTTTGAGAGTCTTGTTTTGACAAAGAATAAAGGAAACAAGCATCCAAAGAAGAAAATGTTCAAAAATAGTTAAGATAAATACAAAAATTAACAAAAAATGGGAATGGAAGGAGTTACAAAACTTGAAAAGACGATAATGCGAGGATGGATAACGGACACTGAGGACAAAAGAAAATAAAAATAAAAATGAAACCAATGCCTCGTTAAAAATGGAGGTAGAAGCCTAAACTGTCACAAACTAGCGGCAGTAAATTTCAGAATAAAAGCCCTGGACTGGAGCTAATTAGCAGACTGTAGGACAAGATAACGCTGCAGTAGTTTTATGGAGATGCAGCCGGACGTCCCACTGCTGGACGGGTCGCTCTGGGTTTACGCTGCACCGACAGAAGAGCAGTAATGAGGCACGCTTCGGCTGTGTCTTAAAGCTCACACAGACAGGAAACTCCTCACACGGAGGTAGGTTTGGGGCCAGCTGGGTTTATCCACGACTCCTGTGGTCTGACTTTGAACATTTCTCTAATCCAGGCTTTTGAGTGAAGCTTTAAATTCTTCAGTATACTGCATATTTCAACACCAACAGTTGTCGCAACGGGAAAGACATCGGGCTTTTCTTTGCTGTAGCTGGTTTAGAAAAGGGAACCACGTGCTGTCACTGACCTGTCTCTGTTTCAACAGAAGCTAAAGACGACCAATTCAGAAGAGCTTTTGACACCAAGAGTCCCCCCCCCCTTTCCTGACTAACGACGGTGAGAACAGAGCAGCCTCCATCAGGTTTGTTTCAGGTTAAACTCCTCCCTCGAGAGATAGAAGCTCTCTTACAGCTGAACTCAGAATCTTCACCTTGAAAACTGACTCCAGATACTTTTACTCAAACCGTTTTTGTCACTAAGGATATAATCATCTCGAGACTTTATGTCCGGTGTTAAAACTGTGGCCTCTCTACAGAGGGATACACACTAGAAGTTGAAAAGCACAATAGCTTGTCACATTGTTACATTGACTTGGATTTAAAGAGTTAAGAGTTAAACCAACTAAAAAAAGAAAAACTTTATTTAAGGGGTGCTATTGCAGCACAAAAAGCAACACCAGAAAAAGTGTGAAGACCCAGAGCACAGGTGTTAGAACTCTACAGGAATACTTTCTTTTTGTTCTGGAGCCCGTTAAACTGCAGAGGGCTTTTATTACAGGCTGAGGCTCCCTGAGAGTTTGTCAGGTTATAATCTAATAAAGCTTACATGCTACAGTCACACATCCGACTCACCCATAATGCACTTTCTGAGGTCTAAACAGGCATTAAGACTTTTTTTAGAGAGTAAGTATTATCAACAACTCTGAACACTGATTATCATGCTTATATTTTCAAACACGGTTTTCTGCATCAAAAATGATTCGATCAAATTGAGTTTTTTATTATGTCCTCATTTCTCCATCTTTCTTTCTTGTGAGGCATTTAAAACACAAATATTCTATTAGCCCAAGGTCCCATGGAAAAAAAAAAACAATGTACAGAAAATTACAGCAATAATAAGAAAAAATACTAACCTTCTGATCACAAAGCAACTTTTTACCTTTACTTATTTTTACTACTGTGCTTTATTGAATCTGTTAATATCTTATAATATCTTTTTTTATTAAGAGGAACTGCGTAACATTTAGCCAGTAGAGGGCGCACATCTCTCTACAGACTCTGTTTAACAACAGCGTCGCAATATTCACGGATGTCAATCGATTACAAGTGGAGCGTTTGGAAGAAAAATAACATAAAATAATTTGTGTATTTTAGGTCAAACCGGACTCTGCTAGGGTCCAGTGTATCGGCCTAGTTTCGTTTCTTTGCGTCATGTGGTGTCAATCTAACCCATGGGACAGGAGCGTTACAGGAGGTTTGTGTCCAGCTGAGACAGATTCTACTGACTGTCTTCAACGACATGTCCACGCTGTATCCACCAGCATCGTTTAGAGCCTTATTTTAGTCTTTACCTGAAACAGAAGGGATCATCATAGACTAACTTTTAGAAAGGCCACTTTATATGTGGTTAGCACTTGCTTCATGTTTTTAAACACTGCTCTTTCCATTTTGTTCATTTTCTGATCCCTCTTCTTTACATAAATCCAGTCCTTCATTTCCCTTTCTCCTGTCGCTGACTCAGCTCTCCTTTTCCTCCCAAACCATCCCTCCTTTTTCACTCTCAGATTATTCTCCTCTGCCTTTTGTCAGAGCTCGGAGTGAAGCTGGGGACAGATGACTCATTATTCTTCCTGTAGGTTTTCGCTGCAGACTGAATTGCGTCTTTGTTCCTATAAATCTAATAAAGAGGCTGATTGCTTTTGCTAATCATCCCGCGTCTTCCTGCTGCTGCTTATTGCTGCCATTAATTTGGGAGATAACTGGCCTGCTGCAGAAGCACACAGCTCTGATAACGGCCCGGACTCGAGCGGGGACTTCCTCCTCGATGGATGTATAGTACAGAGATATTTCCCTGGTGCATTAATGGGATGACGTTCACTTTTTAGCCCTGCAGCGTTAGAGCCCTCCAGCCTAGGACATAATTTATAAATTCTCTGATTTCTAATGCCTGCATTTCTTATATTTTGGTTTAAAGTGAGCCAATAACAGCAGGTGTATCTAGCAGTTTCAAAATCAAAGAGCACAATTTACTCAGACAGAATTTTTAAGTCATCTTTTTAAGAGTCACTTTTCTTGTTTTGAACTTCTCAAATAATTTTCTCCAATTCCTCTGAAGTCCTGGGAAGAAGTTTTAGTCAGTTATCCTTTCAGTTTTTGTGTTTTCCTGGAAAGTAACTTTACCGACTGGCGGTGCTTAATTTATAAATCAACAGTTGCTGAAAACGTAAAATGTCGTTAGAAACCAAGGTCTGTAAGGTCAAAACAGTAACCAGAACGCACAGGGAACACATTTAAGAATCTAATGTTGAAACTAATGTTCATTTATACCTCATTTTAAATAGTTTACATAATATATTAACTTGTTTAGTCTAATATATCCCACACCACAGTCCTGTCCAGACTCAATAACGGGCTCAAAGCACCTGTAACTCCTCAGTAACTCGTTCATAGTAACGTTTGTCGGGTAATAGACTAATATTAGTAATGACTCCACAGTTCGATCTGAGAGGGCTCCTGTCCTGAATAAGGGCAGGTTCTTTAAATCAATAACTGGTGATAACGATGATCAGATTTAACGGTGACAGTTTTATCCAATCAGAGCAGCTCCATGTTATTTATGTTCATAACGGTAAACATTAACATCTTCAAACCTTCAAACCTGCCACATCATTTCACACAATGACTCAGAAAGGCCAGGGTTCAGATGAGAATACATTGCTTGGAGCAGTTCAAGATGGATTTTTGTCAGTTTGTAAACTACTAAAGCTGTCTAAAGAGTCAGTGGATGTCAAAATCAACACTGTCCATCAACACTGCATAAAGAAACTCTCACATCCAGGTTATTTCAAAGCAAACAAGGTAGTTTCTTCAAAACTACAATTTTACAAGTTGCTTATTTGAAGAGAAGAATAAACCCAAATAAGACTAAAACTGTGTAAATTCAAATCAGAATACGGCCAAATCAGCAGAAGAGACGTCTGTCCCATTCAATAGAGTACTTGCCCCAGGAGCAAGGAATCAAATCTGAGTGTGGGCATGAATTTTGCAAGAGTTGCTGGATCCAAGTAAACAGTTTTTATAACACACCTTTGACACATTTTGTAAAAGGTGCAAGCTGAAAGAGTGAGGTTCTTATTTTGAATTAGTGCTGTTTTGTGCTTTTACTGATTTGTTCTATGCATTTAGAGCATTGTTCAGGTTTCTTTTGAAGCTTTTCTGGCTCTTGCGGTGTCCTTTTGTTACCTTCTACCACTCTTTTAGCTCTGTCAGAGTCAGTACTTTGTCTGTGGTAACCCTACTTTGTGTTTGCCAGGCAGCAGTGCAACTATTTTAGGAGTGAATATTCATTAAAACTTGTGCGAGAGCAGTAGAAGCGGCCTTAAATCAGCCGCTGTCTGCTTTTACAAATTGCCGTCTTTCCTCCAAACGTAATTGGCCAGTTTTCAATTAGCATCTGTCAGAGGAGATGCCAAAAAGCACCGCGGCAGCCGTTTTTAATGATCAAAATATGTTACCGCGGCGTGACGATGCACTGTTTGCTCACGACTGTCACCTCCTCAAGAAAGCAATTATAAAGGGCAGGCAGTGTCTCGCAGCTGCTCCATAAATCCATTTGTGGAGATAGGGACTACACTACAGCCTGTCTCCAATTAGATTTAACACTTTTAAAGCTTAGGTGAATTAAATTTGACTGCGGAGAACAGGGCAAGTCCGAGACAGTTTGATTAGGGGCCTGTTAAAAGTGGTTTGTCTGTCTTTAATTGCATTAAAAGGGGACTATACCGAGTTGTGACACATTTAGATTTAAGAAAAGGAGGGGCCAAAGTTTCACTGTGGGCACGACAGCGTTACTGGATGGTATTGTTCAATGGAGAAAGGTAGGCTAATGGGAAAAAGCTTTTTAATAATATAACTTATATTCCCATTGTGGAACCAGGCTAGATTTAGCAATAACCAAACAATTTTGCTAAAATAAAGACAAACACATACAAAGTGTGTGAGTTAGTTTGGTTGTTGTCAGCAGGAACATTCTGGTCTCACTGTGTCATTGAAGGATACTATTTGATTTGTTGGTTGTATAGTTTGTTGGAACATTTACAAAAGCTTGGGTTGAGTCACATCTTGTAGTGGGAACTATTATCTGTAATTACCAAGACTGTCGTTTTTAAGAAAAGGTTTCAAAGAAGGCATCTGGACGTAGGTTTGAAGGTGAAAACTTTGGTAAATGTAAGTTCAACTGATGAGAGCTGAGTTTTAAAGACCTTCAGGGGGAGGGGCTTAACCTGAGACACTGTGATTGGACAAAAGCTACTCAAAACTAGGGTTTAAAATGTTGGGTTGTGTGGTCTGTTAGTCCTGGGATAAAGTTACGGCCCAATGTCTTTTAGAGAGAAACTGTCAATACACTGATGTAAATGTTTAAAGTCCCTGACCTCCCAGGCCAAGATTCAGATATTGTGTTTCTTTGAGCTAAAGGTGCACTACAGACTCCATTTGGATTGACTCTTCATCGTTTTTTTACAAACGTCTAAATCTAGCAAAACCAAAATATCAATCCAAACTGACTTTTAACGCAACGTGCAGAAGCATTAGTTGAAACCTTTTCTTGAATATGTTCTAGATTACTGAGAACCTCAACAGACTGTCACTCGTTTGGACTTTGAGATAAGTTACGTTTGGCCCTTTTACAATCTGCAACATCTAGATGGAAAAAAGAAAAGTTTTGGACACTTCAAATGGCCAGACAGTCAATGACAGCAGCAGACACACATGAGAGGTGGGACAGACAAAGACCTGAGCAGCGTTCTTGGTCAATCAGACCATTACATCATGTCGTTATATCTGTTCTGGTTGGTTCTTTACAGCTGTCAGTCAAAACCACAGCCCGCCCATTAAAAGCACATCCATAAACCCTTTTCATGCAGTGTTGAATCCAAGTCAAACAGTAGAATACCCCAGCCACATTATACTGCCTTATACACCTTATAATACTGATGACAGTTTGACGCAGGGGGTCAAACCTGGCTGTCCAAAGAGGACCAGTGTTGGACCAGATGCAGCGTTTCTTATGTTAAATCCTGGAATAAGTCTACATTGAACAGACAGTGTCCTCGTCAAACCTGGACTAATCTGGCCGCTCTCTAACTCTATCATTCAAAGCCGCTCTGTCCTCTTTTGTGTTTTCTTTTGGCGACTGAAAGAAAGTTGTTGAAAGGCTCGGCTCGGGCTTTAATTTGTGATAGCGGTTTGTTTTCTGCGTGAGCCGGCCTCGTCTCTCGCTGCCGGCTCACGTTGGCTGTGTACATCATTTGTTAGCGCTGACTTAAATTCTATCTCTGCTTCCCAGGTGTCTTTGATCCGCCACACGCTCCTCATCTTCCCTCTTCTTATTTATTTCGTGTCTTTTCTCTCTCTTTCTGTTAAAAGTTGCCAAACTCCTGTCCTGCGCTGCTTTAAAAGGAAAAAAAAAGGAAAGGTGACAGGCAGCCGAGTGTGAAGAGACGAGAAATCAAAGAGCGGCCCTCCCACCGATGTCTCTGCTGCAATGAAACGCTGCACAAATTTATATTAGGAGCCAAAGGAAGTGAGGGATCTGCTCAAATGAAAGAGAATTTGGCTGATGTTGTAGAAAAATGAGAAGGTCAAAAGTAGGTAATACAGTAGATGAAGCATCGTTCTTTTTAAACCTGGCACTAACATCCAGACTGACTCATTGGATCTAAAAGAGTCATGGTTAAACTCAGGATTTTGTTTTGTGGGACTGTTGTGTGTTACAGTATTGTTGTAGAGTCCCTTGTGTGCAGTCGGTCTCGAGAACTACGCAGGCTCTGCAGAGGTTTCATCCGATTGTTGGAATAATGATGAGCATCAGTGAGAGCCTGGCCAACCTGCCGTAGAAAGTCAAACAGGTCTGAGTCTCGTGTTTGTGAAGGGGGACGGCAGAGCTCCTGGACAAACAGCATTATCTCGTGATTTCAAGAGTAAACATGAAGGAACGACTGGCCCCGCCTTCTCCCTGTCCCTCGGCGAATCAGAACACAACAAAGGGATATATTTGTGCCTGTGATTAACAACTTATTCAAATATTAGATTTACTCTGGCTTCACACAAGTCTAAACCGATTTTATTTATTTATTTTAGAAAGAGACATAAAAAAATTGGTCAAAATCAAAAAGAAAAATGTGTATGTTTGTTCTGGCAAAGATAAAATGACAATAATGTTGCACCTCTGTTGGAAAAGACCTTTTATCATCCACTTTCAGCTGTCAGTTTATTAATTCAAGTGCTCTTTCATCATCTGGATTTGTTTTTACATGCACCTCTACATCTACATTCTTTTATCTGTTCCCTTTTGTAACTTTCACCCTTTTTACCCAAATCCTTACAATGTGTAGCTCCCCACAGAAGCCATCTTTAACCCTCCCACCGTCTGGAAATAGCTGTGTTTGTAGTAAACGGTGGGATATTAATGTCTTGCTGTGTGCCTGAAAACAAATGCATTTTAATAAATTCCACTTCACGTCAGCTTTAAACAACTCCACAGTTATGGCCGCTCATTAGCCCCACTGTATGATTACGATAAACACAGGAATAAGAAGAGCGGCACGGAGAGGACACAATGGAAATCTGACATTTCAATTATAAACGGTCAACCAGCAGCAGGTGGATCCATCGAGTTAGGATTTTTAAACGAAGTGAATATTATCAAATGCTGTTTCCGTCAATTGAGTTTCTGTTTAGATTTAATGTGTTCAGTCAGAAGTGGATTTACAGGGATTTACTGTCAGTGCCAGAAGAATAAAAGTAAAAGAGATGTGAGGGGAATAATAATTGGTCTTTTTATAAATGTAATAATGAACAAACGCACCAATCAGTGAGTTTTTAGATTTAAGACATTTTAGACATTTCAAGTGTTGTCCGTTCAATCATCAGAGCAGAGCCTAAACAGGTTTATATTTAATTTAGTCCAGTGTATGTGCAGCTACACATACTCTGGGTGAGTTTGTCAGGATAAAAGGAGATCATTCACACAGGATTTGAATTACCTGGGGACATCTAATTATTTGTAATAATAACTTGTCTGTGATTCTCTTTAATTTTACCCACATCTCTTGGTGATTGAGTGGATTTTTTTGGACCAAGTTATTGATCGTGTTTATAAGACATGATATAACACACAGATAATGTTTTATGTTTTGTAATGCTCTATTTTTATCACTAAAGTACGACAGATGCCTCTTGTATCGTCTCTTAAAATAGTGCTTTTAAAGTTTCTCTCTCTGTTACTGTACATGTCTCTGCTGTTTGATTATTGTATTTCTCTGGTTTAAATGTAAAATGAGCCGCTGAAGAGACACATGCAACACAGTAAAGGCTGAAACAGGAAACACCCTCGCTGCATCAAGGAAGTGTGACAGGATGTGTTTAAAGACTGAAGTGGCAAAAGTGAAACTAAACAGGTTAATGTGCATTTCTGAGTTCTTAGAGCGGACCATGGTGCAGACTTTTGGATGTGGCTTTCTTCTCAAACGCCAAACAAACATATAGTTTATTTATTTGGCGCCTCATTAGCTTCCACAAATGTGGTCGCTAGTCTTCCCTGAATCAATACTGAGCAAATCGCCATGATCTAAACATTTTTTTCCTCAGTTTTCAGCGTTTTTACCTGACGGAGATCTCTAAATAAAAAGCAACTAAAAGGGACACAATTTAGAACCCATTCCAGGTCCACATAACACACAATCTTCTTCATTATAAAAATACTGTCTCATTTTTCTACCTTATCATGTATCGGCCAGTTTTGAGATGGTAGAATTCACTTGATGGAAAGGCAAACATATAAAAATCTAAAATGTACGACCAAACGACTGGATGTGCTGCGGGTCATGTGCAGCACACGTCATCCCGAAGGACTCGGATGTACAGACTGTCAATAGTTCCCATCCAGCAGCAAATCAATGAGACAAATGCCAAAGTAATCCATAGACATATTACCGAACATCGAGCCAATCACGGCCCCCTCATCGAACGGCGGAGGTGTCGATGGGGTCTTAGTGAGTCGTAACGAAGTACACGCTAAAGGACACAAGACACCATCTAAACGCAATTTCAAATAATCACTGGCAATTAAAGCGGGTAAAACATTTCCTTGAGCTTAACACAATTGTGACTGGAGCAGGAGCTTTGGACGTCTATCGAGAGAAAGACCAAAGAAATGGATTTTCTGCTGGACTTTGATTAGTGAGGTTTATTTGAGTCGTGCAGAAGAAGATGATGTGAACGTGTTTTGTTGGCTTTGGAGTTGGAATATTACAAAGATACTAACCACACTAATGTATTTTTTTAAAACTGTGGAGTCTTTTTTACAGTTGATTTCCACTGGTGGCCAGTTGTGGTACTGCAGCAGAGAATGTTTTTTTTCCCAAAGACAATGTTTTAAGCTGAAACAGTATAGTTGTATGATGTTGGTGCTGCCCATGAGCACCGCGCTTGTACAAGATTGTGTTTGCCATTGTGTTTGGTTGTTTTTACTCTATGTTCATGAAAATGAAGAAATAAATGCAATACAGTATTTATGAAAATGTAGCATGTGGGCACAGTGGTTAGCACTGTCGCCTCACAGCAAGAAGATCCAGAGTTCAAATCCCGGCCTGGACTTTTTGTGTAAAGTTTGCATGTTTTCACTGTCTTTTGGATGTTTTTTTCCAGGTATTCTGGTTTCCCCCACAAACATGGACCTTCAAGCTGTTGGCCCTTGTTTAATGTCATTCGTGTTTTTTTTATAGGAACCTATTGTCAAATGTACATAAATATATTCACTGTATTTATATTTTACATTATCCTACCTTTGGGTAAATACTGGAGCCATAAAGCTCTGAGACTTGGAAGAAGAAACCGTATTATTCCACGTCTGAGCAGACAGAACGGTGATGGACAGATGACTGAGAGAAAGTTCAGTGTGTTGTTATCAAATGTAAAGAGAGGGAACAGCAGTGAAGTGTGAGTTCACCTGGCGTTAAGCAGCTGAGCGCCGTGCAGCTGCTGTGGAGCCGTCTGCCTCCTGTGATTGGTCCCTGGGGCCTGTCAATCACCCGGGAGAAGCCAGGTGTGACCGCCCCACTCGCTCTGTGATTGACAGCAAGCTCTGCCAATTAGAGTCCCAAAGCACACACTCCCCGAGCAGCCGCGGTGGGTTTCTGCACAGGTTTCTGCTCCGGGCCTGGTCACTTTGACCCCGGCTCGAAAACATTAAGACATTTTAGACTAGGCTCTGTTTCCACGTGGCGTCCTTACTGCTCTTATGTTTTCGAATATTAGAAGAAAAGATCTTTGGAAACAAGGCAAAAGTGTGTTTGTGATTGTTAATCGTCAAATATGCTTTACTTTAAAAACTCCAGATTTTATTTAGTGTGAACAGTTCCCTGTAGATTTTTTACATAATTTAATAAATATTTATTTATTTTGTTCCTGTCATTTCTGTTTATTGTTGCAATAATGTACAGATGGACCTGGAACTTGTACTTTAAATTAGTAATAAACTAATCCTGTATTATATAGACTGTATATAATATTGTGAAAAGTAGAAGAAAGCAATTGCTGTTTGGAACATTTGTTTCCGGGTGTTGCCAGTTTAACCGTATCTGACTTTTTTATAAATATGTTAATCCTTTAAGATCAAACATTAGACCTGGCTTTTTGTATCAAAACAACCTAAATCTGTTCCAGCACAGTCTCTGTTTCGAACTAATGACAGAAAATCGTCTGACAACACAATAATGTTGTAATGTGTCACTGTTTCACTGAAAAAGATCAAATAAAAAAGTGATGTACGGGTGACTCAAAGAAAGGTCAGCGTTCGGAGGTGACTCAGCCCCATTTTAGAACAGCCTACCTGAGCTTTTAGAACTGTTGAACTGCTGATGTCTGTCTGGTTCTGAAGCTTTGTCTTGCAGTACTGTAGCACTTTGGTGCTTTTGGAGATTTGGTTTTCAAATGTAAATGATAAATAAAATGTATAATGTCTCTGTAGGGTTTTAATCTTGAACTAGAACATGAGCCAGTGGTGCAGATAATGATCCAACAATGCCTCCCTTGACTTTAATTATGAAGGTTGTGTCAATATTTAAATTTAGATTTTGGGTAAAGCTGGTAAAAGACATTAAAAATATATATCCGCTGTAGCTGTGTAAGAAACCACACTCACGTTTTCACCCGAGCTCTGGTCCACACCTGTCGACGGCTCTTAGACATGTCGCCATGACGCCTGAACCTGACCGGAACGCACTCGGCCGGTTGCCATGGAGACCACTTTAGTCGCCGCTGCGGCCCTTAATTTAATCGGCGGCGCAGAGGGAAGAGGAACAGCTCGGGGTAATTGTACAGAGATGATGAGGCTTATGTAACTTGTTTTTCAGGTTTGTGATCAATGTTCGAGAAGCAGCTCAAACACATCAGCGCCTTTTGTTCAAAGGAAATGTACAAGGACACAACAATATTTAGTAATTACAAATAGATTTTGGGGTTTATTCGCTGTTTTGTCACATCAGATGTTCACAGAAATGGTCTCTACAAAGTCCAAAGCTGATCCTGAATCTCTGTTCGAACACACAATCCTGCTCTGTGCAACAAAACATTTCATCTTGAATGAATTCACTCTTGCAATGAATTATATTAAATAATAAAAATGATTTATTGTCTTTAGAAGCATATGTTTAAAGTGATTAATAAAACAAGAAAAAATAAATAAGAGAAATGAAATGCAGATGAACCAATCGGACTTGGGTTTTTGTCGTCACAACAAAGGTTTGTAGAACAGAATAGGAATGTTTGGAACAGGTTAAGGGGTCATGACCCGCCCACCTGAGTGAGTAATTCATAACCTGACCGTCCAGACGCTCCGTTCCCACCATCTGCTCTTTATTAAAGTGAAAATTAGGCTTTATCTTCATTTTAGTCAGTTTATCTTTAACTTTCATTTCCTACTTTTGTAGAGTTTTATCTGGATTTGAACAGCTTTTAGATGGACTTGAACAGGTTTTAGTTAGATTTGAACAGGATTTAGATGGACTTGAACAGGTTTTATTTATCAGATAGGCTCACCTGAAGAAGAACTCAAAATGCAAGACTGAAGGTTTGTCGAGGGATCCATAATATGGAGGGAATCTTAAAGTAAAACCTGGTTCCAAAAACCCAGGGTGATTCAGTCTTAATCTAACGTATTACTTTGTAAATATCTGTAGTGCAACAGCCTTAACAGTTCAGGATGGGCAGGTTCACAGATGACTTTAGTTGTCTTTGCAACACAAACAGGTCTCAGGTCTTTTATAGTTTTAGAGTTTGCTTATTCACTTTATAAAGTAAAATATGTCAGAAATCCCTTCTCTTACTCAGATAAAATATTTCCGACAGGATTTATACCATCCCAAATGCAGAAGGCTTTATGTGAACCTTTGTTTCTCTGTTTAGTTGAATGTCTATTTAATTTGTGTCCAGCGGCAGTTTTTTATGTTCATACCGTCTCTGGAAATCCAACTTAAATCCACAGAGACCAAACTATTTTATAGTTTAAACCGAGAAATATGAAAACCTGGAGGTGATTAGATAACCCCAGCTGTCAGTAAGGATGGCCAGGCTTAGGTTTTGTTCCTATTTGGGCCAATCAAACCAATTTTTACTGCTTAGTAGCTCCATAAATCCCAGCTCACATAAGTGTGTTTGTGTTTCGTTAGGACAGTGGTGTGTCTTTTAAACACTTGGCAGAGTTACCTCACTAACTTATCTTTAGTTGGTGCATGTTTAACCGTGATGCGCTCAGAGCTGTTATTTGTGCAGGCAGATGAGCTCAAAGCCTGCTCAGTGGAAAAAAGTACATTTTTTCCCAGTCATTTCACCTGTCAGCGTTTAAAGACTGCTGCCACTCTTCGCTCGACAGCCTCTTTTCTCTCTCTGCCACGTGTCAAAACCGCTCAAACCCACAGAGACGTCTCCGAGAGCTGCTCTGAACCACCATTTACCTTGTCGCAATCTTTAAATAAAACTGCCGGGAGGCTTTTGTCTTTGGCTCTAAATGATAGTGGATAATCACAGGCTCGCCATTTTCAGAAGCTTTTCCAATCAGCGCTGACTTCTAATGACGGCAGGTTGACAGGCGCTGAAGAAAATCCACTTCTGATGAATTAAGCTTCTCTCGATGCTTTCATGCTTCTGCTTTTCAAGTGGAGTTCCTGTCCACAGCGGCCCACGTTTCACTGCTCAGAGCTCGGAGCAGTTACCGACGAGAAGCACAGTCGACATGTGACCACTGCACATGTTCCAGCATCTTCTCCAGCTTCTTACGCTTTTAAAGAAGTGGGTTTGAGCTAAAGCTCCACCACCGAATGTTCTTTTTGCCGTCTCAGACACCACTTTTCCCAAAAAGAGCTTTGAGACCTCTTTGATTAAAAAAAATAAAACTGGACCGATTTTTTAAAGCTTGGCTGTGACTTTAGCGTCAGGACGACAGTTCTCCTTATTAAACCTTCACGTCGTCTTGTTAAAACGTGAATTGACAGTATTTGTCGTTGCTTCCCTTTTCTTTGTTTACAAGTGGCAAAAAAACAGATGTGAATCTTACGGAATTTCATGGTTTTCTGAATAAATCTGTCTTAAAATGTGAGATGATCTTCATCTAAGTTAAGGGTACTGACAAAAAAATATATATGCTTTTAGACAAACTCATTCAAGATTTAAAATGGCAGTGCAAAAAGCCCAGCTGGTGTCTGGTTCAGTTTGGAGGTGATAAAAACTCCTCAAACGTTTAGTTTGCTCTGCACAAGAAGAACACGCTTATGAGCCCTGCTTCGCCAGAAAGAGCTTCAGAGGAGCTACCATCCAGAATTGTTGCTTTACATGAAGCTTTTTTAAGTTTTAAAGTTATTTCAAAGACTTTAGAACATCACCAGTCTATAGTTGGAGACGCTTTGGGACTGTTGCTGCTCGATAAAGAAGTGGGCGCTGAGGCATAATGACACGAGAACTCAACAAACACTCATCAATGAAGTAAAGAAACCACCTCGAAGGACAGGCAAAGAGTTGAAGGCATCATTGGAACTGGTTAACATCTCTGTCCATGAGTCTACAACACGTACAACACAGATGTTTCACTGTTAAAAGACATATTCAGCCCAAAAACACACTTTTACGTTACAATGACACTTACAGGAACGTTGGCCAATGGGAGCACTCCTTTTTTAATCATGTGATTTGCCAAACTTTTCTGTTCCTGAGTAACTTTGTCAAAAACAGTAGATGGCATCATACAGCCTTTTTTTCATTGCTTTTACAATAAATTATTTGAGATTTAAATTTGATTAAAAATATCTGTTTAGGATTGTTTTGTTTAAAAAAAGTCCCCATTCTGCTATTTCTGGTTTACTCATGTATTCAAAGTCTAAATACAGGTCAATGTTTTTGGATTAAAATAAAAACGTGAATATATCTTTAACAGAAGGTATTTGTGTGTCCGGATCTCGTGAGGTCAAAGCGTGACAGAATGAAAGGCTGTCTCGTTAAATCATCGTGATGGAGTTTTAGTATGAAATTATACAGTATTTAACCATTTTTGTGTGGCGACATGTTGGTTTTCTGGTGGAAATTAGAAATAGCTAAAGTGTGATAGACGAGACAAAATATGTGAAGACTGTAAGAAAACTGTGGACTGCAGCGAACAGCAGCTCTGAGCGAGGACACAGAACCACATTTTATTATGATATTACGCATGAGTACATGTAGGGTGAGGTTAAAGAAGAGAATATGATGAAAACATGATCATTGCTGGTGATTCATGAGATTTTAATGTCTGTACTAACAGTCATGATAATATCTGCCCCCAATCTAAAGTGTGACCTTTTATTCAAACATCTTCAGACTAAAACTCAGCTTAAACCTGCTGCAATGTAAAGACAATGGCTTTACTGTCGGATCCTTCATTCAGTCTTCGTCTAAAAGACTGGGACAACTTTTCTCCAATATTAAAAGTCTTCACTAAAGGTCATTTAGACGCTCTGTAGACTCAACAGCGCTGTGACACAAGGGTCATGAGACGAGTCCCTAACATTCGAGAACGACAGGCTCTGTTTAGTCGTTCAGTTTGATCTGAAGCTCTGCGTTGATTGTTTAAAGTCTAGACCACATTTAGAACAATTGAACTGCTTGTGTTAACGCAGCTTCTGTCCAACAAGGCTCTGTCCTTCCTGGGGTTTATCTGCTGCCAAAACCAACCAGCGCTGAGCATAAAGATGAGCAGACACAGAAGCTGAGTGTGAGTCGGAGTGCTGCGAAAGGCTGTTACAGTAATGCAGCGGTAATGGCTTATGTGAGTGGGGCGTGACCAGAGGACAGAGGACGGACCCCGACCGTTGATCAATGACGGGGTTTTCACGGGGAGAGAATATCAGCACAAATGAGTGCAGGGTCAGGACAATGAAGATGAAGCTTTGAGAGCTGTCTAGAGACATGTTGTTCATTAGACGGGAGTTATATTTGCTTTTAAAACATTTGCAAGTGTCTGCGGTCGACACAGCACAGATAAGTACTGCCTTTGAGTTAGTGCAGACACTCAACAACAAAACACAGTAACATTTACACCAACATTAGTTTTTTGGACAATCGCTGGGCCGTCCCATGTTAGACAGAGGCGCATTAACCTGCTCCAGTCTTCTTTGAAGTTTTAAAACTCAAAAGTGCTCTGATAATGTGATATTTGATCAAAGATAATAGTAGAGTTACAGACTGGCAGACCGTTCAACAGAGACGATCATCTGTTCATATGCTTTTCATTTGTTAAAGAACGTTTCAAACCCTGCCGTTTACTCCAGAACAAGACTTGGACACAAGTCCTGCAGGCCCCTGTCAGGACTGCTCCTGATTGTTCCAGATGTGCAGAGGTTATTTTAACATTAGTGACAGAGCTTATTTGTTCAGGATTAGTTTTTCTTTTGGGCATCTGTTTATTAGTTGTTCATTCGGACGGGTCTACGTCTCTGATTTCTCTGACTTTATCCATCTAACGTCAGACTTAAAGTCTGCACCAACAACTTTATAAATGTATAAACAGAAGTTCTGTTTGGTTTGCTAACTTTACCTTTCACACTATTTTAGTTTAAAACAATCCCACTCCTTTTACTGGACAAATACGATAATCAGACTGAAGTAGGGCCCATAGAGACACCCCTGCCTCACAGCAAGAAGGTTGTGAGTTCAAAACCCGGCCGACTCAAACATTCTCAGCCGACTCCGGTCTTTCTGCGAGGAGTCTGCATGTCCTCCACGTGTTACCGTGGGTTCTCTCCAGGTACTCCAGTTCCTCCCACCGTCCAAACACATGCACGTACAGGTCAACTGGAACTCTAAAGTGTCCCGAGTGAATGAATGTGAGGCTGTCTGTCTCTAAAAGTTAGCCCTGCGACTAACTGGCCACTGTCCAGGGTGAACCTCAGGCCCAAAGCTGCTGGGATAGGCTCCAGTCACCTCTGACCCCTTTCGGGACAAAGAGGTAGATAATGAATAAATGAATAATAAAAAAACAGAAACAACAAGCACTGTTTAAGACATGATTAAAGTCACACAGGACAGAAACCTCTGCAGCAGGAGAGGAACTAGAGCCTTACAAAACATTCAACGTAATCTGTCTTAAGTATTTTTAAAGCCCTCTTTTATTCCTTCTGTCCTTCCTCCGTTCACTGTTCTTCATATGTTGGATTGAAAAAGTAGGGTTTTTATTCCGTGGACCCCAGGAGGAGGAGCTAAAGCGTGGCCTCCTGAACAAACAGACTATTCTGACTAATCAGTGCAACATGAGTTTAATTTAAACTTTCTCTAACAAGAGCCATATTTGATGAAAGGAAAAGTTTCAAGGGCCGACTGTCGCTTCAAGTACAGGTTTTAGTTGGATTTAAACAGGTTTTAGTTGATTTTGAACAGGTTTTAGTTGGTTTTGAACAGGTTTAAGTTGATTTTGAACAGGTATTAGTTGTACTTGAACAGGTTTTAGATGGATTTGAACAGGTTTAAGTTGATTTTGAACAGGTTTTAGTTGGACTTGAACAGGTTTTAGTTGCATTTGAACAGGTTTAAGCTGATTTTGAACAGGTTTAAGTTGATTTTGAACAGGTTTTAGTAGATTTTGAACAGGTTTTAGTTGGTTTTGAACAGGTTTTAGTTACATTTGAACAGGTTTAAGTTGATTTTGAACATGTTTAGGTTGGATTTGAACAGGTTTAAGTTGATTTTGAACAGGTTTTAGTTGGACTTGAACAGGTTTTAGTTGCATTTGAACAGGTTTAAGCTGATTTTGAACAGGTTTAAGTTGATTTTGAACAGGTTTTAGTAGATTTTGAACAGGTTTTAGTTGGTTTTGAACAGGTTTTAGTTACATTTGAACAGGTTTAAGTTGATTTTGAACAGGTATTAGTTGGATTTGAACAGGTTTAAGTTGATTTTGAACAGGTTTAAGTTGGACTTGAACAGGTTTTAGTTGCATTTGAACAGGTTTAAGTTGATTTTGAACAGGTTTAAGTTGATTTTGAACAGGTTTAAGTTGATTTTGAACAGGTTTTAGTTGGACTTGAACAGGTTTTAGATGGATTTGAACATATAAAACCGACAGCTCAACAAAGCTGCGTGGAGAGAACGTGTTTTCATTAAACTGTTCATTTTGCTCACACAGAGTGTCCTCATGAGCAGCAGCAGTGGGATAACTATCTATAATTCATAAGCTGCACCTGTAGAAATGACTGCTGTGACCGTAGCCTATCTCTGTTTCCAATTAGCCCCAGCTAAATTAAACGTCCAGGTTCTGCGAGCGTTATGGCATGATAATTAATCCGTCACGAGTCTGAAGACGCTCCGCTGCAGACATCTCCATGGTAAATATAAAAACACTCCACTCTTTTTTAATGACCAGCTCTTTCCAGTTTATTACTGACTATTGTTTGTCATTAATTTTTAATGAGCTGCTGCTGCTCCATCACTTCTCGGTCTCTGTGGGAATCCCTGTATGGAAATGTATCTCACACGGAGCATGAGGAGAATACAGCTCACTGAGTTTAGCAGTAAATCTGGAGCTGAACAATTCATTTACAAATGTCTGCTGTACGTTTTCTCAGCTCTATGGTTTATGATTCACCGGACGGTTTTTCTAAGGCTTTATTAATAAGAGAATAAAACTGAATTAAGATGTTTTTGTTGTGTTACATAACTGTCCCAGTGCTCATAAGTTTAGGTTTGAAAAAGCACATTTTAATATTGTGCACAATATTTTATTCAATATTGTGCAAACATGTGTTAGGTCGTATAATTGATGAAAACTTTAAGGACATATAAACGCAGGAGGGTCAAGTAAAAGTAGCGTTAGTTCAAAATCATTTTACTCAAAAGTAGAACTAAAATGTAGTTTTCAAAGTTTTCATTATTTGGTTAACAGATTTTTTTTTTTTTTAATTATGTAATCAGACCAAATTACAAACTAAAAAACCTTTTTACAAAAGACAAATAAAAGGCACAAGAAACACACATTTCCAAATCTCACTTTTTCACAACATAAAGCTTTTGAAAGCCACCCTAAGGTCTGTGTGTGAGGCCTGTCACTGAGACAGAAGCCCCGCCTCAACAGTTTGTGTTGGTCATGTGACCGCAGGCCTACGTCTGATTGGTGAGACACCGTCCAGAACAGAGACACACTCAGGACGGGACAGAGACACACTCCAGGCCAGAGACTCACTCAGGACAGGACAGAGACACACTCAGGACAGAGACACACTACAGGACAGAGACACACTCAGGGCAGGACAGAGACACTCCAGGACAGAGACACACTCAGGACAGAGACACACTGAGGGCAGGACAGAGACACACTACAGGACAGAGACACACTGAGGGCAGAGACACACTCAGGGCAGGACAGAGACACTCCAGGACAGAGACACACTCAGGACAGAGACACACTGAGAGCAGGACAGAGACACACTGAGGGCAGGACAGAGACACTCCAGGACAGAGACACACTTAGGACAGAGACACACTGAGAGCAGGACAGAGACACACTGAGGGCAGGACAGAGACACACTCAGGACAGAGACACACTGAGGGCAGGACAGAGACACACTGAGGGCAGGACAGAGACACCCTACAGGACAGAGACACACTCAGGACAGAGACACACTCAGGACAGATACACACTCAGGACAGTACAGACACACTCAGGACGGGACAGAGACACACTCAGGACAGAGACACACTCAGGGCAGGACAGAGACACACTCAGGACAGAGACACACTGAGGGCAGGACAGAGACACACTGAGGGCAGGACAGAGACACACTCAGGACAGAGACACACTCAGGGCAGGACAGAGGGCCTTGTAACACAGCCTGTGACCTCTGCGCAGGGTTATATCCGGCCTGTGGTGGTGTTGAACTTTAATAAAGTCCAGTAATGTGAGACAGGGACAGAGAGACGGATGGATGGACAGAGGAGAAGTGGATTAATGCTTATGCAGCAGTCGAGAAGGGATTAAACTGCAGTGTGTGAGCGGAGTCTGACAGCAGCCGCCGGCATTAACACCAGCACACTGTAAAAAACTAAATACAAAAACACTGTATCTAAGCTCACACAGCAGATATTATTAGTTTGAGAGAAAAATCTGATGTTGTAGTTTCAAAATAATGTGACAGTGGTTATAACGGCTAAGCCCCGCCCTCGAACTCCAGGAAACAGACGATGACATTTAGAGCTAGAACTCAACACAAAAACTTTGGAAATTTTTGATTGAATTTGATACAAAACTTCTGGGGTGGGGCTACGCAGTAGGTAAACTGGTTAATGTTTGGGTTTATGTAAAATGAAAGGTCAATCCTTGTTTTAGTCCAATTTAAAGCCCCACTTCTTATCTTTCTTTCAACCGCACAGCAACAATTCCTGCTTCTCCTTTTTATTAAAAGGAATAAAAAAAATATATAAAATAAAAAAAAAAATGTCAAACTGGACCAATTGGCAAACACAAAATACTAATCCTATTTGTTTAAAGCCTTCTTTTAAAACATCAGCAGCTTTAATGTGACGGAGTAGCAGAAAATAAATAGCTCAATGTTGGTCACGGGTTTAGAGGACATTAAAGCTGCTTTTTGAAGTTTAATGCTCATTAAAATGTGCATTTAGTGGCACAGACGTGACATTTATTCATTTATTCTGCCACGCTCATTTCTCAGCCCTGATTGGTCAGCAGGCTGTGTTTCTATCCTCTTTCTGGATCTTAAACTGCTTCAGAGTCAAGTTTCAACAGTGATCTACCTCGAAAAGAAAGTGCAGGACCAAAACCAGAACTATCATTAAATCTGAATAAAACCCAGCCTGGTCTCGTCTCTGGACTCTCGAGGCTCAGAGAAATTACATTAGTGTTTTAGATGAGCCGCAGATTAAAAAGGAGAACATTTGGGGGCCACACTTTTAATTAAAACCCAGTCAAATGACGTGATGGATTCTCAGAGAAAGTAATTAAAGCCATGAACTGACTGTCGGCGAAAAGCACTGGTTCCCAGTTCACTGCTGGGACATCGCTCACCAGCACACCGAAGCTTTAATGTTCAGAGTTAATGGACAGTTAAAGAGAAAACAGTTTGTGCAGAGAAGGAAGCCTCCGTTTGGACAGTCTGCCGCTGAATGGAACGCTCCTTTAACCGTTAAAGTTTAAGTTTAATTTGTTTAAGGTTGATCTAAAGAAGCAGCTCATGGATAATCAGAGCTGTCAGCACTGACATGTACGTACGCTTTAATAAAGAGAAATATTTTCAGACGTGGTACCTGTGATTCTGAGAGGGAACGTTACATTACCAGTCTTAATAAACCTACCATAAACACAGTGTAAACTCTCTCTGCATCAGTGCCACTGTGCTCACCTGGGCTTTTCCTGGATCTAGAGCCAGTTCAGAGTGTTGGCAGTGACAGGAGGATATGTGTGCATGTTTTATTCAAGGCTGGTGGTAAAAACCAGAGAGAACCAACACAAAAGACGACTCTGAAACGCCACAGGTCCCACGCAGTTGAACATATGTTAAAATGACCACGTGTCCCTGTTTAATTACCTTCCCTGTATCAGGTCCAATCAAATATCTGTAAAAACACCTATTTGTCCCAGTTTTGAACAGACCATGTCCCCATTTTAATAAACATCAAACAAAAGTAAGTGTCCGAGTGAGAGGTCTGGAAAAATGGTCGCCCTGACATAGGTCCTTCTTTATTCTCCTTTGGTTTTAAGCCATTATTATCCTTTTAACATTATATCTTCAATATTATCATAACTTAAAACAGAGTCTGCATAATCTCACTGATTGTAAACTAGGCCTATTTAAATAGCACAGTTGTAAATCTATAAGACACATCACAAAATAAGATCCCTTTACAACATATAGACCCACTCATTTGTGGAGTTATTAATGTGTAAATGTCACAGCTGTAATCTCAGTGTGTGCAGAGTCAGCTACAGCTTTTAAGTAGAGCTAATACAGAATGAATGTGTTCCTGTTCCATTAATGATTCGCTGAACTCATCTGAAACCGCCTCGACATTAATTAACTAAAGGGTCATTTGCTGCAGCGTTATTTGAAGCGATAGCACCGCCTGAGGTCACATGGTGCAGTCACATGGTAAAGATTTTAACAGCACTTTGAGCACACAAAGATTTTGAGGTCTCTGAGGATATTTAACCAGGTCTGAAAGAAGATCAGTCAGGACTAATTTAAGAAAGAAAGCAGGGACTGAACTAGAACTAAATTTATCAACAAACCAGAAACTAAACTGAGCAAAACAAGACTAAAAAATGAATCAAACAGCTGCTAAACTGGACCAATTTGATCTAAAACAAGGCTAAATGAACTGACAAACTGGGAATAAAGAAGAACGCTGCCCGATTTTTACTTTAACGTAACAGCTTTTGAGTCATTGTGATGTCTTAATGACTTATTTCGTGTTGGATGGGGTCTGTCCCGACATCTCGGCCAATTTTTGCAAGGTTGTTTTTTCTGCTAAGCGGCGCCTCTTAGTAGAAAAAACAACCTTGCAAAAATTGGCCGGAGACCAGCCGTGTCTTGGAGTCAAGGAGTCTCATGGAAGTCTCGGGTCTCTCAAGAAACTAATTGCTTAAAGCTCAAGTACCTGATTTTCTGTTGTCATCCCTGACTCAGAATCCATTCTGCCCCAAAAGCAGACTAAAGACCTCTTCTGATTCTCTTTTATTACATAAAATAAAACTGAACCAATTTTTTTCTCCATAAAATTCTAATACAGTATTCCAAATGAACGTTTAGCGCTTAGCTTTAGCTTAGTGTTAGCTTAGCATTAGCTTAGCATTAGCTTATGATTGACAGTATTTATTTGCGTTTTACGTTGCCTCCCTTTTCTCTGTTATTTTTCTTTATGGGAAGTGTTTCTGTTAAAAAAAAGAAGAAAAAAAAAACATATTCAGCTAAAAATACACTTTATCGGCAGCTATTACACTTCCTGGAACCAGTAGTAATTTTAGTAATTTTTGAATTTAGTTTTGGTCTTTTAACTAAAATTATTTTTAGTTTTAGTCTCATTTTAGTCATCTTATTTGTTTTAGTTTTAGTCTTGTTTTAGAAAGCTATTAAAATAGATTTAGTTGACTAAAATACCCCAGAAAATTCATGAGGTTATAATTTTGACCTTCTGTATCAGACATAAAACTATACTTTCTTCAGTGTTGCCAACTATTTTGAAAGGAAAGTAGCTAAAGCCTAGCCAAAAAGTCGCTAAATGTCGCTAGATGACGTCATGCAAATTAGTATATTCATTATGTCATCGCTTCAACATACTAAATTGCATTCTTTCTTGCGTTCTGCCTGCCTAATGTGCTTTCTTGACAAATTTGAGCTCACATAGTCTCTTCTTCTGTATTTTATTATGGTATAGCCGACTGTCCCATAAAGCTCTTCTCATTTCTCATCTCAACAGAAATTAAATCAATCAAATCAGTAAGGAAAGTAGCTATTGGCTGTCCTATAAGTCGCTAAATGACACCATGCCTCACTTGCACATTGACCATGTGCATTGTGCATTGTGCATGTGATTATTGCTGTCGGAGAGAAAGGAATAAAGTTCCTGAAGAGACAAAAGGTGAGTAAAAACACACGGGATCCACCAGCGGCGGCTTGCCAAGTTGGTGCACATGCGCGATTCATTTTCAGTCTGGACGTGGAGGGGTGAACGACTCCTGCTCCGACTGCAGCTGGGGGGGCTGCTGCACGAGGACTGTGAGTGCTTTGGGATGGGGGCGGGGCCCGTGAAAGTACCCGCTGCTCATTGAGAAGAGTATGAACGATATGTGCTTTCACTTCAGAGAGTCTCCAAAAGTCTCCAATAACTCCAGAAAAAGTCGTTAGATTTGTCGCTAGTCGCTTTTTTTGAAAATTTGTCGCTAGAGGGGTCTAAATATAGCAACAAAGGCACTAAGTTGGCAACACTGACTTTCTTAGAATTGAGATTTACATTTACATTTATTCATTTAGCTGACGCTTTTATCCAAAGCGACTTACATTGTTCTACAGTAATTACCAGTGTTACAGCCACTGGAGGCAAGGTGGGTCTTGCCCAAGGACACAACGGCAGTATGAACTGTGGGGAGAGTGAGAATCGAACCCCTACCTTCGGGTTGAAGGACGACCGCTTTATATACATATTTCACACTGTTTATTTCAACACAACTGCCTTAATTGAAAACCAACAGTAAAAAACTGTTGTCTATTGTAATACAAACAAAAAGATATCAATGTGTATCAAAGGGATGCAAAATACACATTCACAGCTTATTTGAATTAAATTAAATAAATGTGCAATTATCTAAAGTCCCTTACAGCCCAAGAAAGCTAAATAATAATAATAATAAAAAAAGTACCATCTAAATCATCTTTGAGCTTAACGTGCATTGAACAGGAGGATATTCCTTATGCTACATAAACATTGGCATCATAAACAAATGCAAATATTTATTTAATTTGATTAATTTTCAAGGAAGCACTTTATGCAAATGAACACTTCAGTCATTATGAAGTATTTTTAATCTAGTATTTGTTTCATTTTTGTCTGCAAAAAACCTTTGTTGACTAAATATTTTTGTCAATAAATGAACACTGCCTGGAACGTCAGATCACAAGCCAGTGTAGACCAACAGGAGCGCTCCTTTTTTGAGCATTTGTTTGCATGTGATTGGCCAGGTTCTTCTGTCCCTGAGTGACTTATTCAATCCCCTTTTAATAAACAGTATCAGGCTTCAGAAAGGACTCAATCAAGACGGTCTTAGTCCTGGGTTTCTGCCTGGTTCCTCCTTGAGTTTAATCTTGAGTTGATCCCGTAAATGTACTCAGTCAGTCAATTTGTTGTGTTTGGTTAAAGTAAATTAGCCAAGTACATTACCATAAAGTGCTACAAACGAGTCAGGTTTAACGTGAGGGCTTAATGCTGTTAAATACAAAGACCACATGAATCCAGCTTTAGTCTGAGCAGAGGCTGGGACTCGTTCAGGGAAACTCTGATGAACACGTGTCCAGAGGCATCTCAATACTCAGACCTCGTTTTCTCCAGGAGCAATTACCTGTTTAGTCCTAGTTCCAGTGTTCAACACCTCCAGTGTTAAATACCACCTCACCACATTTCTCAATATAAACCTTTTCTGGACTAATATACTTTTCCACTTTAAAAAGAGGTCGTCTTGTGTCACTAATATTTTTGAACCGAGTCTGAGTTGGATTTGAATTCTCAGAAACATCTTTATTCAAACGTGTCCCAGCGCTGGGAACACAAAGACGTTCATATAATTTGTCTGTCCAGTTTCTGCAGATATAACAGAAACCTAATTAAGAAATGTCACTTTTTTCAAAAGGTTATCAGGGTTAAAGGTTAACAATCGTTTTATTCACAGAAAGAGCTGGAATTGAAGTGGATTTGTATTGAACAGCTCAATGACTTCTGTGTCGTCCTTCTGGGCTTTTATTTTCGGAAGTTTTACTGAAGAATTACTTCTATCCTGGCATTTAATTCTGAGAGGATTTATAGAGTTTAGCTTTAATACAATAGTTTACACACATTTGGAACAAAATTGGCAAAACACTGCAACATTAATGTCATAAAGTAAATGGTTATTAGTCCCTGAAAGTCTTGGTTTTGTGTGTCTCCTGTGTCTAGAACCACCAATATCCTGGACAGAAAGTCATTATCCATCAAAAACATGCTGAGCGCCCCCTGGTGGTGGCTGCTGACAAGGAATTATCACAAGAAATAAATAAAGGGCTTCTGCATACATATGATTTTGATAAATGGCAGAAGACTGAAGTGTGTGCTGTCAGTGAGTGCGTAGAGAACAGTAGCATGAGGCCATGAGGCTCAGAGGTGGAAGTGGAGGAGAAACAGGAAGTTCACCCACGTGTCCCGGATATCTATTGTTCCTGTTGTGTTCAGGTGACATGGACAGGTCTCTTTCTCCCCACGACTGGGTTATTACAGTTTCTTCTTCCCCTGACGGAGGCTCTAAGGACGGGGCGGTGCTGTCTAGGTTCTTAATGTGTCCTGCAGCAACGGTAAGAGGTCCTATAGGCATCTTCAATATCCATTCCGATTTTAAAACGACTACATCAGAAAGTGTGTACATTACTTCACCTAATCCTGTTCTCACAACATTACGATGGACTTCCTGTTGATCTGAATGTGTGCGATGCGTTCACTGACTGCTCTCTGCGGGTGAGAGCTAATGAAAACCTCTCACTCAAATGTACTTCCTGTGAAGCTCCGCTCTGGTTCTGAGGCTGATGGGGAAAAAAAACTGTGCTGAAGATGTTGATGCTGAGTTTATGATGTGAGTAAATGGAGCAGAGATCTCTGTAGCGTTGTGTTGAGATTCTGCCGTAATAGACGTACAGTGAGGAGACGACAAAAGGACGAGGAGCAGGATCAATGCTTTCAGAAAAACACAATACAGCCTTAAACTTAAAAGACTAAAGGAGAAAGGAAGATGAAAAGAGGAAGATGTGCTTTGACTATTAATAACTTAAACACTAAATAATAAAGAAGTCGACTTTGTGTCACCTTCACCTTTATGTATGGTTTTCTTTAAAACAGCTCAGCTTTCAGTGTTTAAATAGTTTTAGTTCATTTCTATGTTGCCACAAGTCACACACTTTAAACATGTGTTTCGTTGAAAGAAAGACGTCAAGTGATTGAAAGAATACAAAAAGAAGGGTTTTGTAAATGTTGAGTAAAAACTGTTTGAGTAAATGTGGAGGCACAATATCCTAAAATCAAAAAGCCTTTATTAAATCATGGCTCCAAGTTTTAAAACTAATAATAAAACACTCTGTTATTTACATTTAAAATAAAAGAAGTGACTTTGTCGGAGTAATACATCCGTAGGACTATGTTTTTAGTAAGGTTAAAAAAAAAAAAGTTTGTAGTTCCTGTTTCTGCTCAGGAAGTACAGCCTTGTTTTCGATAGAGCTGTTCGGGGCGGGTCAGTGTGGGTCAGTGCCGGGGGGGTTTCTATTACAAAAAGGGTTCTGAAGTGTTTCTCCACCCCTTCGCCTGAGGGGGTGGAGCTAAACACTGCAGTCAGCTGATTGGACGATAGATAATCCTCACTCGAGCAAAAAAAACTATAAATGAAACAAAAAAGCTTTTCAATGAACTTCCTCCTTGTTTAGTTTTTTTGATAATGATATTCAAACAGAACTAAATGTAGTTTTTAAAAAGACAAAAGCTGATGATTCCATTGTTTCTCGGTGAAAGAGGATATACATAGATCCTCTGATAAAACGAGCCCGAGTTTCTAGTTTTGATTTGTGAATTAAACATTGTATTTATCGTCTTCACTGCGTTAAACACAAACACGACCTGAGTCCCTAAACGACAGGAACCTGCTGCAGCCGTGAATGTAATGTTCAGAACCTTTAGCCTCACGCCAGGGTTTATGCTCTTCTTTAGATTTATTATTGGCAACACATTTACGTTTTTAAATGTCTGTGTCAAAAACAAGTTTTAAATAGAGACAGGACTCTCATGGACTGATGGATAAACAGTAGATAGAGTCTGATTTTAGCTGTAACTGCATGAATCACAAAGAAAACAGACTTTAAGAGGTTATCCATCAGGACAGTGACAGTGTAAAGCAGAGAACATGGCTCAGGAGTGAAAACTGGAGGAAACGTAACCCTCAAGATACTGGTCCTTGTGTCGAAGCTGCGTCTTTGTCACTATAAGGGTTTCAGGAGGAAGGACAGACGTGAGACACAAGCTGCAGGTCACAGGTTGTTGTTGTGCCTGGCTTTAAATGATTATCTTTTGTAAGGCTACAAATCTAACCCTTTTGAAGCATTATTTTGTAAGTTTGCAAAAATAAAGAGCTATAACCCTTCACAAACCTTTCCAAACACGCTCGTTTAGGCTCAGTTTTGGCTCAGTTTTAGCTCCTGGAATCACTGACAGCTGTGTTTTACCTCACATAAATCTTTGTATAAAGATTCCATACTGGCCTTGTTGCATGCTTGGGTTTATGTAATTATCTAAAAATATTTGGGAAGTTTGAACATTTGTTTCTGAGTTACTTCCAAAAACCAAACACAGAACCCTTCCCTTTATGCCTTTTTAAAAAACATCCTCACTTCCTGTTCAGAGCTGTGTTTCCTCTCGGGTTTTGCTTTGATTGAGAAACGACTGAACCGGTTTGATTTCAGCTAAAAGCACAACAAAGAACGAGCCAAAATTTTAAACCGTGGATAAAAGCAACAAAAGGAACAAGTGGAAAATGAAACGCAGCTGAAACAATGGGCACCACAGGGACGTACAGTAGAAGTACAGCAAAGTAATTAAAGCTCTGAAGGCTTTTATTAAATGATGGGAACAGGATAAAGAGCTTCACGAGGACTAATCTGAAGAACAAACCGACAGAACGTGCTGGTATGACATGAAGAGTGGAGAATGAGTGTAAGAGAGATTTAGTCAGGCCATGGATACATAAAGAAATTTTATATTTAACAAAAAAAATCAAGTAAGAATAAGACAAGAATGGCTCTTAAACGTAAAACTTTTGTTTGAAGTTGGCATCTCACCATTGATTTAGTGTTAACGGTGGAGCTTTTCCTATTGGGCATTGACTGGAAATACAGATTTAAAAAAAAACACAATGAAATTATAATCTGGTGTGTAATGTTGCTATGCCTTTAAAAAAAAAAAAGTGCAAAAGCAAAGCGAAATTTGAATTGAGAGCTGGGCCAATTTGACTTTTTCAATGAAAGAAAGTCACTGTGCTGTTGATGGGGGTTTGGACAAGTATTTGGAGTTTCCAGAAAAAAAAAAAAAGCACAAAACAAACCAGTCTTTTTTGTTCAAAACTAAATGGAACAAAACAAACTCAAGGGACTGGCTGTATTGAACAAAAACCACTAACTACTCACTGATTTCAAGATTTACTTTTCATTTGGAGCCAGCCTGAATATTTGACCAGCCTGAATATTTGTACGTTTGTACATTGAGTATCATGATCTAAATCTGAGGGTGCTCTTTTTAGAAACAGTCCACATGACGTCTCTCCGTCTACAGCTGCAGCTCACACTTTATTCTCCTTTTTATAAATCAAAACGTCTCCTTGTCGGTTCAGTTATCTCCGATAAAAACACACATTTGAAGTCAGCAGATCGGACACATCTGTGGAGTCATCGGTCACTTCCGCCAGAATCAGGGCCACCTTTAAAGAGGCCGACTGGAATAATTACGATGGAAAGTGCAATTGAGTGAGTCACTGTCGAGTTCAGGAAAAACAGACATTTAGCAGATGAAAAAAATAAAAATAAAAAAATTCTTATTTCCATTTTTCCATTTGCAAATAAACCAGTCTTTAGACAGCTTCAGAGAGTGACAGCTTCCAGAAATCACTGGATTGATTAAAAAAAACTCACCTGTGCTCATTTATTACATCTGCACTTTTTCCAAACACACTGTGGTGCTTTTTTGGAACTGGATGTATTTCTATATTCTTCAGTTTGATTGGGTTTTTAGAGTTTATTTAACTCCAGTCACGATCAACCAGGCAACACAGAAAAAGAATAAGCCACAAAATACAAAGCTTTAGTTTGAAGCTGTAAAGTGCTGATGGAGGATTGACTGAAGAGATCTCCAGCAGCTTTTTCATGGTGTGTCTCACACTTAAGTTTTGTCTGTCACCTGGTTTGATGGAAGCTGGGCGTGGCTCCTGTACCTGTACCTGACTGACACAGCTGTATCTAATCCAGGAATCACCTGCTGCAGCAGAAAAGCCTGGGCTGCTCTTCACATCACTGCAGGACGGTCAGTCTGTGGTGGAGACATGCTCAGACTGTACAAGAACATGAGCCCAGGTAAAACTCAAGCCTCTTACCTGAGGGTTCTGCCCCAGCCTCGTGTACCGGAGGGTTCTGCCCCAGCCTCGTGTACCTGAGGGTTCTGCCCCAGCCTCCTGTACCTGAGGGTTCTGCCCCAGCTGGACCAGTAACAAATTTATTTATTTATTTACATTTTTGTGAGGATAAATCCCTTGAGATGAATCATCTCGTTTTCAAGGGGGTTCTCTGTTTGCAAGGGTAACTGCAGACAGCAAACGACTATTTACTTTTGTGGGGGTCTCTGCAATAAGAGATGATAATAATAAACAAATGTTAGCCTTAAATATTGTATTCTTAAATAGTGAACAAATATTATTGACATAAATTGGTCTGAAATATTGAAATGTTATGTTGCTAATATAATTTGCATGCACAAAGTAACACGCCCAAACTTTTGGTCATTGTGTAGAACATTTATTAATAAAACCATTCAAATGTTAAAATGTCCATTAAAGCTATATACAAGAAACATTTACATCTATTTACACTCAGGAATTAAAAAAGGATGGAAGAGTGAGGACCAAAGTGAAGGAGGAGAAAGAGAGTCTGCAGAGATCGTTGTCTCTTTTTAAAACTATTCTGTCGGCTCTAATTGTTCCAGATTAGGCAGAACTGTGCTGTTTTTTTAAGACTAGTTATCGACGACAGTATTGTTACAAGCATAGTTGGTTAGTAGCATAGTATTGCACCAGTTAGAACAGTTTGCTTAGATTCTTAGCATTAGCGTCATCTTTCTTTAGTGTAGTGTTGCACTGCTGCATTGCTTTCCAGTTGAGTTGGAAATTAGGCCCCAGTGGTTTGCGTGCACTTGGCCTTGAGCACCGGGAGTTCCCGCTGAGAGCTGCAGTGTGCAGGCATTTTAAGTGTTCCTCCAACACAATGGAGGTGAAAATAGGCAGAACAGTCCCTAAAGAATTATAGAAAGGCATTTTGAGCACAGATGTCAGACATTAGATTTGTAATAGACATTAATTTGTAAATGTCTATGTTGATCATTTTGAGTTTTTATGTCAAATTTTTATAACGCATGTTTTAATAGTTTTGTCTGTAACTCCAGGCATAAATGCTTCTTTATATTTAAATGTTGTATTTTTTTATTTTTACACCAAATATATTTAATAATCCAGCGGGGGAAGAGCCCTCTGTAAGGTTCTTCTTCCTTTATTCTGGCCAAAGCACAAGAAGGTATGAGCCGTTCATTCTGGCCCAGGTCTCCCCAGCACCAGCTGAGCACGCTGCAGCAGACGTGTCTCGAAAGAGCTGAAAGAGCTGGTGCATGTGCAGTATGTGGAAGTGGAGGGTAAAACTTTCACTTATTTATAAAAAAACATTATTTTTTTTTTTTTCCTGGAACTAACCTGTTTTTAAAGTGTCTCACTAAAAAGCTGACGATAAATGTAACACGACAAAACAAGTTCTAGAGCCTTAACAGGGGTTTAGTGCTACTGCCTCAAAGCCTGTCTCACCTGTGCATGACCTACAACCTGAGAAACGATGTGTATTACTACTTTGTTGGGATGTAAATATTTTATTTGGTGAGGGTTGTGTCTTTTGTGCACATTACTTATTAAATTATTGAACTGGACTTGACACTGGTCTCATTTCATAACCATACCTTGAGTATCTCTCTCGAACACATTCTGTCCCAGGACCAGTGAGCTGCAGGGGCACAGATGCACCTAATGAGACAGTTTTTTTAACAATTGTAGAGGGAGTCTTGAAATCTGTGTGTAATTTATCATTGGCCCCGTTCCCTTTAGCGCTGCCTCTTTAACCAGCAGCACAGATTGATAAGGCTCTGGCCCTGTGTGCTCATTAAAGTCCTCCACTTTCAAGGACCGCTCCGTAACCAACCAGTCTCCATCTTTGAGTCTGACAGCTGCTGTCAATCAGGTGCACGCCCCCCCCCCCCGCTGAGCCCCGCCCTCAGGACAGCCCCTCCGTCTCTGATTGGGTTCGGCCCACTTTTCTCACATTACCAGGGTGGACTCTGGAGTTTAGTTGGGGTTTAGTTACACTTTAAAAGTATTTTAGCCCAGATCACTCTCAGCTGCGGTGCCAGTGAACGCACTGCATTATGGGACTTTAAGTTGAAACGAAGGGTTATCTCCATTTGGAGGAGTACAGCCTTGACCCTAATGAGTTTTGGGACAGCCCTTCATTTCTCGTCAATGAACAAAACCAGGACTGAAGGTAGAACTGGGATTGGGCCTAAAACCCAAGAATAAAGACCATAAATCTACAGAACTATTTAGTTTAGACTTTTGTGGAAATAAGGTTGTGTATCAAAAGAATGGAACAGCAAGAGAAAGAAACACAGGACGTCTGCCAGCTTTATTGGTGGGGGTTTGTGTATTTTGTCACTGGATGAATAAATGCTGTGTCTTTGTATTGATCTGATGTATTTTGACTTTAAACAGCTCATTGGAGAACAGCTGAAACTCTTGAGTTGGTGTTTTCAGACCACTTTTCTTTTCTGACACAAACGAAGCACTGTCTAATTTCCCTCCAACGAGCCTCCACTTGTTTTAAATCATGTCGCTGGGGCCGACGGCAGGCTGGTGCGCTTTAAAACGAGACGTAGGCGCGCTTCGAGTGGCTTCCCGTTGGTTTGGTTTCTGTGGGCGGACGACACGCGGGTAATTAATGCAATAAATACAGCGTCGAGACGGATTCAGACAGAGTCTCGGTGAATCTAAGGCTAGATGGAGATATTAAACGCTGCATTAATTTATTTGAATGTAATTGAGATGTGCAAAATTTAATAAATGAGAAATGTTCAGCTTAAACTGCATCATTTTTAAACAAAACGAGGCTAATGCACAGTTAATCCCAGAGCCTTGGGGCCACATCCATCTGTAAAAACATCTCACTCATGTTGTAAGATCTGGAACTGAACCCTGGCACAGTCTTGTACTTTAACAGTTTAGTCCTGCTTTTAATTCCCATTTTTCTAAACCGGGATTACACCTGGGTTTGGTCCTGAAGGCTTTACCAGCTGACTCCGGTCCTGCTTCAGACCCGGTCCTGGTTCAGACCCGGTCCTGGTTCAGACCCAGTCCTGGTTCAGACCCAGTCCTGGTCCGAAGCAGCTAAGTTCAGGCTCAGGCCAAACATTTGGTAAATCCGACTTTTCACAAAGGTCTGTCCCTCTGTGTTGCCAGATTTAATGACGTTTAATAACCACCAAGACCAGAAGACATTAGGATCTACACACGACAGTTCCTCTTGATATTTGATATTATTATAAACACTAACCCTAAATATCACATATTTTACACATTTGTGGAACACTTATTTTTCCCAGTGTGATTGTTCCTGTAGAATTTTTATTTTATTTTATTTTTTTGTGCTCCTCAGCTCACTTTGTGGCAATAAAACACACTTAATGCAGCAAAATGTAGTTGTCTCAGTTCACGCGCCTATCACATCTATTTTTTTTTGTTTGTTTTTAATGATTTTTATGTGACACAACCTCAGTTGCATTGAGGTTAAATAACCGCTGCTGACGAACAGGGCTGTTGGCTTGGATCTGAGCCCACACTAGTCTTTATGGACCAGGTCAAGCCCCGGACGTTTACACTGATGCAGATAGACTTCATGCTTTTGAGTGACTTTTTTTTTTTAAATTTTTTATTTATTTATTTTTGAATAGAGTGACTTTGATTTACACCTGCTTTAGTCTCAAGTCCTTTGTAACAATGTTACTGAGCTGGTCAGCACTTTTAAACACCTGGGTTGGAATGATCATGTGGATGTTTTGTGCGACTGGCCCAAAGACTGCCCTTCCTCCGGCTGTTCGCTGTGAGCTGGCCGTCTGTGGCTCTTCAGAATGGCAGCAGTAATTTAAACATGGTAAAAGTATCACGTCTAAAAGACTTCTCTACGAAGCGTCCAGACCGGCTCACTGGGTCTTAAACAATCCCTCTTTATTATGAGCTTCCTTCTTCAGGACGTTTCAGAGCTTACAGATGGAAAACCAACCGGCTGAAGCTCTTTTATTCCAGCGTCCATCGCTCACTTGTTTTTGCATTTGTTGTACATTTTATTCTGTTCTTAGGTTTGTTTTTTATTTTTATTTACATATGAGCAGTTGTATTTAAATGTAGATTCATTTTAGTTTTCTGTAATGTTTTTAGCTCAGGGCAGGTGCAATAGTTCTGTTTCAATAAAACTATTTTACAGATAATGGCTGGTTACTGTCTGAATGTGTCTTGTACTTAGGTCTGTTCTTCAGCTGCTCAGCACTGCACAAGACACATTTCCTTTTAGGATTGAATTAGTCCTAGAGTTGTCCTGGATTTTGATTTAGTCTTGCTACACTTTAAACCCAGTTATAAATAAATATATATAAAAAATACTGCACATTTAAAAAATACTCATTATCCTTTTTTTTTTTTTTTTTTTTTTTTTTCCATCACTGCAGTACTTCAAATCTAAACTCGCTGGTGGTCTCAAACCCTTTTTTTTTTTTTTTTTTTTTTAACCACCCACCGCCTCCTCGGCTCCCATCGATCTTCACGATTCCAGACCATTTTTAACGACAGCTGAGGCCAACTCTCACACAATGGCTCATCTAAAAAAAACAGCAGATGTCCGGCTGCTTCTCAGACGTCGCTCCAATTGGAGGAAAAACAGAGTTTAAAAAAAAAGGAGAGAATGCAGTGCTCCTCTTCAGAGTTCAAGTGGCCGTTTGCACAATACGGCCTTTTGTAGACGAGTGGGTTTTTGTCTCGCCTTCATGTGGCCATCGGGACCTTGAGAGAAAACTAAATGTCGCTGCTGCTGCTGCCAGTTTCAAAGATGTATTCATGCATTTGGCTCTGGGAGAAAAATGAATAGAGGCACAGCTTTGCAGTTTGAGTGCAGCTAAAAGTGCATCAGAAGTGTTTTTAAAGCAGAGTTGGTGCTCCCTGATGTCCACTTTTCTGTCACTGAGGTTCGTTTAAGGGACTTGTTTTTGAAATTGGACAGCTGTTTACTCTGGAGAAACAAGATGTGAAGTTTAATTTGTGGTTTTGTTGTCCGCTGCAGTGCTTTTCTTTTCACTGACCACAAATAAAAACGTTTATATGACTGCATTTGATTTGTGAGAATATTTCTGCAGCAGGTTGAACATATACTCGACACAAATGCTATAAAGACTTCACCTTCAACAAACACTGACCTCCATGAGACTGGACCTAAGACTGGACTGTTTAAGATCTTGGTCTTGTCCTGGTCTTGGCTTATACTCAGTCTCGATAGCTATACTCTCTGGTCTTGGACAGGACTTGGACAGGACTTACTCGGTCAGTGCGGAAACACTTGGAGAAAGTAATTTACAGTTACAGCTACAGGCTATAGTTTGTTGGATAATGAAATATAAAGTAAACCAAGCATTATATTGACCTTTTTTAAGCAGATGGGATTTCTATAATTTACAATAAAGTGTACAATTATTGTAGTCATTGCTCCTGAATACCAAGAAGAAGGACTGGTTCAATCCAGACTTTGTCGAAATAGGTTTATCTCTGCTCTTCATCCTTGTCCGTTTTCAGTCAAAGGCTGGTGATATTTTGTGTTGGAGGTGAGTCACTTCTACAGGTTTTAAAGGTGCTACAAAACAAGTGTGAGACGGAGATTGGTTTGGTGAGTGTCGGCTGAGTGAGAAGTGTCAAACGCAGCGAAATATCTGAGAAAAACAACTCCAAACTGGAGTCGAGGACAGGGTTAGAGATTGGAGTTTGACACTTGGAGAGACATCGAGAAACAATCGATACACATCATATAGTGCTAGAGAAAATACAAGTCCTGCATAAACCAGATGGTTCTGGTCAAATGTGAGTGGACCGAGAACATCAGTGACTCCATATTCAGACGCTCTTTACTAGCATTTAGGCAAGCTGAAAGTTTGAAGTAACTGGACGTAACTGGACGAAAAGGACTAAGTTCTGCAGGACTTCAGAACGACAAATATCGCCTCATGGAGAAGAGTTACACACAGAAGGTTTAAGGGCCTGTGCTTCCTCGTCAAACACTGTTAAACCAAGATCTGACGCTAAAGCAGCTAAACTACATAAAGGTCAAATAGCTTGTTGGCCTTCTTTTCGATCTGCTTTCGGTCGATATTGGTCTGTTGGTCCTGAGAGAGAGGCCTTCTTACACAGTCAGAGACTCGACAAATAAAACAATCATGAAACAAACGCTCATTGTTATAACAATATGACCAGTAATATTTTAATGCTCATTGACACAGAAAAAGTTTATTATAAAGACATGCGTGCACCTCGGTTTGATTTAAAGCATTTTGGACAATGTCAAATGTAATAGTCCGTCCTGACCAGAACATCTTAAATAGAACGTGGTGAGGGATAAGAGCACGAGGAAAGGAGTTTTTCACTAATGTAGCTTTAACAAAACTAGATTTTAAAGATGGTCTTCAAGGAGAATTAACTTCCGAACTGTTGGACTGAATAATCTATCCATAAGAAGCTCATACAACTCCATTTACCACAGAATACACTATTTAAAAACCAACTAGTCTTCTTTTAGGCTGAGCTCGTGAATATAAGAGAGCACAGCAAATACATATGTCAAGATTTGTATTTTTTATTGTAATATCTCCTGCAGGAGATGAACAAGTCAAATATAGGCTAATGAAAATGACTGTATGCTACGTATTATAAAGACCCACTGTAACCCTACAGTATATATTCTAGAAATATTCCTCCAAACGGACTAAACCCTTTCCTTTAATATGCGGCACACGCTGGAGTCTCATAAAAACACGTGTCTCTTCGGCAAAACACACTTTTCGGATTAAAGCGTTGTGATTGTGGAGCTGCGGAGGTTATTTGAGCCGTTATTACTTTCCCTGCGCGAGTCTCTTGTCGGGCCTGGTTAGTTTCCTCTGCCACCTACAGTAGCACATCGCCCAAAAGCTGAATAATTCATGGGCCGCGCGTTATTTATGTATTCGCTTATTCATGAAGGCAGCCGTGAGTGAGAGTCTGCGAGGGAGAGTCGTCGGGAGGCAAATGGAGACATCTGCTGAGTTTTGAATCCAGGCAAGACGAGATACTCATACTTTGTCTTTTTTATTGAGATCTTGTCGTGAGACTGCGGCTGAAAGATGTTCAGCAAAGAGAGTTTATAAGAGGTACATTATCACATTTCTGTTCACTTTAGACAGATTTTAAGTGTGACTCTGCTACATCCAAAAACACTCGCTGGTTGAGTAAAAGTTGGACAGGAGGAAGAATATAGGAGCCCATAGCTGCCTTTGGATAATACTGTCTGGATTCAAGCAGAGGATGGACACTATGGGCGTCGAGGAGTTTGTAAAAATGAATGTTAGTGAAGAATCTGCTGCATCGTGAAGTGCTCTGAAGGACGGACAAGAGGTCGTCTTTCCTCGAAGTGACAGATTGAGTTTGTTGAAGGTTAAATATGTCACACAAGCAAAGCAACTTTTTCAACCCACTCTGTTCTTACTGTGCTGCAAGTGCTGAGTGTTTTTGTAAAAGAAATTAAGCAGCAGCTCTTGTAACTCAAACTCAGGCCGATCTCCCACGAGGAAGCCTTCTCGCTGCAGAGTAAGAAACATCTGTGCCCTGCAGCCTTCTCGTCAGAGCTGCTCAAACATACAGCTGACCAAAAGGATCGGAACACCTGGCGTGTTTTACAGGTCGCAAGTGTTCATTAAAATACCGACAAAACAAAGGAAATATCTACAAAGTCATTATGTTTTATTAAAAAATAGAGCAAGGGTTTAGATTATTTTCCACAAAAACGGCAAGAAAACTGAAACAAACAGTATAACTAGGGCTTCTGGGAAAATGAGGCGTGGCCTTGCTCCCAAACTTAAGTCGACACAGTTACTTCATTTGTTGTGAACATCAGGAAATTAAAACATGTTTCAGTCTTTCTGTCTGTGTTCTAATCTTGGTCTAGAACTTAAAGTCCAGAAATGTCTTCTTTGTGTTTTTTTCTTTAAGTCTGCTGAAAACTAACCCTAAACCTTGAGCCAGAGGCGAGCCACAACGGGAGGAAAAAAAGCAGTTTTAAGATGAATGTATGGATCTGCTTCTGATGCTCTGAACATTATAATGAAGTTAACTTTAGCAGCGACTGTGACGTTGTGAAGGAGGTTTATTTTTCGTCTGTTTTCTATAAACAATTTCTAATGCAATACTTCAACATGTGACTAAAATGTGATTATGGAAAAGACTACAGACCATCTCCTTTTTTAAATTCCTTGGTTTGACTGAGGGTCTGTGTGGAAACGATCTGAGACGAGGCTGATGTAAGAGCACAATTAGAACTGATGTAACCGAGCCGCGTGAGTCACTTTAAGAATCCAGGCCTGTGACTGATGTGCACACGAACACAGAGGACGGACTGTTGTGCCTTTTGTCTCGCTCCCTGATGGACTCAATGTCATCCTCGCTCCGTCACTCCAGCGGAAAAACCAGAGTCCCCCGAGGCCAGGGCATCCCTCTGCCGCTGTTACTAATCTCATTTAGGGCCCGCTCTGACAGCCGCCCCGAACCAGAGGCCGCAAATACAAATGGACGGGCTGGGCTGGGTTTGAGTCGCTGTAAAACCTGGATCCCATTTTCTCTTACTCAGAAACAAAAGCCTTGTGAATGAATCCATATCTTTTTTTAGTTTCATTTCTGATCTGCGTCCTGCTAATGGGAAAAGTGGAAACACACTTTTAGAACAAAATATGTCTTTGATAACTTCAAAAACTGTCAGTGAAGTTTTGAAGAAGGGATTTATGTGACTTTATTTTGACATTTGACTGATTTTATTGAAACTCTGGGCCAAATATCCTCTGTGGACGACACGTGGAAAAGGCCGGGTGTTTAAATCACTCTGGTACTATTTACAGAACATGGTTTAGTGTCTGCTAGTGTCACGAGACTAACATTTAGAGTTATGTTAAATGCTAAAGTTCTCCCTTTGTTCAGCTTTACCAACAGTTACGGTTAAAATCTTAAAATAGATAAGTCTTAATCCCAATCCTCACTCCTCTTCCTCAGCTCCAGTGATCCATGACACAGCAGACGTGAAGGAACACGGAACAGCAGCCTTTTGCAGTTTTTGATTTATTTAAGGATATTTAAACAAAGGAATTTAGTCCATATCTGTCTGTGGTGTCTCTGTTCACGGTGAGCTGGCTGCAGAACAGTGTGCACGTTAACACGGCACTAGTGTCAAGTATTTAAATGAAGTGTCAATACCAGAATAAATTGATTCACCGTTTAACACTGTCTGCTTTTCCAAACGGGAATGTACAGACAACCAGTGCTTAGTTTGTGATGAGCACAGAGGAATATATCCCCCCACCTCCTAAATCTGGACCAGCACTAACTTATTTTATGTGTGTGTACTACAACGTTTTGGCCGACTGCGTGAGCGTGGATCATAGACAAGATACTAAGACAAATCAGCAAAAATGTGTTATTGTGAGCAGCGTTGACAGTCGGGAAGGAGGAGTTCTCGTGGTGTTCCGTCCTGCAGAACTTTCCATTTTAGCCCTTTAATAAAATGTCTGTGCATAAGAAACATGGGACTTTTCTAAGGTGGAAAGAAGTTTTATACTTCACAAGAAACTCGAGCAGAACTCCTCGCTTTTAACCACGAGCAGTTCAGATTTCAGATTTCTCGCAGCTCAGAGTTCTTGTAAAGTATGTACTGGCCTCTATAAACACAAATAAAAGGATTCCCTCTGATTTGATTTAATTTTTTCCCAAAAAAAATGTAGCCCGATTCCCAAAAAAAACTATGCTGAAAAGATTTGGCATTCATTATGTCCCAAATCAACAAACAACATGAAAATGAATCAAAAATAAGTAAATTATTGTCTCTTCCCATTGACTTTTTGCATTTTTCCAACTTTGGTGTTAATGAATGTCCCCTGAGGCTCTCTACATTTTCACTGACGCTCATCGATTTTAATTAAAATCTGTAAATTACCAAAGTCATTTTTATTTTCCATCTTCTTTGACGCTGCTGTAGAGAGTCACAACTCTGACTTAAAGATCGACAAGAAAGACGTGTGGAGGCCAAGGCTTCCCTTTGCTGTCACTAATCTCATTTACGACCCCCTTTTTCTGACAGCAGCCTCAAACACAGAGTAAAAAAAAAAAAGGAGATGTAGTTGGGAAGAAAACACGCAGGGAGTCAGGAGATAAGTCAGAAAGGCGACGTGAGCGGCTCAGATAACACAGCGCTGATGTACCGATGGCAGAGAAAATCTCTTCTACAACAGCCTCCAACCCACTCAATAATCCCGCACAGCACTCAGCTCTTCTTCTATTTTAAGAGTCGACACTCGCGGCGCCGTCTAATCTCACCTCCTGGCCCACATTTCAATTGACTCCAATCATTTTCTGCTTTCACCGCCACACATGTTCCCAGGCGCTATCGGCAGCTCACGGCCGCGTTATTTACTCCAGGTCTCAGGACGGCTCAGGTAACAATTAAAATGGGATTGTTCTGCCTCGATTAATTAACTGTAAAACAACAAAGAAACAATTACACTCATACACACTACAGAAAGGCTTCTTGATAATTTATTCATTAAGAGCAATGTTTGTGAGATCTGCTACATATTTTTAATTTTCCAACATTAGTTTGAGACACTACCATATGTGTCTTTAAGCCCCGCCCTCGATGTTAAGTCTGCTCTGATTGGTTAAAATACTCTGATACTTTGATTCAGACTTTAGATCTTCATTATCGACCAACTCTGTTCCTTTTCTACCTCACAGTGTAACAGGAAGCCAGGACTAAAGGGTCATTTGAGCAATGAAGACAGGATTATTAAAAACAGTGGACATAATAATGTGTGAACTCATCTTTATGTTAAGCCTGAGCTGCAGCTTAAATCTTACGAGATTTGAGAAATCCGTCTTGAACTGCTTCGAGTTGGCTCCTTGAGTCCAAAGATGTAGAGACTGTTTTTCAGTTACAAACCTAAACCACATGGAGCTGCTCCACAGTTTTATCCAATCAGCTCTGGGTTTTCAGTTTAAGTCCTAACGCTTTTAACGGGAGCCTCCAGATGGTCTGTGGCAGATTCTCTGGCAGAGCCAAGTTAGCAGTATGTGTCGGCATCATGTGACCATCTGAACAGTTTCTCAGTAGAAAAGTGAGGTTGTCCAGCACCAGATCATTACAGTTTTCAGAACCCATTCAAGGTGGACAAATACTGAACCTAGGATTAATGACTCGATACAAGCTCTTTTTACCTAAAAATATGTGTATCACGTCTACTGTGACTCAGACTAAACTTTCTCCTATTCTTATTCTTACAATTCTTTTTATATTAAATTTAACATTGTATTAGTTTTTTCTTTAACAGGTATTTTTGATTGTTATTATATTATACTTATTTCTGAGCCTAATGTGTTAAAATCTGACATAACATAGACTGTATTTTCTGTAAGTAAAGTAAGTTCTGTAGAAAAAGATGGACTTTATGTTTTGCTGAAGTCTTTAGTCTTGGGTCGAGGCTTCACGACCCCAGGAGCTCAGAGGCCGACTTTGCAGATATTTTCCACTAAACCTTTTGCAGAAGCATTAGAATCTGTTTTTCTGAGGCTTTAAAACGGCCTTGAGCTCAGTGTGTTCCCGCGGCTCGCCTCAGGATGTGGACATCAGCATCACAGACAGGTCTCTGCCATTGTCCCCGGAGCAGCCGACCAGCTGAGGCTCACCTCAGAGACATGTACGGAAAGTGAAAATGACGTGGGACAGTCATAAAGGAGTTGAGTTTCTATATGTGCTCAGCTGGACATTTCTTCATTTGAACGGAGAAGAACCTATGGAAGCAAATACAGAATGTTTCATCAGATTTTGAAATATAAATAACACTGAACTCTTTAAAGCTGTAAAAGTCTGAATTTAAGTCTCTGAAGTTTCAGTGTCTCATTTTCAGATTATTCAGTAAGTAAAATTTTAAGAATTAAAAAAAAAAAAATCAATTTTTTTTTTTTTTAAGATTTGATTCATTGAGTCCTAAAATTCAGAGTCTTAAATTTGTTGTCAAAATATTTACAGCCAATCGTGTTGTGTTTCACTGGTCACATGGTTTAAACATGTTCCTGAACAACGTGAACCCCATAAACCCAAAGGAATGTTCCTTTACCTCATATCGATTAATAAAGACTAAAAAACAGACAGCAGTGTCTTGTTGGTGAATAAAAAGTTAAAAGTTCTGTAAATACGAGACTGAACTGTCGATGCTAACGTTACCAAACAGACATCTTCCAGAAACTTTCCGAGGCAAAAACAGTTCACGATTAAAGAAAAATAAAACAGGACCGTAAAATCTTAAATTTCACACACACACTGCATGCTGGGAATTAATCTCAACCCTTTGTTAGCCTCTTGTAAACACACAAAACCGAGGGGTAGAGGTAGAACTGGGCCAAAATCAAGATGTATTCTGCTGTCTTTGCCCCTGGAGACAGGTGCACTATAGCAGCCCAAATAATCCCTGTTTCTCTGAAAGGGTCTGAACTGATTGAGACAATAATTTTGATCTCTCTTCTGTTTAGCTGTAATGAGCTGAGTTTTTAGCTGAAGATTCCACTCCTTAATTATCCTTAAAGCGCCTCGTGATGAGACGTTTAGCTAAATGCCTCTGAAATGTGACGGCAAAGATGGATACGCCACCATCTGCTTTGGAAAAACACTCCAAAAAACACATTCAGTTTGTGGTTTTAAGCTTTAGCGGTCACAGCGCCGTTCCTCTCTGAAAGATGAATCTGGTTTTTCGCGGCTGCCTTTCGTAATATCCCTGCTCCTCCAAAGCGAGAAGAGGCAGCGGTGGGGAGAGCTAACGGTGTGACGGATGGAAATAACCACAGGGAATCTCTGTGGAAAACACTGGGCTAAATGAGGCCTCAGTCATCAGTGACACAGATGATTATGGAGCGAACGGAGGAGGTCTGGAGCAGAGAGCAGCCAGAGGAGCCCCACAACAAACTGCACACAACACTTCACTCACACATTTGCATTTTATGGCACATTCATGCATAAAGATATAACTCAACTTTTACTTCCTCCAGAAGCTACTCGGAGGGAAAGTTGTTTATTTCAAGGAAGCTACTATGATTGAAAAACTGAGCTTAAAGGAGAAGAAGGTGATGTTTCAGTTGAATAATGGTCATTTATATGTATATTCACACTTAACATGTCTGTTCAAGTTTCTCTACTTTAAAACGGAGAGCTGTATCTGACAGTAGCCTTATGTTTATGAGCTCAGTAGGTTAGGTTTGTCATCAGGGGCAGATTTGATCAGATTAGGCAAGAACTCAAAATCCACAACTCAAATGTACAAGGTTTAATAAACCAGCAAAAGTATCCAATAAAGTCTCAAGTAATCTCAAAGACAAGGAGCAGGAAATGATGGACACATGGAATAATCACACGAGGAGCTTCCACCGAAGGAGCGCTGACACAAGACGACAAAACGATCTGAGAGAACAACGGGAAGGAGTGAGTTTATAGGTAAAGGTGGGCCAGGAAGTGAAGTGACCAGAAACGAGACACAAGGTGAGTACCGACCTAAAACAGGAAGAGACAAAAGTGAGAACAGAAACATGACCAAAGGTGACGGATTATTTCTGTATTTATTATTAAAGTTGCTAAATGAAAAATGAGACGCAAACATCACAAAACCTCCAAACAAATGTGTTCTAAGACCTTTATGATGAATGAAACATGGACTCATGGATTTGTGGACTAACTCTGTGGCTGTCGTGGCTTTTTGAGATAAACTGAACTTTATTACAGTAATTTTAGACAGATTCTATCAAGTGACAAACAACAGTGGCAATAAATGATTAAAGCTGCGTTACCTGAAAGAACCTCTTCTTTCACGATGCCGAACATAACTTTTCTGGCTGTTTTCTGAGTTAGAAAACGTAAACAGCGCTGGCACTTTGTCATTTAAGCCTCGTGTTCTTTGGAACGGTGCAGTGCTGGTCGGTTCTGGCGCATTTCCCTCAAAAGGAGTTTAAAGCGTTCCCAAAAAGTGTGCTGCGTGCCCTTCGACTACTGGTCCACGTCGGGTCAATGTTTGTGGTTCGCTTTCAGACGAGCATAGTCGAACACTGCAGTCAACTGAGTCGGCCTCAGTCGAGTAAAAACAAGAAGCAAAAGGAAAAAAATTTAACAGAAATGTTTTTTAACTTGTTATATTCAAACAGAAAACATGATGCAGCAGCTGTACCTCCAGCCTCTCGCTGCCACACACCAGGATTTATTCATTTTAATAATTAACACTACATCCAACTTTCTAAAAGTCTGCTTCAAATATGATGTTTAGACGTCTCTCTCTGGACCCAACAGAGTCCTGACTGACCCAAAGCGTCCCCACAAGGCTTTATTCATGTTGACAGGTCGAGGAGACTGTGGGAACTGAAGTTAATAACAGTCTAGATGACGTTTTAAGGTCTTCTTAAGATTCTTATTACAGTATCCTATTGGATCATTTAGGAGTTTTCTTTTAAATTTAAGAAAATGGAAGAGGCTTCCCCTTTGTTCAAGGACTACTTCTTCATCTAAACCTAAGTTAATTCTTTTATTTTCTTTATACACAGTATATTGTACAAGGCAGCCGTGTCACATCTTGCTGTTCTAGTTGTGTCTAATGCTTTCTTGGCAAGTTTAGGAACATGTTTTTTTCATAGTTTAGTTTTTACATGTTTATTGTGTCTCTAAAGAGAACAGACATGATTCTGAGCAGGTCGTGAGTTTAATGCCGTGTTTGTCGTCATACGTGCTGTCACTTTAGCAGCATCCATCTCTCAGACCATGAATAAATTACTCCAGCCGGTTTCAGCGCCGCTCCCCGATGAGATCTGGGGACGTTTTTGTTTTTCCATCTTGTTTAGCGTTTGACCCGTGGCGTCTTTTATTTTTTCTTTTATCCATGACTCTGAGCCTGTGGCCGACCTAAATCTTAAATGGACCTCGAGGCCTCGGAGCCGAGTCTGTTTGTCTGAAATAAACATGTCTCTCTCTCGGCGCTGGTCGTCCATATGTATGAATGTGTTTATGACGCTGCTGCTTCTGAATTATTCGTCGTCTTGTTTTCTCTCCAGCGGTTGAATTCAGAGCTGCTCAAATAAAACCCGAGCGCCTGAAGGCATCGCTGCGTTCGGCCCTCGGCAGACACAACTAGAGTTCACCATTTTGCCACTGCGTCGAGGAAAGTGAGATCTGACTGGAGTTTGCACACTGCAGGGATCTTATCAGCTTTGTAATGGGCAAATACAAGCACTTTCAAGGTCCCTTTTCAAGGTTCTCCAGCACGGTTCATCTCTTCAATTCACATCAAAATATAAAAATGCTAAATGACTAGTGTTTGTAGACTTTTATAGTCTGCACCAGATACGCTTCAGACAGACATTTGTGGCATAAGAAACACTGCATTTTTTATGAAAATGTCAAAACCTTTTTAACTATTGGAAAAAAAACATTTCCCAAAGTTTTTCTGTCCCAGTTGCCAACTCTTCCCCTTACCCCTCCTTCCCAACAGCTGAGTGACCTTTCCTGCTGAGCTTGATCAAATCCAACCCTCCAACCCATGATTAGACCAGGTGACAGGTGTTAATGTCCAGCCCTGGCTTAAAGTCAAGCTTACATTGGACGCAGTAGGTAGTAGATTGTGTAGTATTAAAGTTTTACTCAAAAGTCTAAAATTGACTGTTCCTTGATCTATAGATAGTCTAAGTGGGAAACAAACGCCTTATGTGCAGCTTTCTGTTCAGTGCAGGCCAAGTGAGACTGAGCCAGAACCAGAGCAAGTCTCTGCCAAGTCCCAGTCTCTGCCGGGTCTCGTTGATTTATGTAATACAGTAACCATCAGAAATCTGTCGAACTGTACAAAGAGATCCTGTCGTTTAATGTTTGTAAGACAAACTGTTGATGCCGGAGAGTTGGAAAACATGTTCCTGATGTTGTTTAACATTTACAGCTTATTAAAAAAATAAAAGCTAAAATCCACTTGTGTTTCCAGATCAGGAGGTTTCTTTAATTGAAAAGAAAATGAGGGAACATTCAGTGAAAGGACTGTTTATTAAAGATGGAGCGTTCAGAGCTGCCAACAGATGTAACCTTTGATGAACTTATATTTGTCCACAGCCGGTTGTTCATCAGGAGCTGTTTCAGGGACAGTGAACTCTCAAAGCAGATACATCTTAATCTGAAAAAATTCCAAACCTCTTCCTGTTAGTTTGAACCATTAAATCTAAGTCTTGTTGCATGATATTGTTCTTTTATGTATCCTTTCTTACATGTGAGGTTGGGTTGAGAAAATTGTAAAAAAAATTCAAAGTTTAAAAATGATCATTATAATTTCCCCTAATCCCAAAAGTATATGACCTCAAATAGACCTAACAGAAATAGTTTCAGACTCCTCTTTTCTCGGATGGGGTCCACACGTTAGCGTCTGCTCCCGTCGTACATCACTCGTCTGAAATCCCGTCTTGGCCCCGGTCTCGGCCTAACTCCGAGCCCCGAGGGGAAACTGGGGCCAGATGCCAGGTCGACACACGAACGCCTGGATAGCAGCAGCAGGTGGCGTCCGGCGTCTGCCAACAAACTGCTGGCAGCAGCGCGGCGCTTACTTAGCCTGTGCCTCCAGAAAAGGCTTGGCAGCGGCGCGCGGCTGTGTTAGGAAGCTGATACGCCTACGAATAATGAGGCACAACAAAGCCGCTCCGTCCCACTCTCGGCTCAGTGTTCCTCCGTTTGTCACTCATTGAGATGTCTTTGTGTCGGGTTTTTCAAATCTACAGTCGATCTACAAACAGAGTAAATTATCCTTGCTTTGGTTCAACATTTGCAGATTTCAGATTTTCAAGTCTTGCTTTCGAAGGCAGCTGAAACACTCTCGACCTCAGAATAACGGTCAGGGTTTGTACTGTCACTGTCAAATCTGACTAAGGTTCATTCATCAGATACAAACAGAACATGTGAATAATCTTAGTGAGCAACTCCAAAGAGAGGAAATCATATCCAAGTTCTTTACCCAAGAGCAAGGCAACGATGTCATTGTGATGTGCATTTGGACTTTCCATCCAGTTGTGTTGGAAGGTCATAAAAAACAATAAAGTCTGAAGCAGAATCGTGAGGTTAAGATGCTGCCATAAACCCTGAGCTTGAATAGGTCCCTAAAATCAAAAATGGCACATTGAAGGTTGATTTCAGGAAAGCTACACGTCGTGACTCAACAGCTGTGTTCTTATCTCTTGAATAAGAACACAAATAAAAAAACACACCTGAAGACGTATTTGGTCTTGAGTCTTTGCCACAGCTGCTCCATCTCTTTCTTCCCACATCTCAGACTCACTACAAGCATGAGGCCGTCCAGACCCATTCACTTTATCAACTGTGAGAAGTGGGTCTGGAAACCCATCTTTCTCCGAGCTCAGTGATATCTGAGCAATCATCAGCTTTTATCAAATAGTGGCAGGCGTTACACAATGCTTCGTTTCTGATTGGTTGTTTGTTTGTTGGTCTAAAGGCAGTTTATTATGGATTTATTGTTGGTGCAGCCCCTGAAATGTGAGTTGTATGTCCATCAAATGACATTCAGACGTTCTTTGTGCAGAAAAAAGGATGGTCAGGCTCAGTCTAATAATTCAAACCAACCATATTCCATTCTGTACAGTTTTAAATAAGGATCTGCCTTTATTGTGGAAGCCGTCGACACAGACGTCTTGTTCAAATCTCGTGTGGATCATCAGTTTGTGTTTTCCCATGTTCAGAGCTGATTAGAGTCCGAGCCTCAGGGAAAATGTGAAAAAACATTTAGATTTAAACATTCAGCCGCGTCCTAATGGTGTCAGACGTATTACAGCAGCAGTCTCCTCTCATCATCGTGTGTTCGCGTTTGTCTTCGGAGATCGATCCCACATTTATAAAAGTCTAATGCGGGCGCTGTGCGAGTGTGAGGTAATTATGCCTTTGGGAGTTTTTAACCTTCTCCTACAGACGTGCTTATATTCACTTTTGGTAAGTGCATATTAGTATGTTTTATTTCAGGAGAAGTCTCTGGTGGATTCAAACATTCACAGCTTCTTCAGAAAACATTACAGATGCATTTAAAGGAATTACTTATAAAATGTGTTTTCATGGGATAGGGTTTTGAATAATAACACTCACAAACAAAAATGTTCATGGAGAAGTTGAAAAAAGTCTTTTATAAAGCGAGAAATATACAATGTTAACTATTCATCGATTATTAACTACTTTTCAAAAGTCTTGTTCTAGAATTAATCTAAACTGTAAACATTTAAACATTTAAACTGTCTCTTATCTTTGTCTCAAAAAACAAGACCATCCAAGACCAGAACTGATTTATTAGTCCACTCTGTCTCCTCGGTCTGGACCTGGTCTAAGTCTGGACTAACAATGACCTCCGTGAGTCTGGACCTGGTCTAAGACTGGACCTGGTCTAAGTCTGGACTAACTCTGACCTCCGTGAGTCTGGACCTGGTCTAAGTCTGGACTAACTCTGACCTCCGTGAGTCTGGACCTGGTCTAAGTCTGGACTAACTCTGACCTCCGTGGGTCTGGACCTGGTCTAAGACCGGACTAACTCTGACCTCCATGAGTCTGGACCTGGTCTAAGACCGGACTAACTCTGACCTCCGTGAGTCTGGACCTGGTCTAAGACTGGACTAACTCTGACCTCCATGAGTCTGGACCTGGTCTAAGACCGGACTAACTCTGACCTCCGTGAGTCTGGACCTGGTCTAAGACTGGACTAACTCTGACCTCCATGAGTCTGGACCTGGTCTAAGACCGGACTAACTCTGACCTCCGTGAGTCTGGACCTGGTCTAAGACTGGACTAACTCTGACCTCCATGAGTCTGGACCTGGTCTAAGACCGGACTAACTCTGACCTCCGTGAGTCTGGACCTGGTCTAAGACCGGACTAACACTGTCTCCTTCAAACACTGACCTCCGTGAGTCTGGACCTGGTCTAAGACCGGACTAACACTGTCTCCTTCAAACACTGACCTCCGTGAGTCTGGACCTGGTCTAAGACTGGACTAACTCTGACCTCCATGAGTCTGGACCTGGTCTAAGACTGGACTAACTCTGTCTCCTTCAAACACTCACCTCCGTGAGTCTGGAACTGGTCTAAGTCTGGACCTGGTCTAAGACTGGACCTGGTCTAAGTCTGGACTAACTCTGACCTCCGTGAGTCTGGAGCTGGTCTAAGTCTGGACCTGGTCTAAGTCTGGACCTGGTCTAAGTCTGGACTAACTCTGTCTCCTTCAAAAACTGACCTCCGTGAGTCTGGACCTGGTCTAAGACCGGACTAACTCTGACCTCCGTGAGTCTGGACCTGGTCTAAGACTGGACTAACTCTGACCTCCATGAGTCTGGACCTGGTCTAAGACTGGACTAACTCTGACCTCCGTGAGTCTGGAGCTGGTCTAAGTCTGGACTAACTCTGACCTCCGTGAGTCTGGACCTGGTCTAAGACTGGACTAACTCTGACCTCCATGAGTCTGGAGCTGGTCTAAGTCTGGACTAACACTGACCTCCGTGAGTCTGGACCTGGTCTAAGACTGGACCTGGTCTAAGTCTGGACCTGGTCTAAGTCTGGACCTGGTCTAAGTCTGGACCTGGTCTAAGTCTGGACTAACTTGTCTCCTTCAAAAGTAATCTGGAGATGATTAACACTAAAAATCGAGTTAGGGTTAGAGTTATCTTGGGCTTCAGGATAAAGAAAATAACAGTGAGTCAGTGTTTGCTCTTGTAAAGTTGACAGCACACACCTACAGGACAAAAACACAGGTGAGAAATAAATCAAAAGAAAAGCCAGGCCACTCTTCTTTATGCTACACGCTCTACAAGGTGAGCCACAAAAGCATAAGTACAACATTTTTTAATTTGTAAAAGCAGAAAGTAGACGTCTTTGTAAAAGTTTGAGGCAGATTCTCCGTCAGATATTAGCACCAGACCAAACATGTTGAAGCTTTGATAACTTTGCCTTGTCTTTGTTTAAACATGAATATTTCAGAGCATTAGGTTCGAAACTCTCGTAATTTCACCTTCAGCAATGAATAAACTTTCACGATTTTCCTTCACATGAAAACAAAACGCATTCCTTCATTTTACCTTCATTGATCTGTGTCTTTTATCTTTCCTTTATAAATGTCTTTTATTTATTTTTTTCCAAAAGTACAAACCTGACAGAGTTTAAATTGGCCTTGTTTCACTTTTTCTTTTGTTTGCTTCTCACAGAAAATGCAGGTGGTTGTGGCAGGAAGCAGCTCCAATAAGACTAACTGAAGTTTTGACACAGTTTTGAGTTTATAAATATTTGCAGCTTTACATTTTGTCAGTGGCTCTAAAGCAAAGATAATATCCAAACCCTTTTTTGAAACAGGTTAATTTCACAATCGCACGCCTTGGTCAGACTGGGCTTCGACTAGGTCAGCAACAGGAGGTCATGTGATCATGAAACTGAGTCTGCTCAAGTTTGTGTTGCAAATGAATCTTAAGATAAGTCTAACTTTATACTGTTTATTAATAATGGCTGATACTTGTCACATCTTTAATCGTACTTTAGTCGATGGTTTTAGATCCGTCACCTTTGACCCTGTCCCACTTTGGAATGTTCAATTGTGACAACCACTGACTAATATAAGATCTTATTCACTTCAGGACATTAATACTTCTGTTAAAAAGGTCATTTTATTTGTCACTAAAGACAAACAGGAACCAGATTAAGAGAGAAAGGGGAGTGTTTATTTCTATCTCTATAAGAAGTCTAGTTGAAGGAGAACCTGGTCATTACTGGTGAGACTTGTACAGTTTCCTCCTTCCACACATTTTTAAAAGACATTTACCTTTATTTGGTCAAACATCATATTTAAAAAGAGGACAGAACTCAAAGGGAATCAAATGCATTGACTTCACTTTAATACTTTTTTCCAGCTTTGGGGCCAATGGGTCCTAAAGTGGCCTGGTTTAGCCTCAGTCTAAACTCTACAGTGACCCGCCCACTGTTTGTGAGTCACCATCAGTGCATTATTAAAACTGCATAAATAGAGTTATGTCCGAAACCTCATTTAAAATGAAGCCCACGCTGTTGCATAAGCTCAGTTTTTTCACGTTGAATCCAGGCTGTGCTTTGGCCCGAAGCCTCCAGCGTTCGTGCGTTCTCGAGGTTAACATGTGAACGCTGCACGGTTTGACCTATGACCTTTCCCTGAGTGCGTTTTCCTCCTACACGAGCCCAGCCGCCCACTCAGACTTCCACAAACCTGACACGTCTCATCTGACCGCCTCTAATTCAACACGGCGCTCTCATAATCAGCCGCGGACACAAGAATAGAGCATTGTACGAGCGCAGCGGCAAAATGTGATGAATAATGTATGATGAGTTTACCTGATGGGGTCGGTATTAGCCATAGGCATCATTTCTATAAAATATTATGGTAAACTTTAACGAATTCCCTCCAAATTTTCAGATTTTATTCAGATCCAAAAAACAGCAACAGTCTGCGGTTAGTTTAATAAATGTGACTTTGATGCATGTCTGTGCTTCACACAAATGAAAGACCTAAATATGTATTAATTACCATCTGTGTGTGTAGTTTTGGAGCATCTGTAATCCAACAAAGCTCCCAGTCATGGCCACACACAGTGTCTCTAAACAGTGAGCTCAAGAAACCGCTCGTCAGTTTTTGGAGGAAGAAAATACCCAAAGTAAAAACACATTCAAACTATTTGTGAAAAGGGTCTGTAAAACTGGACCAAATGTCTTAAACTAACTTAAATTTGCAGTCTCTCATCTTCACCAGGCACTTTCAGAAAATATAGTACTAAATATATCTGGTCATATCCCAAATGTGAGATGGTTTCAAACTTTTTACTGACTCTGGATGTGTCAAACTTCCCCAAACGTTCAATGTTCGAATTTAAAATAAAGTACAACCCACGTTTCTTTATGTATTTGTGTGAACCTTCCTTCTTTACAGGTCTTTGGGTTTATTTATAAACTCTTTGGTGCTTCTTCAACTTGTTTTGTTCCTCTTCACTGTCCTTCTGTTTATTTGTATCATTACCCTGGCCGGCCAGACCCATTCACTTTCACAGAAGTGAAGTGGGTCATTATCAACGTTTTATTTCACTTTATATAACTTTACTTTTTTTTCTCTAGAAAGTCTTTTTGGAGTTTTTCTAAAGTATTTTTAATCATGCGTTTATTGTTCTTGAAAAGCCTGGGTTTATAACATGTATTTGTCAGGTTTTACTTCACCTGCTCAATGGTTAATGCAAACTCATGCACTATGTGTGTCGACATCCCAAGATTAATAGTGTGTGCTGTGGGATTTCCAACATATATTAAATAAATGTCTAAAGGAGGCCCCTCCAGCCATGTGTTCACAAAAACATGAGTCTACACAACAAAAACAGCTCCTACAGTGTCCTACAGACCTCCATTTTCCTGAGGTTTCCCTAAAAATAGCCTGTAATTCTGTGCCTCATGTTCTATGTAAATACAGTTCATTACCAAAGCTGCAGCAGTGGGAAGCAGCAGGGCTGAGAAATCCACCTGCTGCGGCTCAGAAAGTCCAGATAAGTCAATTAAAAACAGCACGACTCCCTCATTTTCAACCCCAAAAGTTCAAAACTATCTTCAGGATTCCCATTGAAGCTCTCCAAATCAACTTCTCCAGATGTAAATGCGCTGTTTTCTGATGTTTTTGAAGGTGTTGGCTAAACTTGTAGAAATGTAAAAAAGAATCTTCACAAAGCAAAGCCTGCAGACTCAGCACAGAATGAATTATTGATAAAAAACGATTAATAATGCATCGTCTATAGAAAGCAGGAATCCTAGCCTCGCTTCGAGAGGACTCATATTTTACGACTTACTGTTCGAACAATGTATCGCAGACATCAATAAAAGACGTGGTAATAATCACAGTTTTAAAGATATATAGTGTTTCCGCATCGAGCCGCAGTAAGGTTTAAAAAATACTGAGGAAATGTGGCTAATGCAGCGGTAGTCCCTGGATCTGTGTCGGAGGAGAGCATCATTTTATCAAAGCAACAGGAAAATTAGAAGTAAACTTCTGTCGACCAAGAGTGGAGTTAGTTATGACTAAAAAAACGGAGCTGGAAGAATCTGGGATCGACAAAGATGGAAGTTTTTCTGTGGAATAGATTTAAAGTTAGTGTCCTGGTCTCAACTTTTCCACAAAACAGGATGCCTGTCTGATGCCTGCTTTTAAATGGCATAAATATATATATTGTGTTCATCCGCATGTGCTTTTAAATTATAATACTACAGTTAACAATAAAGTTTCTGCATAGTCTTGAGGAAAGAGCGGTCCCTGAGATGTTTTGTGACGCTGCCTTCTCCCCTACAGCCCTGGTTTGGAGAAGCAGACAGGAGCTCTGTCACTAATGAGGCCTCTACAACTTTATATTAGTGCGAGTGTTTGGTACACTTTATTTTGACATTTAACCGTGTTCAAGCTTTTATATATTCTGTTTAGAAACGTTTCACACCTTTCCTTTTGCACGCCTCACTTTTAACTGCACAATGAAGTAGTTCAGGTCAGCCTCTGGGATAATGTTTAATGGGAATCATTCAGAGTCAGGCTTCATGAAACCAACCCAAACCCATTTACAGTCAGTGTCTAAAACCTACGTTTAACCCACCATGCACCTCTTCTTTCTCCGCTCTGTCGCTGCTGAAGCTAATGTTTGTTACACAACTGCCTCCTCCATCGACCTCCTGCCTCCATTTTTCTCCACACAGGTCACATGACTCCGTTTTACCCACTCAGGTCACATGACTCTAGTGGAAACAGCAGTAATTAAAGCCACTCTGCTCTGACCTCTCTCCTGCTGCAGAAACACTTCACTTATTTGATATTTTTATTTATTTTTTTACTAATAACCGCTCGGGCTTCATCCAACTCCACTCAGCTCTGCCTCTCCCGTTTAAAAATAGGAATTTATTCATGAAATTTATAAATATGCATTAGTTTTTAGGTGAATGGGGCAAAGAATTAAATTGTAATTTTAATTCCCAATATATTTTGCCAAATTAATTATATTTAAACGCAATCCCACGGTTCACAAATTGACTATTTTTCTCATTTCTGCTTTTGTTCAACATGACACCAGGTCCAAACTCAGGACTAAAAGCTAAATCCAAAACCAGGACATAATAAATTAAATTAATCAGGGCGCTGTTGCAGTTTGGCTCATTTGTCTTGATTTGTAGTTTTCAGCTCAACGTCTAAATGTTAAAGTCAGAGTATAAACAGAAGCTACAGTTAAACATGTGTCTAATGCAATAACAAAGTCTACAAATGGATTTATTTATTAAAGTCAGTATTGTAAACTGTATTTCAAATGTAACTATTCATTTGGTTTTAAGTAAAATATTTAGATACTTAATTTAGTTTTAAATATTTTAAATAAAATAATATCTTTATCCTGTATTGCACATGTATGGTCACTGAGCAAATGTGTTTAGTGTTGCTTTGCTTTTTTATTTTATTATTTCTTTTTATTTTTAATAATGCATTTACATTTAGTCATTTAGCAGACGCTTTTATCCAAAGCGACTCACAGGTGAGAAACACAATGGAGGAAATTTTAACAAAACAAGGAACAAAAAGCATAAGTGCACAAAAAACTAGTCAGTTAAAACCCAGCACAGATAGGATTTTTTTTTTTTTTTTGGCAGAAAAAGAATTGATAGAAAGGAAGTTTCTGTTGACGTTTCTGTTGATTCTTTTAAAAAACAGCTGAAGACACTTTTATTTAAACCAGCTTTTTATGTTTTAATATTCTGTGGTTTTAATTTTTTATTCTCAAAGTTTTATTGTTCTTTTATTGTTTATTATCTGTGAAAGGTGCTATATAAATAAAATTTACTTACTTACTAGAAGTAGAATTCAGTGTTTGTCAGTCAGGTGTTGACAGAAGAGATGTGTTTTCAGGTGTTTTTTAAAGATGTCTACAGAATCTGCTGATCTTGTAGCAGCAGTAGATCATTCCACCAATGTGGAACAGATCCAAAGAAAGTACGTGAGAGGGATTTCTTTCCTTTTTGGGATGGTACCACCAGACGTTGTTCATTTGCAGATCGCAGGGATCTGGTAGAACATAGGTCTGTATCAGTGAGTGAAGATATGAGGGGGCGGAGCCAGTGGTGGTCTTGTAGGCCAGGAGCATAGCTTTGAACTTAATGCGGGCGTCAACAGGAGCCAGTGTAACCTAATGAAGAGAGGAGTTACGTGCTCTCTTCGGTTCTTTAAAGACCACTCTTGCTGCTGCATTCTGGATGAGCTGCAGAGGTTTGGTTGTGCAGCAGGAGTCCAGCCAGAAGAGCATTGCAATAATCCAGTTTGGACAAGACAAGAGCCTGGACTAGGATCTGTGTGAGTGCTCTGATAGGAAAGGTCTAATGTTCCTAATGTTGTAGAGGATGAATCTACAGGACCTGGTGGTGCTGGAAACAGGACTTTAATGTTAAATTTGAATATTCTTAGTTATTTTTGATGAGGCCATGGCTCCTGGAAATCCTTAGACCTCTTCACGACGATGAAGACCAAGGTTACCCTGTATCAGTCCTCTCTTATCAGGACTTATCAGTCCTCTCCGTCTCTGTCATTGTGTTTTTTGGTATAAAAGCTATTTTGAGTGTTGGAGTGGGTCTCCCCTCGTCCTTGAGCCGACGGGACGCAGTGGGTCAAGGAACGGGATGCTGTTAACATTCTATCTCTCGATCTATCTATAGATGGGGGGGCAGGGGTCTGAGAGAGGGACGGCAACAGAAAATCAGAGAATGGAGCTTTAAAACTAGAGTGTGTTTTTTCACTCTGACGATGCAGTTTTAAGAGAAGACTCGAAGAATCCCGCTCTGAATGTGAAGCAGGAGCAGAGTGGGACAGAGATGAATGTTGGGAGTGAGAAGTGGCGGAGGAAATGCTACACAGAGCTAATGAAGTTTAATGCTCAGTGGCAGTTTCAAACGAGATGTTTTCGTGTCCTCATTACGTCAAAAGCACTCGCTGCGTTTGGACCAAAGCCGAGTCAACGCCAGACTTCCTGTTTCCCAGAATTAAACCATCAACTCCTGCCACTCTGGATTTAATGAGAAAACTATTACTTCAGTATGTCTTAATAAACACAGGTGGACTACATGACAATATACTTTCAACAATTATGTCAACTCAGCTTAAAGCACTACTGTCTTACATTTATATCTGAAATACTTTCTGTCAGTTTAAAGCAACCGTGTAAACCGTCAGCCAGCAGAGGGCGCAGGTCCCTCTGATGTAGCAACAGAGGGACTTTACCTTTTTACTTCAGGTCTTTAACTTGGACTTAGGGTCCAGTGTATCGGTCAGTTTTCTTTATTCTTCTCGTCGTCTGGTAGAGCCTCACTCACTAAGTCCTCGTCCCGGGACAGTGTGGGACGGTGTCAGAGATTATGAGAGTAAATACTGGGCTAAGTTACGCACTGCTTCAACAAAAGCAGATTGTTTTTCCAACAGATGTTTAAACAGACTGACTGCTTTTACTTTCCTATCCCTTTTTTATTTTTTTTGCATTACATGTTTGTAAATGCAAACAAACGGCGTAACATTTGGCCAGGTTTTGTATTTTGGAGTGAAATATTTACAATTGTTTTTCTCCTTTTAGTCACTTAGTTATGCCTTTAAAGAAATAGTCCCTTCTGAGTCTCTTCAGCATTTTTTGTGCCATTTATTTCCATTAAAATGCATTTTTCCACATGGATTCTCTTCTTGGACTAACCTTTTTTATTTTTTATTTTATTATTATTATTTTTTTAATCAATAATTTTACCCACAACATGACAGTGAGATGTGGAAACAAGTAGCACAAACTTAGTCGTAGTAAACCTAGAATGAAAACATATACAAATATATTACAAACAAAAGAAAAGAAATAGTTCAAACCCTTGGAGAACCAAAGGCTAAAATAATTTTTAAATTAGGGTCATTTTAGAGACTTTGGCCAAAACGTGTTAAGATTAAGAGACTGTCTTAAAAACTTTGCACAAAAACAATGTAAAGAGCATTAGTTGCACTTTTGAAAGCTGCTTGTATTTTAATTTTATTTGCTGCTACAAGATGAATATGAATTTGGGTCACACTTGGTTTTGTTTAAACAAATGTATACATTGTTTCTGATTTATTCTTTTCATATGTTCAAGCATTATTTCTACCATTGTCTACACTACACCCTCAGAGTCTTAAAACCTACACATTTATAAAGCCAGCTTTTCTCTCCTTCTGGCGCTGACCTTGTTGCTTCCTGTTTCTCACAGGAAATAGCCCCGCCCCTTTCCCCTCCAGGTTGACTGCTATTGGTTGCTCACTGCACAGACACACCCAGTGATCATTGGTTAAGAGTTTGAACCTGAGCTCAACATGGAGGGACCCCAAAGAGCTGCTCTCAACCTAAAAATATAGACAGAAAATGAAAAAGATAAACACTAAACAGGGGAAATGGCTGTAAAGGGAAGGGATTCCGGACCCAGTTCACAGAGCTTGGTGAATAGGTAAAGAAGCACATGGTAACAGTAGGTCTTTGTGGACAAAAGACAGTTCAGTCAGGTCAAATGAAAAAAAACAGTAATCCAATATGAACCGAACAAATTCAATGTATTTTTTAAACTATGCATTTCCTGCTGGACTTAATGAAGCAGTCCAAAGATCTGAGGCAAACCTCCAGAGAAATGGAAAACATGGCAGACGTCGCCTCCACTACTTTACTCTACGACCTCTACGACCTCAGCGTGGTCTAATAAAGCCTGAATAATGGTGCTGTGCTTCCCTTGGAGCGTTTGCAGTTTGTCTCACATAAACACGATTAGACTCGACACAGAAACAACAGGCGGCAGGTCCTTTATTAACAGCACACAGCAAGGTCAGAGGTCGAAGTTCACGAGGGAAGGCCAGGGTCAAGGCTGCATAACTCTACAGATCAGAGTCAGAGACAGAGCTGGAGGCTGCTGCGTGACCGATAAACCCAACGCTTCATCAGAGACGAAGAAACTCTAAATAAACAAGAAACGGACTTCCTGTTGGTCTCGGTCTGGACCAAACTGAGCCAAGGTCCGGTTCATTTGTGAAACTGCCTTTTATGTTTTGTATGGCTCTGTCGCTCTCTCCTCTTTGACAGAAGCCTCCTGTGATTTAAAGATGTTTTAACTCTATATTAATAACAACATGTCTCTTTTGGCCCAGCTCCAGTCGGATTATAGCTCCAGGTCAACTGTAAGAGAGTTGTTATCTTATAGAAAATTATAAACCTGCAGAAAACTCCCCAAAACAACAATCAAGTGTGACATTTTGAGTTTGGAAAATTCTAAATATTTGCATTGTTAAAAAAAAAAAAAAAAAGGTTTTAGATATTTAAATTTTTACACAATATCTAATGTTTGTTTTTTGTTTTTTTTTATTCCCTTGCTTAGATATTTTAAGTACCCACAGTAGTACTGGAAAGTGAGCTGTCCATCGTCCGAAGCTGCTGGGATAGGCTCCACAAGCTGAACAAAGAAACTTAAATATTTGTAAAGACCATTTAAATTCCGACGGCCATCACAATGATTAATCAGCCATGTTTATGTCCTTTCGTCTACTTCCACACTGTCCTGATGCTGACACCCTTTCTCCGACCCAGGCCTTGAGACTTTAAAAAGTCCCAGAGGGAGACCCTTCGTTTGACACTAACACACAGAGACTGCTCTGAACAACAGCTGATCAACAACAACAAGAACAACACTCACATCACACTCGCTCATCACCGACATCGATTTATCCACGAAAACAAACAGCACTGACCTCATTTCATTATTAATATCTCAAACATTTACTGGTCTTTACAAGTGGAGCCTGACAATACTTCAGCCAAACACAATTCAAAAGCCTATCACTGATAAATGTTCTGATCCGAGGGACAACGTAAGGAGCGCTACTGTTCATCTGAAGAATGAGTTTAAAGGTAATGGAAAAGTTCTTTTAAAAGATGGCCTTTATTGTGAAATCTATTTATAGTGTATTGTAAGGACAACCTGTAATCTGTCAATGCTTTTCTTCATTTATACAAAGATATTTAATTGACATTTTCAGTTGTATAGTATTCCTTCACTTTCTCCTGTGAAAGTGCTGTTATTCAAAAAAGCCCATTATCTGATGTTGTCTGAAGAATGCACTGAACATCCAAACAAAAGCACCAAAAAAACTCTAAAAAGTCCACTTGAATCAAGACATTGGACTTTTAGTTTTGAGTGACTGTTTATGAAGGTTAAACCGTGTCGAGAGCAGAAATATGATTGGTCCACATTTATTATAAAGAGCCGTAGATTTAAGAGAAAACGCTTCATGGCCTCATTTTCTTTTCTCTGCTTTTGACAAACAAGGTTTTTCATTGTGGGCTCCGAGACAACTGTTGGCATCAAGTGGAGTTTGTGAGAATAATAAAAACACTGAGTGGAATTTGTCTGGATAAAGTTAAAGCTGACAAATTGTGGCAATGTGGTCAGTTACATGAGTTTTAGTTCGTTTAGAACCCCTTTTCAGCCATTCTGACTTCTCCAACTATTTAACCTTGATTCCTGTGAGATAAGTGAATATACAAACTTAAACTGCTTCAAGCAAAGTATTCTCGTCCAAACCCTGTTTTATCGGCTCCCTTTGTCCAGTCATGTAGCAGAACTCAAAGGTCTGGCCCTGTTTTAGGTTTAAAGAAGAAGAGAATGTTTTAATTTTTTTTTTACAAACAAAAACATGGAGCTGCTCTGATTGGATTAATCACCTCCAGATATATTCATTTAAATAAATCAAACCCAGTCTGTAACAGACTGTTAGTGTAAGAACATGCCTTTATACCCTTCCATATGGAATACAACATATATTTGGATATTTTGAGGTGATTTGGACAGAAAAGATTAAGTTGGTAACCTGACTTTGACAGATATAACTGTTCACAGACCATCTGGTGGCTCCCGCTGAAAGTGTTTACAAAAGGGCAGGTTCTTTAATCAAACTTTACAGGATATTGTTTAGACATGAACACAAGATTGCTGACTTAAATGTAGCTCCAGCAAACCAATTCTAAACCAATTCCTTTCTCACTAACCACTTTTATGGACAGATGTAAATCCTTTTCTCTCAGTTTTTATTTAGAAGAAGATTTTGCGGTGTACCCACGTTATTTCTGTTGGACTAGATTAAGTTTTCCCCTCTACCCTAGGTGTAGGGTATAGGTGAGGCGTCCAGGTCACATGGAAAGAAGAACCTGCTTTACAAGAGCTAAATGTTTCTCGGTCCAAAAGAACTGGAGTTCAGCTCAAAAAATGAGGCGACATTTAGAGACACGACTTCTCCTAAAGTCTTCTCTGCTTCGGGACATTTAGAGACACGACTTCTCCTAAGGTCTTCGCTGCTTCGGGACATTTAGAGACACGACTTCTTCTAAGGTCTTCTCTGCTTCGGGACATTTAGAGACACGACTTCTCCTAAGGTCTTCACTGCTTCGGGACATTTAGAGACACGACTTCTCCTAAGGTCTTCTCTGCTTCGGGACATTTAGAGACACGACTTCTCCTAAGGTCTTCTCTGCTTCGGGACATTTAGAGACACGACTTCTCCTAAGGTCTTTGCTGCTTCGGGACATTTAGAGACACGACTTCTCCTAAGGTCTTCTCTGCTTCGGGACATTTAGAGACACGACTTCTCCTAAGGTCTTCTCTGCTTCGGGACATTTAGAGACACGACTTCTCCTAAGGTCTTCTTAGAGACACGACTTCTCCTAAGGTCTTCACTGCTTCGGGACATTTAGAGACACGACTTCTCCTAAGGTCTTCTTAGAGACACGACTTCTCCTAAGGTCTTCACTGCTTTGGGACATTTAGAGACAAGACTTCTCCTAAAGTCTTCTCTGCTTTGGGACATTTAGAGACACGACTTCTCCTAAGGTCTTCTCTGCTTCGGGACATTTAGAGACACGACTTCTCCTAAGGTCTTCTTAGAGACACGACTTCTCCTAAAGTCTTCTCTGCTTTGGGACATTTAGAGACACGACTTCTCCTGAGGTCTTCTCTGCTTTGGGACATTTAGAGACACGAATTCTCCTAAGGTCTTCACTGCTTTGGGACATTTAGAGACACGACTTCTCATAAGGTCTTCACTGCTTTGGGACATTTAGAGACACGACTTCTCCTAAAGTCTTCTCTGCTTTGGGACATTTAGAGACACGACTTCTCCTGAGGTCTTCTCTGCTTTGGGACATTTAGAGACACGACTTCTCCTGAGGTCTTCTCTGCTTTGGGGCATTTAGAGACACGACTTCTCCTAAGGTCTTCTCTGCTTTGGGACATTTAGAGACACGACTTCTCCTAAGGTCTTCTCTGCTTTGGGACATTTAGAGACATGACTTCTCCTAAGGTCTTCACTGCTTCGGGACATTTAGAGACACGACTTCTCCTAAGGTCTTCACTGCTTTGGGACATTTAGAGACACGACTTCTCCTAAGGTCTTCTTAGAGACACGACTTCTCCTAAGGTCTTCACTGCTTCGGGACATTTAGACACATGACTCCTCCTAAGGTCTTCTCTGCTTTGGGACATTTAGAGACACGACTTCTCCTAAGGTCTTCTCTGCTTCGGGACATTTAGAGACACGACTTCTCCTAAGGTCTTCACTGCTTTGGGACATTTAGAGACACCACTTTTCCTAAGGTCTTCACTGCTTCGGGACATTTAGAGACACGACTTCTCCTAAGGTCTTCTTAGAGACACGACTTCTCCTAAGGTCTTCACTGCTTTGGGACATTTAGAGACACGACTTCTCCTAAGGTCTTCTCTGCTTTGGGACATTTAGAGACACGACTTCTCCTAAGGTCTTCTTAGAGACACAACTTCTCCTAAGGTCTTCACTGCTTTGGGACATTTAGAGACACGACTTCTCCTAAGGTCTTCTCTGCTTTGGGACATTTAGAGACACGACTTCTCCTAAGGTCTTCACTGCTTTGGGACATTTAGAGACACGACTTCTCCTAAGGTCTTCTCTGCTTTGGGACATTTAGAGACACGACTTCTCCTAAGGTCTTCACTGCTTTGGGACATTTAGAGACACGACTTCTCCTAAGGTCTTCTCTGCTTTGGGACATTTAGAGACACGACTTCTCCTAAGGTCTTCTTAGAGACACGACTTCTCCTAAGGTCTTCACTGCTTTGGGACATTTAGAGACACAACTTCTCCTAAGGTCTTCACTGCTTTGGGACATTTAGAGACACGACTTCTCCTAAGGTCTTCTCTGCTTTGGGACATTTAGAGACATGACTTCTCCTAAGGTCTTCACTGCTTTGGGACATTTAGAGACACGACTTCTCCTAAGGTCTTCACTGCTTTGGGACATTTAGAGACACGACTTCTCCTAAGGTCTTCACTGCTTTGGGACATTTAGAGACACGACTTCTCCTAAGGTCTTCACTGCTTTGGGACATTTAGAGACACGACTTCTCCTAAGGTCTTCTCTGCTTCGGGACATTTAGAGACACAACTTCTCCTAAGGTCTTCTCTGCTTCGGGACATTTAGAGACACGACTTCTCCTAAGGTCTTCGCTGCTTTGGGACATTTAGAGACACGACTTCTCCTGAGGTCTTCTCTGCTTCGGGACATTTAGAGACACTACTTCTCCTAAGGTCTTCTCTGCTTCGGGACATTTAGAGACACGACTTCTCCTAAGGTCTTCACTGCTTCGGGACATTTAGAGACACGACTTCTCCTAAGGTCTTCTTAGAGACACGACTTCTCCTAAGGTCTTCGCTGCTTTGGGACATTTAGAGACACGACTTCTCCTAAGGTCTTCTCTGCTTTGGGACATTTAGAGACACGACTTCTCCTAAGGTCTTCATTGCTTTGTCAAGGTGTGCTGTGCCCTGGTTTTACAAGCGCTACCATAATAAGTGTTTTTAATGTAGTGCTAACTCTTGCATGTTGTGTTCAGAGGGAATTCACAGCATTGCTCGGGAAACACTGACATGTGAACACAACCATGAAGCAACTCATTTGTATATGTCGTTGTTTCATTCCACTACAAAGCCATTTAAACACATACAGGGTTATGAACATAGAAAGTTAATGAAAAACACAAAATGCTTCCAGGTCTGAGTCTGCATTTGTCACAGTGCCTCGACGGGAAGTTATTTACCTAAACGTCAGGAGTTAGTCCAGATTCAGCGTTTGTTTGGCAGATTGTGGAGTGCTGCAGCTAATGTTCGGCTGAGCGCTGGGAACATAAGTAAGCATTATTGAAACGCTGTAATAAGCTTCTCCCGGTGAAACAAAGTGACAGGCCTGAGGCGGCGCGGCGGCAGTCACCGTGGACCTGTCTGAGGCGAAACGCGTCAAAAATACCAATTAAAGATTTGAGAGGAGGTGTCGCGACCTCGTTTCGGCGAGTCTCAAACTGTTAATAAGACCCGTACTTCCCGCTTATCGCTAATAAAGGCCCCTCAGTCTGTGCTGACACATCTGCTCACGGCTCCTCTCCTTCTGCAGGCTTTTCTAAAAACAGCCGAATGAAGAGTGCAGCGTGAACTCGGGACACTGCTGTTAGTGAGAAGGAAACCCTGCGGTAAATAAAGAGTGGAGCAGGTGGAAGAGACAGACTGTACTACTGCTGTTACAGACTTGACAGGCATTTAATGTGTTTTTGAACAGAAGAAAAAGCCTAGTTTGATGAAATAGTAAGGCTTCCGGTGATAAAAATAAGCACTATAATTGAGGTTATGTTATATTGTAGTCAATCTAAGACTGCATTAACAGCAGTCCTGCTTAGTTTGTTTCAATCAAAATATAGTTTCCTCTGAAAGTCCTGTTTGAGTAGTTATGGACCAAATAAACTCAAAAAAACATAGGTCTTGGTCGACTTCCAGGTGAAAAGAAGTTTGATTGTGTGGATCAAACAATGAAACGTCGTAGCACTGTTTGTCATTAGAAACAGAAAATAAAATCTTCTAATTAGAAAAAAAAGTGGAAAAATGGGGCAAAGATATTAATAAAAGATGTTGCTTGTTCAGACTTCAAACTTATCAGTGAAGAATAGACCCAACCGACTTGGACCAATATCAGTTTTCTACACTTCGACAATTCTGTTTGCTGCTGAAAAGGAAATATACGAGCACATTCTTCTTCTCCTGGCGGCTCACTGGGCTCTCAAAATAACCTTCAATACAGCTACAGTCGACTGCTGACCAAAACCAGAAGGTATGACCACATTATTCCTGTTATTACATCTCTGCACTGGCTTCCCGATGCTCAGAGAATTGACTTTAAAGCAGTGCTGGTTCATGACTTAAACACGAGCAGACGTACAGCTCTGATTCTAGTTCTATATGAACCTTGTAGGACCCTGAGAACATCTGGGACTCGGCTTCTGATCGTGTCCAAAGTCAGGACCATGCAGTGTTTCAGATTCATGCAGCAGAAATATAGAACACTCTGTATTTGAGTTTTATGTGTTCTATTATATCTGGTCTTACCTTTTAAAAGTATTTTACTGCTGTTAAGCTCGATAAATTACCCAGTGTAGAATTTGTGAAATAAAACCACCTTGTCTAAAGTGAAAAAAACAATCCATCCATTTATTTTCTCTTTCCAAATGGTCTGTCTTCTGTTTTCTTGCCTTTCTCTCAGGGTTGTTCAAGAGTCAAGGCGCCAGCTTTAACTTTTTAAAGTTTGACATTGTTTGAGTCGTGGAGCTTAGCTAAAACTTTAGATTGTGTTAACCACAAAACCACATTTTTACATCATCCAAACAAGACACTGAATAGAACATGTCACATTTACTCAAGCCAAACATTCACAGAAAATCTTGTTTTGGATTTGCTTTTCCTCAGATTAACCTTACTTCAGCTTCATTAGAATCGCACTGAAGCATTAAATCTAAAATCCCAGACAACACTGAAACTGTGTTAAGTCGTCTATAATTCTTCAAATGTTATCTTTTCTTTAATAAAACCAAGCGTCGAGCTAAATCCAAGTATGAAATTTATGCAGCTAGTGGCGGCTCCAAAAACAAAGTTCAAAGTCGACGTCCCGGATAAAGTAATGTAATAAGGTCCTGACACAGCGGGAAGACGCCGGAGAAATAAACGGTGATCCGAAATCCTCGCCTGGCAGAATTCGGCGTCAAAAATATTCATGTCAACACCGAGAGAAATTTGTACCGCTTGTCGAATAAAACTGTTAGAAAAGTCTCCCGCTAGCTCAGTTTGTTTTGGATTTGTTCGATATTATGCAGTTTGTTGTTTTTACGGAGGTCCCCGCAAAGAAAGTTCAGGTTTTCCAAGATTCTCAGAGCAAGCTTTTCCATCGTCAGCCGATTCTGATTTACAATTTCACAAAGTCAAGGTTGTCTTGCTTTGCACTAAACCAAGAAGTTTTGAGTTCATAAAGGCATAAAGTAAAAAAAATCCTCTAATGTACAGCTTAAAAAACTCTAGTAGTTTTGATGCTACCTGAAAGGTTAGGAATAGCTGTGCATTTTAAAAGGAAACTGTATTTGTGTGAACAGCCATTTCCACACCTTTTGAGATTAAGAAATGATAGCCTGGGGTAGTCTTGATGCTATGTGAAAGGTTACGTGTAGACGGAGAATATACCAGAACAGAAATATGCTGCAGTCACATATTTTTTCCAAAACTATAACATCTGTTATCAACATGTCTCATTTCTTGTTTCTGAATCCCTCTAACTCTGGACTTCTTTCCATGAATCCTGGGCTGAAGTCTCAGTCGGTGTGGTCTTACCTACAACGCTCAGCCTCCAGCTCTCTCAGCGGTTAGTCCTGCCTGGTCCTGCCTTTGTCTTTGAGTCCTCACCGAGCGGGAAACAAAGGCTGCAAAGGAGCAATTACTCAGAAGCTGAAGTTTTGGGACCGAACTCAGATAAAACGGTGTCTAACTCGATTTTGGGGGACGATAATTAGATGGAGACTGGAGGCTGAGGGCTCACTGTGGCTTTGAACAAACCTGAGAAGAACGTTTCTGTCTAATGTGGAGGAAAATGTGAAGGGAACTTTTGGGAAAGGCTGTACATTATTGATAGACCCTGATTCAGTCTGGAATATAAAATATATTTGAAAAGAAATGACCAAGAGTAGCGCATGAGAAAAAGGATTCAATAAAAGTGAGGAGGTGTGAAGTTCAATTAGTCAGAATCCAGTCTAAGTCCGGACTCATGGGGTTTGGTCTTAGTGAAGGGAGGCGTTCGAGGGATTCAAAGCAGAAATAACTAGAAATGAGCCATGTTCTTGGTGTGTTTGAAGATAAACTCAAAAGATTATTGGCTACGCCTGTAAGATAAACAAAAAACAACTCTCAAACCTTGTTCTGTTTTTGAAATGTTTATTTTTTAGAAATACAGATGGGAACAGAAAGGGCAGAAGTCTCTCGAGCTTTGTGGGCTAATACATTTCTACTTCTTGGCTCTGGATGTCTGCATATCTTAAGATCGTGGTGGATTAAATGTTCTATTAGAAATGTCATGGCTAAAGATAAACTCAACTGTGATTGAAGTGTATCATTGGTCCCAAAACACTGCATTAACTTAACCCTCTCCACAGTTAACCCCTCCCCTCATCTCCGTAACCACACCCTCTCCACAGTTAACCCCTCCCCTCATCTCCGTAACCACACCCTCTCCACAGTTAACCCCTCCCCTCATCTACGTAACCACAGTTAACCCCTCCTCATCTCCGTAACCACACCCTCTCCACCGTTAACCCCTCCCCTCATCTACGTAACCACAGTTAACTCCTCCCCTCATCTCCGTAACCACACCCTCTCCACAGTTAACCCCTCCTCATCTCCGTAACCACACCCTCTCCACAGTTAACCCCTCCCTCATCTACGTAACCACAGTTAACCCCTCCTCATCTCCGTAACCACACCCTCTCCACCGTTAACCCCTCCCCTCATCTCCGTAACCACACCCTCTCCACAGTTAACCCCTCCCCTCATCTCCGTAACCACACCCTCTCCACAGTTAACCCCTCCTCATCTACGTAACCACAGTTAACCCCTCCTCATCTCCGTAACCACACCCTCTCCACCGTTAACCCCTCCCCTCATCTCCGTAACCACACCCTCTCCACAGTTAACCCCTCCTCATCTACGTAACCACACCCTCTCCACAGTTAACCCCTCCTCATCTACGTAACCACAGTTAACCCCTCCCCTCATCTCCGTAACCACACCCTCTCCACCGTTAACCCCTCCTCATCTCTGTAACCATACCCTCTCCAGAGTTAACACCTCCCCTCATCTCCGTAACCACACCCTCTCCACAGTTAACCCCTCCCCTCATCTCCGTAACCACACCCTCTCCACAGTTAACCCCTCCTCATCTCCGTAACCACACCCTCTCCACAGTTAACCCCTCCCTCATCTACGTAACCACAGTTAACTCCTCCCCTCATCTCCGTAACCACACCCTCTCCACAGTTAACCCCTCCTCATCTCCGTAACCACACCCTCTCCACAGTTAACCCCTCCCTCATCTACGTAACCACAGTTAACCCCTCCTCATCTCCGTAACCACACCCTCTCCACAGTTAACCCCTCCTCATCTCCGTAACCACACCCTCTCCACCGTTAACCCCTCCCTCATCTCCGTAACCACACCCTCTCCACCGTTAACCCCTCCCCTCATCTACGTAACCACACCCTCTCCACAGTTAACCCTCCCCTCATCTCCGTAACCACACCCTCTCCACAGTTAACCCCTCCCCTCATCTCTGTGACCACACCCTCTCCTACAAACACCACATCAAACACATCACGAAGACCACCTCCGAAACATTCTCATCTGCTGAAATACTCCATGCTTTCATCACCTCCCTCCTCGACAACTGCAACGGCCTTCTCTACGGGTCTCCTTCCAAAACTCTCAAAGACTACATCCAGACCTCTGCTGCCCGTCTCCTCACCCGGACCCCCTCCCACGACCACATCAGCCCTGGCTCCTCATTCTTCAGCCCATCCACTTCAAACTTCTCACCATTGTGTACAAGCCACTGCCAACCTCCGGTCCACCTGCTCTAAACACAAGACCCGCTCCCTGGAAGTCCCCCCACGTCCGAGACTCCTCTACACTCACCAGCTTCAACAAAAGCCCTGAAAACCCACATTGGCGCCATTGCCTTTACATAATTATCCGTTTACTAATTGTAAAGCGTCTTTGAGTGTCTTGAGAAGCTCTACATAATTGTGTGTGTTTTTTTTTTTATATAAATTATTTTTAGTACATTATTGTCTATTATACAAAAAAAAAAGTTTAAAACTTACATCTTTTAAATACACACAACATTTATTTGTTCTTGCACGTAATGAAAACTGTTTTACCTTAGATCATCATTTATGATCTGTAAATACACATATCTTTACTCAAGGATTGTAATAGATGGAGGTCACTGCTGTTGCTGTGGTTGGTGTTTGTAGGTGTTAATAATAAACTCCATCAGAATATTCTATTAATGCCTAAAACATAACTTCTCTTAACAAAAAAACATTTTCTTTCTAGAGTTAGCTTAGCATTAGCTTAGCTGCGACTTTAGCTTCAGAATGGCAATGATCTCCACCTCATTAAACAATACGTGGTTGAACTGTAGTTTTCATTTTTGAGCTGTTTCTTTATTTTATATTCAGCTGAAAATTCACTTTAAAAGCAACTATTAAACTTCCTGGAAAGTCACCAGACAAGCCGGTTTCGACCAATGGGGTTTCATCTAATAAAATTCTCTACAATACAAACTAGATGACATCATAAAGACTGCTTTTACAATAAACTATTTGCTTTTTAAACTAGAAGAAAACTTAGGTACAGTCTGTTTAAGTCATATTTAGTGTTTAAACCCAGATTAACCCTGTCTGCACTGTCCTCGTGTGTTTTACCTTTGGCTCCAGATGAATTATTCCAGTCTCCGTCTGACGGCTCAGAGCTCTGACACTTTTTGGAAAAACCCTGTCGCTGAAATCATTTAGAGCAAAAACCCACAAAAGGTTGGAAAGGTTTGAAGTCACAGGCGACAGGTTTGTGTCGCTGTTTCCACCTGTTTGCATCAGAAAAGTAGATTTGAAAATGAGCGTGAGAGAAAGACAAGGTTAAACGCCCGAAAGAGGACTCACCTGTGAAACCAGATTAGGATTAGGATGCTTTAAAGATATTTCACGCTTTAACAGAGAAAGAGAAACTGATGGGGCTGGTGTTGCATCAGAGGCTCAGAAACAGGAAACGCCAGGAGAGCACTGGGTTAAAGGGAAGAAAGGAAGAATCCGGTTCTAACTTGTGTTTAAATCAATGCCTAGTAAATGGAAAAAAAAAGAAAAGATTAAACACAGATAACACTAGTAAAAACACGAGATCCTGCTGTTTGTCTGAGATCAGAGATTATTATTCTTCGAGTATTTGGACTGGATTCAGGGAGGCTTTGTCTGCTGTAAAAAAAGTTAACTAAGTTAATATCTTTACCACCAGAGCAGATCGTCTAAATACAACCGTACACATGGATTTATTTGCTACACTGTAAAAAACATAAAAAAAATAAAATAAATAAACTTGACCGGAAAACTCTGTTAGCTGTGGTTACCAGAGAATTCTTGTAAAAAATACAGCAGCACAACAGATAACTTTACTGACAATCTATGAAAATATTTTTAACATTGTATGAAAACTTGGCTGAATGACAGTAAAAAACTTAAGTCTACAAAAGAAATCTTCATTTTGCATAACTGTGTTTAATATAAATAAACTATTTTTTGTAATTTTTACATGTAATAATTGCTTATTGTGCATCAATAAATAATAAAACTAAATGATTCAAACTGGCAAAACGACAGTAAAACTGCATTTTAGCTTTCAAATTTTTTTAAAGAAAGTTTAACAGCAGCCCACACTCTCGAAGTCTTTAACGTTCTCCTTGGAGACAATCAGGTGATGCCACGTTCCAGGTCAGATCTGTGGAGTAAGCAGATGCATGATGCATGTTTGTTGGTTATTTCAATAAAAACAGCTCTAATTGAATAAATGTAAGATAAGTTTTATACCAAACTGTGGAACATTTCTGCGAAGAAAGAACATCTTCATGAAACAAGAAGGTGGTGGACCCTCTACCAGAAAAGGTTACATAAAGCACCTTTCTAAGACTTTGAAACAAAAATGACATATTGTGCCTTAATAACCATAATACACATTGTGAATTTAACAAAGCGAAAACTAACAAAGAGTCCTTAGAGACCATATTTATGCTTAAACCCACTCGTGATCAGAGAGTTCCTGTATCAGGGTGAGAACTCAAGGGTTCACAGTGAGACACAGACAGTTTTATTCTCGACTTTGGATCCTTTTTATGGGTTTATGGAGAAAAAAGCACAGTGGCTCAGTGGTAAATGTAAAGTAGATAAGATGTTGATAAATGGTTGACATATGTTAGTAGCCAATGTCATTGACGGTTCATCAAATATAAACGTAGATAATGTTCAAACAATATTTTTAAACTCAGTCGTCCAAATAATGTGCACCCGCCCAACATTGTTTTTTACCCTTAAAAAAATTCGGGTTACACAGCCACAAAAGGTGAGTTACCTTTGAGCATTATCTGCCTCAGATCCTTTAGAAAAACAAAAGTTAAAAACACATTTTTTTGTCTTTTTATAAGGAACCTCTAACATTTTTCACCTGCGTGGTGAAACTCAGTAGAAACTCTTGTTGGTTCCTCAGTTCGAAGCAACCGGAAGCCGCACAGAACATCAACATATTTGCACTTTAACAGAAGTTTCTTGAAGATAATCAGCGCCTTCATCAGAGTTTCCCACCACAGAATCTTCAAGAAGAGGCCTCCAGTGAAAACAAGCAAGTCTAAAAAATACTGTATATTCAAATATTTTTAAGTGGCTTTAATCCTGTTCTTTTGGACATAAAGCTTGTTTTTTATTTTTAAAAAATCCCAGTGCAATACTGTTTTCCCACTCCATTTTGTTCTTAGACAAGCCTTTGACATTTTAAGTTTTTTTGCTCCAGAACTGTCTGAAGTGAAACCTCAAATTTCAGTTAAAATTTACCAGATGTTGTAATAAACTTAATCATATTTTTCAGCTTTTTGTTCTGTTAATTCCAACATAAAATGAGGACAAACATTAGTTTTTAGCAGTCCTTAAAAGCCTTTTATGTGAAACTTACACCAGGTTTCTTTCTAAAGTTGAACCCAAAGTTCGTAGTGTGCCTCAATGTGAACTTTAAAACCGCGAGCGTAGTCTGTAGGAAGTCTTTATTGCCATATGACGATGTTTATTAATGACCTGACGTTGGCTGGAGTCGGGAGGACCATGTTGCTAATGCTATTCGCTGGCACGCGGCTCGCTCCATGGCACGGCGCACAAAGGCGGCCTGGTGGACATCCATATTAACGACGCTGCGGCCTGTGTTCTGCTGCCATGGGCCCAGACTCCGAGGGCCTTTATCTGCAGCTCGTCCAACACACGTCCAAAAAAAACAATGTCTTCAGACGGACTCCAGACGTTTGGGTTCACTTCAGACGCAGAGACCGAGGGAAAGGTGAGGCTTTGAACAACAACAAAGAGCTTTCTGGACCGTTCTATTCCTGTTCAGGTTTATTTAAGGCTCTTAAGCTTTTCTAAAATAGGATAACATACAACAGATCATAAAAATCATATAACAAGTAAAAATTCAGTGATTACTACAAATGTAAAACAGAAAATAAAAGCAAATTGTGCAGTGAAATCTTTAAGAAAGACATGCATAATTTCAAAATAAAAGCCTTTCTTCACTGTGTAGTAAAATAAATAGACATTTTTATTTGACCAAATACTAAGAGTTTGGTTAAACGTATGTTCAAAGTTTTGCTTTGCATTTCTAAAACTGCATTATCTGTGTCTGAGCTGAAATGTAAATCTCAATGAAATCCTTTTCTAAGCAACATCAATAAAATAGTGGACAATTTTGAGTCATTAAATAAATAAACTAGTTTTCATGTAAGTTTTAGGTTGAATAAAGTACCATCAGTGGAAATGAAGTTAGTTTCCCACAAAACAGTGATTGTCACAAAACTCAAAAGCTCCAAAGATTTAGTTTGAGTTGTAAAATCCCACACCTCCTAAATTGACTGGATCCAGCACCTTTTTTTTCTTTTTACAGTAACAGTTCATGTGGCCTATAAATCGGAATAATTCAGGTTGCAGAAATAACTCACTAGTTTGTCAAAAGGACATTGTTTAGATCCAAAAAGCTATGATGCAGTCTTATATATATAACCCCACCTGCAGCTGTTTCTTCCCTGTGTTCACAGAATACATTTTCAAGTTTGCTGCTGGTGTTGCTTATGGCGGCAAAATCAGGACGTGAGAACCAGGTAAACGAGCATGTTATGTCTTGTCCCCTGAAGCAGCAGGAGTTTAAATCCCAAAACCTTCTCATTAAATGACTGTACAGGCTTCGTGAGGCATTGTGCACATCAGGCTGCTGCTGATGATTCTATGGGTCAGAAAATGATTTACTTGGACCACTGCAGTGTTGGGAAAGTTCACTTTCTACAAGAATTAGTTCAAAGTTCAGGTCACACATTTTAAAATGAACTAGTTCAGTTTATATTTCAAAGTTCAAAATTTTGAACTAAGTTCACAGTTCCAAAAATGAACTATTTCTTAGTTCTTTTTTTCCATATGTTGCTGCGAGCTATTATTTTTCAAAATTATTGCCACAGCCCATATACAGTAGAATCACAGACAGCAATTATTTTATCAGTTTTAACAATAATGAAGCTATGTGTCAGATTTCATCTTCATGTCCAGTTTTGAATCCTTATCCAACAGGGTTTACATTAGCATTGAGGGGACACTGTTGCTTTAATGCTTGTTGCTGTCCATTCACTCCACAGTCCGCACTAGTAGCAGCTGCTGGTTTCAACCCTAGATTCTCAAAAACATGAGGAAAAACGTGCTGCTTGAATGGTCTTTTTTAATGAATTATTAAAAGAAAAACAGAACAGTAATCATTAAGGTGCAATCATACAATTCTTTTAAATGGTCATACGCCTTGTTACGTGCTGCTGTCGCCTCTGCTTATTTTTTTTTTTTTGATGACGCGTCACGCATGCGGCGGACGGCGGTGCGACACTTGTGGCTGGTGTTGCCAGATTTGGTGTTTTTCCGCTACATATTGAGACTCGTTTGTGGTGTGTTTTAGCCGGGTTTTCGTCTGGAAGGCTCTATAGAAATCTGGCACCCTTTTTAACGAAGTTAACCTGAGAGAGCGTGCCGTTCACTGACACCAGAATGAACGAGTTCACAGTTACGTTCATCAGGCAGTAATACCGCACGTTCAGTTCACGTTTGCCCAAAATATGAACGCGTTCAGGCACAACACTGGACCACTGAAACCTAACCTTTCAAAGACAACTTGAAATATTCATTCTGTGAAATCTACATGGACGCAAGAAAAGGGGACTAAAACAGCTGATTCCCTGTTACATTTTCATTTATCTGACGCTATTCTCCAGTGTTACAGCTGGAACACCACTGGAGGCAAGGAGGGTTAAGTGTCTTGCCCAAGGACACAACGACACTTATGAACTGTGGAAAGCGGGAATTGAACCAACAACCTTCCGGTCATAGGACGACCACTCTACATTTACATTTATTCATTTAGCTGACGCTTTTATCTAAAGTGACTTACATTGTTCTACAGTAATTACCAGTGTTACAGCCACTGGAGGCAAGGTGGGTTAAGTGTCTTGCCCAAGGACACAACGACAGTATGAACTGTGGGGAGAGCGGGAATTGCACCACCTACCTACCTGAAAGACGACTGCTCTAGCAGTGAGTGAAATAATGTTTTATACTCTAGCTAGTCGATAGATGTTTTTTCCGGATTTATTTGGCCGAAGTCAGCTTCCCGCTTGACCAATACAGATTAGCTAATCTACCGCGCTATAGCTGGGCTCGATAGCTCGCTCCGCAAACTTATTTTTACCCAGTACCTACTGCTTGGCTACTGTCAGCATCCCGCTAACTAATGATATCATATTCAGATTATTGTCCGTAACTCGCTCCGCTATGTCAGGTTCTAGAATCCCAACAGTTACGTACAATACAGCTGTCTGTCTGAGCACCGGCCAGTGGGAGAAAGAGACAAAAGACAACACGCTGGTTTCGTGGTTCTGTTCTCTCCCTCTCAAAGCTTTATTGTGAACGCACAGTTTATATACAATGGCAGTGTGACTTTACATGGTAATGGTGCATCTCCCAATCCCAGAATACATTCAGAATGTAACTAAAAAAAGGAAAAAGACAGATGTTTCTTGTGCAGCAAAGCAGTGTGTCCATATATGGAAGTCCATATGGCTCAAAGCATCCTGTCCACCCAAAGAGGCACAAAGCTATGTACAATGTCCTACAATGGGTAGTCTAACTAAAGCCCTTAATAACTACAATGAAGTCATAAGCACTCCAAAACTCATCTACAAACTAGGTTAAAAAAGGATACAAACTATATTAAAAAGGATATCATTCCAATATATGATTAAAATAACATTTTACTTATAGCATTCCACCCTTTGATTCTATAAAAGAATCACCTTACAAAAATACTCGGACCAAGGGAATCTCACAGTTGTTGATGGACCTGTACAGGCCGTCACCCAAACCTGATCCTTTCCCTGTTCACATAGTCAATAATGTTGGAAAAGGTTATATATCAAGATCCTCAGAAAAAGCATATAATCCTATTTTTTCCTCATCGTCATTTTCTGAATTTGGTGATTCATCCAAAAGTAGTGTAGGATAAAAATTGGTAGAATGTACAAGCAATATGTTTTCCATCCGTCGTTGAATACATCCTATTATGCATGGAACACACATACAGAATAACAACATTAAAATAATTACACTTGCCATAGGCACCAGAATTAAAGTAACTATACCTGAAAATCGTCCAAAAGTGTTATTTACCCATTGGTCAAACCAGCCTTTACTTAGCAAGAGAAACATTTGACATGTCAGATACTTGTTTTATATTGGTGCAACACCCTTCATCTGCATTGATGAAAGTACACAGACCTCCTCTGTCAGCCAGCAAAATATCCAGTGCTTGTCTATTCTCTAGCACCGTTCTAGTGACATCTGTAAGTTTTTGTTCAATTGCTAGCAACGATTTAGCAGTAGAATTGACCATTCTCTGTTGAGTATAATAAAGATAATTAATCCATTTGCTGTGTTTAGACGATGTTACTGCTGATAAAAACGGTATTGCAGCAAGTAAAGACCATCCATTAGGGTCTCTAATGGCCTGAAATTCAGGAGGCACACCCATTGGTATCCCAAAACTGTTATCCTCAGCTCCTCTCTTATTCCTTTTTTTCAAATCCTCCTCTTTAGTGATGACTGTAATTCTTTCAGCAAGCATAACTACTGCACACTCCTCATCTACTCCTGGTCTGTTTCTTAATGTTGCTGTGTTACCACATGCAAAGAAAATGTCTGGAGTCCAGTTCAGTCTGCTAATGATTTCTCCCAACCACCTTCCTCTACCTGAGTCATCAGTAGTTCCCATCCACTGAACACACTTTATACGGTAACTGAAAGGTAGCCTTGCTCGCCCTGAACCCACCCTTATACAGGAGAACTCAGCAGCCTTCGCTGCGGGGCACTCTCGAACCGGAGGGTCTAATTGAAGCTCCTTGTGTGTGTAACGTGGTTTAGGACACTTTGACTCCCACAGGTGATTCATGTAGGCAAAGTGTCTGTTAATCATTGACAGAAAAATGCAATCTATTAAACAAATATTGCTGGCAACGATAGGATAGAATTTGCCAACGTGCAGTAAAAAGGTTCCCATTTCAGTTAGATATACTTTAGTTTCTAAACCAGCTTGGTTAATAACGATATAAGTATCACAAGTTTCTTTTTTTATTTACAGCTACTCCTACAGCCATATACTTTTGTCTTGGTACCACACATATTACACAATCCTCTGGTTTCACCCCTAGAGGTCGAACTATGTTGGTTAGTGTTTTATTCCTCTAGATTCAAAAGTTAGTATGTCCAGGTTTTCTTCCTCTTCTGGTTCTGCTGGCTGTACTGTAGCAGGACGTATTGGAACAATAGATGGTAGTGTCTGATATATAGGGTTGGCTGAGGGAGGAGTCTTGGTAATTTTACTAATTTCCTTTAAGTTGCCACAATCGTATTTGGGTTTTGACAAAGCATAACCTAAAGAAAATGTTACACATTTACAATATATGTTACCATGTTGTGGTCTACCAGGCCAGTTACAATGCAATGAAACCTCTGTGTTATTCTGATGTTGGCCCTGTACCGCGCTGTAAACAGAACATACTTGGGATGCTACTCCAAACTGTGGCACATAGGTAACAATGTTCTTTACCTCTTTTCCACATGGCTCAAATTCTAAAGCAAAACTACTAATGTGTCCCACCTTGGTTTTACAGTTGCAAATTATTTCATCACCTTGTAGTGTGTAGCCCACGTGAATAATGCCTTCTGTTCCCCTTACAACGTTTCCCTTTATACTCAAAGCACCATGAATTTCCAGTAATATTATACAAATCATAAAAGAAAAAAACATCTTGTAAATATTTTGTCACACTATGTACACTGTAAGCCTTGAATAACTTATCTCAGTCTTTGTAGTCGTATTTTCCAGGGAGCGCTCCTTCAGTCAGTCGAGTTCTCGTCCTTTGAGACAATGTCCGTGTCCGTGTCTTTGTCCTTGTCCTTGGTGGTACTGTCTTTAGTTGGTCCGTCAGCTAGCTTGTCAACGATCGCCTTTTTTATGTGGTGGTGATGGATCCAAGTTGCTCTCTCGCCCACTTTGACTGCTGTTGGTGATGTTAGCAGAACCTGGTAAGGGCCCTCGAACCTTGGCTCCAACAAATTTTTCCATCTCCACCTCTTTATCCACACATAGTCGCCTGGCACCAGGTTGTGTAGTGGTCAAGCCTGGGCAAAAGAAAAGAATTCTGCCAGCAACGTATTGTATTTTCCAATTTGTACTTCATACCTTAGTTGTTAAAGGTTAGTTGTTAGTGTGATTAGTTGTTAGCACATATTTAGTTTCTTGGCATGCACTTGATTCAATAAAATCCATCATTCAGTGATGAACTGGTCCTTGAGCTCTTTTTGTTACAACTTACTCTGCGCAGTTTCTACGTTGTGCCTGGCACACATACAACACTTAAAACAGACTTAATACATACAACACTTAACCCAGACTTAATACACACACTACGTAATACGGACTTCATACATACTTCTGCCACTATCTGCTGTATCCTGGGCAGTGCCAAACTCCTCTAATAAGATTTACCATTTTATTTTGTCCATCATGGTCTTTATGTGCTATTTCTGCAGCAATTCTATACCAGGCTCGTGGTAAACATGGTTTTCCATTAGATGTCCATATACCATTAACTTGGGTAGCGTAGTTTTTCCATCTGGAAAGTTCAGTTTTTTCTGCTTGATTTTGAATGTCCTCTATTGAAGTTTTAAAATAGTCTTGTATAGACACATTGTTTACACTCTCAACATTTATTTTTGTTTTACTTTCAGCTGCTTTTTTGGCCTCGGCATCTGCCTTTGCATTGCCAAGACTTTCTAGGTAATTTTTCGTATGGGCTTTACATTTTACCACTGCTATTTTTTTTAGGTAAAAGTATTGCTTCCAGTAATCTCCGAACCTGTTCACTGTTAGAGATTTGTTTATCCATGGCCGTTAGAAAATTTCTTTGTTGCCACAGTGCTCCAAAATCATGTACTACTCCAAATGCATATCTACTATCTGTGTAGATAGTTACTTCCTGTTCCTTGTGCAATTCACAAGCTGTTGTTAACGCATGAAGCTCAGCTTTTTGTGCTGACCAATGTTGTGGCAATACTCCAGATTCTAAAATTGTTTCAGCCGTTACCACAGCATACCCCACCTCCATTCCACCCTTTAGGTCTCTTTTAGCACACCCGTCCACAAATACTATACTTCCTGTATTAAGAGGAATGTCAATAAGATCTCGTCTTGGAGTAAGAACCTCTCTAACAACTTCCTGACAGTCGTGTGTGTCTGTGTCATCTGATGGAAATGGAAATAATGTTGCTGGGTTTAGCTTGGTGCACGTCTTTATTGTCAGCATAGGGTCTCCAAACAAACATGTCTCGTATTTCAAATACCTTTGAGTAGTGAGGTGTGTCAAATGTTGGTCTTGAAGAAGCATTTGTATTTGATGGTTACACCATACTGTCAAAGGTGAAAATCTCACCCACTCCCGGACTGCTAAAACTGCTTCATACATTCTACAATGCTCTGTACACAGGTTGGATATGCACGTTCAACATAATCAAGTCTTTTACTAATATAGCCCACTGGCTTCTGCAATCCTCCTCTAGTCTGGGTTAGTACTGCTCTCATGTAGCCATCTGAAGAATCAACAAACAACTCATAAGGTTTATTACCGTCAAACCACCCCAGTGCTGGACTATTCATAATACTGTCTTTCGCCTTTTCAAACTGTTCCCTTGCCTCTTCAGTCCACTGCACTGTGTCTGTGTTCTTCATGTCATGTATTAGCAGATCTCTAAATGTTCCTTCCATGTTTGCAAAACTGGGAATACATGCTCTACAGTATGAGCAAATTCTAATGAAACTTAACAAATCTTTACAAATCTTTTTTAGTCTTTGGTAAAGGTGTGTTACGAACTGCCTGCTTTCTGTCACCTGTCAGTCGTCTTCCTTCCTGAGAAATTATCTGTCCCAGATATGTCACTTCCTGTTGACATATAATTAGCTTGTCCTTATTTACTCTGTGGTTGTTAACTGCCAAGTATTTAAGGAGCTCTAATGTGCCGCATCTGCACTCGTCTTTGTCTTCTGCACATATTAACAGATCATCAACATACTGCAGTACTGTAATGTCAGTGTCAGTCTCAAATTCACTTAATTGTTTATCTAAAACTGCATGAAAAACAGCGGGGCTGTCCACGAATCTTTGAGGCAAAGAAGTCCATGTGAACTTTGACCCCCCCAATGTGAAAACAAACCATGGCTGTGTCTTCATGTATTGGTACTGAAAAAAATGCATTAGCCAAATCAATTGTTGAAAACCACTTATGTGTTGGTTTTATCTTTGTCCAAATGGTATGTGGATTGGCTACAACCGATGGAATTGGTTTAGTGAGTGCATTTATTGCCCTTAGATCATGAATGAACCTCCATCTGACCATTGTCCCTTTTTTCTTGATTGGACAAATTGGTGTGTTTGCACCTTCTTTGTTGTATGGAATAATCACACCAGCTTTTAAATAATCGTTGAGACAGCTCAATGCCCCTTCCTGCGCCTCTTGTGAGATTGGGTACTGTCTAAGTTGAGGTTTAGTGTTTGTGTTTGTAGTGATGCGGTAGGGAGATACATTTAGCCTTCCCACGTCCGTTGGACCTTTTGACCAAAGTATGTCTGGTATCTGTTCTAAGTCAGCTGCGATTGACTCTGATATCATCATACATTCCTCCACAGACTCTCTCATCCATCTTAAACACTGACCACATTTGCCACAAACTTATTTCATACACCTCCAGAGTTGGATTAAACCTTACTTTATCCCCAACAGTAACCCACCCTGACTTGGCGTCATTGAGAAATATCATAGTCAGAAAAGATTGTAGGTCTTTCCACTCATCTGTATCATCTCTGGCAATAGAAACATGTGGTGTGTGTCCCGTAAACAGATGCATTTGTTCAGAGTGTAACTCTACTGAGCATACGGCTCTAGTCTTACTACAGTATAAACTTTTTACCATTAAGGTGTTGTGTGCGTCTTTAATCTGTTTGTAAAAGTCTTCTTCATAATTGTCATCAGGTCCCTGTGACACATGCAACGTACAATGTAATTCTTCTGCTGTCATGAAGTGTCTTGACTGAGTAGTGTATTGTCGGGCTGCAAAGTCTGCACTGATCTTTTCCAATATTCCATCTTCTTTTCTTAAACCTATTCTCTGTCTGTGCCTGCGGTGGCTGTAGGTCTCGTCTTGGATCCTGTATATAAAACACTTGCTGTGTCTCTTTTTTAGCCTTCTTTTCCTTTTCTGTCCTGGCTAAATACTCCTCCCAATGCTGAGCCTGAGTTATTAACTCATCCCACCCCATAGTTTTCCAGCCAACCTTGTATCATTTGATTAAAATCTGAGTTTCTGAGTTTAATCTGTTTAATCCAAGCGCTACAACGGCTGCCTCAAATGGTCCTATAGGGCTAGACCCAAACTTACCCTTTTCCTGTTCTGTCTGTTGCTCATATGCTTTAAGGAATTTAGCCAAAAACAAAGGTGCACTCTCTTCAGGACCCTGAGTCATTTGCATTACATTTTAAAGACCTGAATAGTTACCCCAAACCTCCTTAGCAAAAAGAACTATTGCATTTACCATGTCTTGGTAGTCGTCATCTCTGTCCCACTGTACTTCTTTAGAAACCACTTTTTCTATAGTTCTACTCTCATCAAACAACTTGTCCCATTTATAAGCTTCATCTTTACTAATCATGCACAACAATTTTCTGCATTCTTCACCAGTCGGCCTCCACTGTTTACACAATGAGATCCAATTTTTTTCAAAAGCATGCGTACCATTTCTGGGGTCAGGAACACATCCAGCTGCCTGTTTCATTTCTGTCCTGTCCCATGGTCTGAAAACCTGTTGTATACCATCTCCTCCTGCAACCTGATACATAGGAAACTCCCCACTGGGCTGCACCAACATTTGCTCAATCAATCTAACTGGTGTCTGAGCTGTAACTGGTTTTGTCAAAGGTGACAGTCCTGTCGAGTCAGTACAATGGTGTGCAATGGAGGATAGAGTGCTGCTGCTATAGGTGGCTTTCTAGGTGTTAAAATGATTACATTTGTTTTTGATTTCAGTCAGATTTGGTCCTATTGTTTTCTTTTATTACTTTTATTCAATCTAAGGTTTTGCTTCTTGGTCCTACTGTTTTAAGCAAATCTTCTATTGTTCATTTTTACATTTTTTACATACTTTTATGCTAAAATTGTTCATTTTTTATTTTTAGGCCATATAATCTTGTAACAGTTTTCCATATTTAGTCTTAATTGTTGTAGTAACTGTTGAACATTTAAACTAACCCCCATCTGGAAATCCCAACTTTTCACCCTGTATATGAACATTTTTAGTTAAGCCTGGATATTAATTTTCCATACTTTCACATAATGCAGAACGCGGTTTAGCTTTATGTTTAGCTATATCTAAACCCATTTTAGTTTAATTTTTAAAGGTTGGCACTCACCCGGACACCATGAGAAGTGTAGTTCGATCTCAGGGACTCCAGGAGCTTCACCTCGGGCCTCCAGACTGGCAAGGAAGTCTCTGTCCCACCTCTTCTCCCCGGCTGCTGTCTGTCTATGCTGCCGGAAGGCTTGATGAGTTGCGCGCTAGGTGGGGCTTTGAGTTCGTTGTCCAGCCCGTGGTCCGATGATGCCGCTCTGGATCCCACTTCTGGCACCAATGAAATAATGTTTTATACTCTAGCTAGTCGATAGATGTTTTTTCCGGATTTATTTGGCCGAAGTCAGCTTCCCGCTTGACCAATACAGATTAGCTAATCTACCGCGCTATAGCTGGGCTCGATAGCTCGCTCCGCAAACTTATTTTTACCCAGTACCTACTGCTTGGCTACTGTCAGCATCCCGCTAACTAATGATATCATATTCAGATTATTGTCCGTAACTCGCTCCGCTATGTCAGGTTCTAGAATCCCAACAGTTACGTACAATACAGCTGTCTGTCTGAGCACCGGCCAGTGGGAGAAAGAGACAAAAGACACCACACTGGTTTCGTGGTTCTGTTCTCTCCCTCTCAAAGCTTTATTGTGAACGCACAGTTTATATACAATGGCAGTGTGACTTTACATGGTAATGGTGCATCTCCCAATCCCAGAATACATTCAGAATGTAACTAAAAAAAGGAAAAAGACAGATGTTTCTTGTGCAGCAAAGCAGTGTGTCCATATATGGAAGTCCATATGGCTCAAAGCATCCTGTCCACCCAAAGAGGCACAAAGCTATGTACAATGTCCTACAATGGGTAGTCTAACTAAAGCCCTTAATAACTACAATGAAGTCATAAGCACTCCAAAACTCATCTACAAACTAGGTTAAAAAAGGATACAAACTATATTAAAAAGGATATCATTCCAATATATGATTAAAATAACATTTTACTTATAGCATTCCACCCTTTGATTCTATAAAAGAATCACCTTACAAAAATACTCGGACCAAGGGAATCTCACAGTTGTTGATGGACCTGTACAGGCCGTCACCCAAACCTGATCCTTTCCCTGTTCACATAGTCAATAATGTTGGAAAAGGTTATATATCAAGATCCTCAGAAAAAGCATATAATCCTATTTTTTCCTCATCGTCATTTTCTGAATTTGGTGATTCATCCAAAAGTAGTGTAGGATAAAAATTGGTAGAATGTACAAGCAATATGTTTTCCATCCGTCGTTGAATACATCCTATTATGCATGGAACACACATACAGAATAACAACATTAAAATAATTACACTTGCCATAGGCACCAGAATTAAAGTAACTATACCTGAAAATCGTCCAAAAGTGTTATTTACCCATTGGTCAAACCAGCCTTTACTTAGCAAGAGAAACATTTGACATGTCAGATACTTGTTTTATATTGGTGCAACACCCTTCATCTGCATTGATGAAAGTACACAGACCTCCTCTGTCAGCCAGCAAAATATCCAGTGCTTGTCTATTCTCTAGCACCGTTCTAGTGACATCTGTAAGTTTTTGTTCAATTGCTAGCAACGATTTAGCAGTAGAATTGACCATTCTCTGTTGAGTATAATAAAGATAATTAATCCATTTGCTGTGTTTAGACGATGTTACTGCTGATAAAAACGGTATTGCAGCAAGTAAAGACCATCCATTAGGGTCTCTAATGGCCTGAAATTCAGGAGGCACACCCATTGGTATCCCAAAACTGTTATCCTCAGCTCCTCTCTTATTCCTTTTTTTCAAATCCTCCTCTTTAGTGATGACTGTAATTCTTTCAGCAAGCATAACTACTGCACACTCCTCATCTACTCCTGGTCTGTTTCTTAATGTTGCTGTGTTACCACATGCAAAGAAAATGTCTGGAGTCCAGTTCAGTCTGCTAATGATTTCTCCCAACCACCTTCCTCTACCTGAGTCATCAGTAGTTCCCATCCACTGAACACACTTTATACGGTAACTGAAAGGTAGCCTTGCTCGCCCTGAACCCACCCTTATACAGGAGAACTCAGCAGCCTTCGCTGCGGGGCACTCTCGAACCGGAGGGTCTAATTGAAGCTCCTTGTGTGTGTAACGTGGTTTAGGACACTTTGACTCCCACAGGTGATTCATGTAGGCAAAGTGTCTGTTAATCATTGACAGAAAAATGCAATCTATTAAACAAATATTGCTGGCAACGATAGGATAGAATTTGCCAACGTGCAGTAAAAAGGTTCCCATTTCAGTTAGATATACTTTAGTTTCTAAACCAGCTTGGTTAATAACGATATAAGTATCACAAGTTTCTTTTTTTATTTACAGCTACTCCTACAGCCATATACTTTTGTCTTGGTACCACACATATTACACAATCCTCTGGTTTCACCCCTAGAGGTCGAACTATGTTGGTTAGTGTTTTATTCCTCTAGATTCAAAAGTTAGTATGTCCAGGTTTTCTTCCTCTTCTGGTTCTGCTGGCTGTACTGTAGCAGGACGTATTGGAACAATAGATGGTAGTGTCTGATATATAGGGTTGGCTGAGGGAGGAGTCTTGGTAATTTTACTAATTTCCTTTAAGTTGCCACAATCGTATTTGGGTTTTGACAAAGCATAACCTAAAGAAAATGTTACACATTTACAATATATGTTACCATGTTGTGGTCTACCAGGCCAGTTACAATGCAATGAAACCTCTGTGTTATTCTGATGTTGGCCCTGTACCGCTGTAAACAGAACATACTTGGGATGCTACTCCAAACTGTGGCACATAGGTAACAATGTTCTTTACCTCTTTTCCACATGGCTCAAATTCTAAAGCAAAACTACTAATGTGTCCCACCTTGGTTTTACAGTTGCAAATTATTTCATCACCTTGTAGTGTGTAGCCCACGTGAATAATGCCTTCTGTTCCCCTTACAACGTTTCCCTTTATACTCAAAGCACCATGAATTTCCAGTAATATTATACAAATCATAAAAGAAAAAAACATCTTGTAAATATTTTGTCACACTATGTACACTGTAAGCCTTGAATAACTTATCTCAGTCTTTGTAGTCGTATTTTCCAGGGAGCGCTCCTTCAGTCAGTCGAGTTCTCGTCCTTTGAGACAATGTCCGTGTCCGTGTCTTTGTCCTTGTCCTTGGTGGTACTGTCTTTAGTTGGTCCGTCAGCTAGCTTGTCAACGATCGCCTTTTTTATGTGGTGGTGATGGATCCAAGTTGCTCTCTCGCCCACTTTGACTGCTGTTGGTGATGTTAGCAGAACCTGGTAAGGGCCCTCGAACCTTGGCTCCAACAAATTTTTCCATCTCCACCTCTTTATCCACACATAGTCGCCTGGCACCAGGTTGTGTAGTGGTCAAGCCTGGGCAAAAGAAAAGAATTCTGCCAGCAACGTATTGTATTTTCCAATTTGTACTTCATACCTTAGTTGTTAAAGGTTAGTTGTTAGTGTGATTAGTTGTTAGCACATATTTAGTTTCTTGGCATGCACTTGATTCAATAAAATCCATCATTCAGTGATGAACTGGTCCTTGAGCTCTTTTTGTTACAACTTACTCTGCGCAGTTTCTACGTTGTGCCTGGCACACATACAACACTTAAAACAGACTTAATACATACAACACTTAACCCAGACTTAATACACACACTACGTAATACGGACTTCATACATACTTCTGCCACTATCTGCTGTATCCTGGGCAGTGCCAAACTCCTCTAATAAGATTTACCATTTTATTTTGTCCATCATGGTCTTTATGTGCTATTTCTGCAGCAATTCTATACCAGGCTCGTGGTAAACATGGTTTTCCATTAGATGTCCATATACCATTAACTTGGGTAGCGTAGTTTTTCCATCTGGAAAGTTCAGTTTTTTCTGCTTGATTTTGAATGTCCTCTATTGAAGTTTTAAAATAGTCTTGTATAGACACATTGTTTACACTCTCAACATTTATTTTTGTTTTACTTTCAGCTGCTTTTTTGGCCTCGGCATCTGCCTTTGCATTGCCAAGACTTTCTAGGTAATTTTTCGTATGGGCTTTACATTTTACCACTGCTATTTTTTTTAGGTAAAAGTATTGCTTCCAGTAATCTCCGAACCTGTTCACTGTTAGAGATTTGTTTATCCATGGCCGTTAGAAAATTTCTTTGTTGCCACAGTGCTCCAAAATCATGTACTACTCCAAATGCATATCTACTATCTGTGTAGATAGTTACTTCCTGTTCCTTGTGCAATTCACAAGCTGTTGTTAACGCATGAAGCTCAGCTTTTTGTGCTGACCAATGTTGTGGCAATACTCCAGATTCTAAAATTGTTTCAGCCGTTACCACAGCATACCCCACCTCCATTCCACCCTTTAGGTCTCTTTTAGCACACCCGTCCACAAATACTATACTTCCTGTATTAAGAGGAATGTCAATAAGATCTCGTCTTGGAGTAAGAACCTCTCTAACAACTTCCTGACAGTCGTGTGTGTCTGTGTCATCTGATGGAAATGGAAATAATGTTGCTGGGTTTAGCTTGGTGCACGTCTTTATTGTCAGCATAGGGTCTCCAAACAAACATGTCTCGTATTTCAAATACCTTTGAGTAGTGAGGTGTGTCAAATGTTGGTCTTGAAGAAGCATTTGTATTTGATGGTTACACCATACTGTCAAAGGTGAAAATCTCACCCACTCCCGGACTGCTAAAACTGCTTCATACATTCTACAATGCTCTGTACACAGGTTGGATATGCACGTTCAACATAATCAAGTCTTTTACTAATATAGCCCACTGGCTTCTGCAATCCTCCTCTAGTCTGGGTTAGTACTGCTCTCATGTAGCCATCTGAAGAATCAACAAACAACTCATAAGGTTTATTACCGTCAAACCACCCCAGTGCTGGACTATTCATAATACTGTCTTTCGCCTTTTCAAACTGTTCCCTTGCCTCTTCAGTCCACTGCACTGTGTCTGTGTTCTTCATGTCATGTATTAGCAGATCTCTAAATGTTCCTTCCATGTTTGCAAAACTGGGAATACATGCTCTACAGTATGAGCAAATTCTAATGAAACTTAACAAATCTTTACAAATCTTTTTTAGTCTTTGGTAAAGGTGTGTTACGAACTGCCTGCTTTCTGTCACCTGTCAGTCGTCTTCCTTCCTGAGAAATTATCTGTCCCAGATATGTCACTTCCTGTTGACATATAATTAGCTTGTCCTTATTTACTCTGTGGTTGTTAACTGCCAAGTATTTAAGGAGCTCTAATGTGCCGCATCTGCACTCGTCTTTGTCTTCTGCACATATTAACAGATCATCAACATACTGCAGTACTGTAATGTCAGTGTCAGTCTCAAATTCACTTAATTGTTTATCTAAAACTGCATGAAAAACAGCGGGGCTGTCCACGAATCTTTGAGGCAAAGAAGTCCATGTGAACTTTGACCCCCCCAATGTGAAAACAAACCATGGCTGTGTCTTCATGTATTGGTACTGAAAAAAATGCATTAGCCAAATCAATTGTTGAAAACCACTTATGTGTTGGTTTTATCTTTGTCCAAATGGTATGTGGATTGGCTACAACCGATGGAATTGGTTTAGTGAGTGCATTTATTGCCCTTAGATCATGAATGAACCTCCATCTGACCATTGTCCCTTTTTTCTTGATTGGACAAATTGGTGTGTTTGCACCTTCTTTGTTGTATGGAATAATCACACCAGCTTTTAAATAATCGTTGAGACAGCTCAATGCCCCTTCCTGCGCCTCTTGTGAGATTGGGTACTGTCTAAGTTGAGGTTTAGTGTTTGTGTTTGTAGTGATGCGGTAGGGAGATACATTTAGCCTTCCCACGTCCGTTGGACCTTTTGACCAAAGTATGTCTGGTATCTGTTCTAAGTCAGCTGCGATTGACTCTGATATCATCATACATTCCTCCACAGACTCTCTCATCCATCTTAAACACTGACCACATTTGCCACAAACTTATTTCATACACCTCCAGAGTTGGATTAAACCTTACTTTATCCCCAACAGTAACCCACCCTGACTTGGCGTCATTGAGAAATATCATAGTCAGAAAAGATTGTAGGTCTTTCCACTCATCTGTATCATCTCTGGCAATAGAAACATGTGGTGTGTGTCCCGTAAACAGATGCATTTGTTCAGAGTGTAACTCTACTGAGCATACGGCTCTAGTCTTACTACAGTATAAACTTTTTACCATTAAGGTGTTGTGTGCGTCTTTAATCTGTTTGTAAAAGTCTTCTTCATAATTGTCATCAGGTCCCTGTGACACATGCAACGTACAATGTAATTCTTCTGCTGTCATGAAGTGTCTTGACTGAGTAGTGTATTGTCGGGCTGCAAAGTCTGCACTGATCTTTTCCAATATTCCATCTTCTTTTCTTAAACCTATTCTCTGTCTGTGCCTGCGGTGGCTGTAGGTCTCGTCTTGGATCCTGTATATAAAACACTTGCTGTGTCTCTTTTTTAGCCTTCTTTTCCTTTTCTGTCCTGGCTAAATACTCCTCCCAATGCTGAGCCTGAGTTATTAACTCATCCCACCCCATAGTTTTCCAGCCAACCTTGTATCATTTGATTAAAATCTGAGTTTCTGAGTTTAATCTGTTTAATCCAAGCGCTACAACGGCTGCCTCAAATGGTCCTATAGGGCTAGACCCAAACTTACCCTTTTCCTGTTCTGTCTGTTGCTCATATGCTTTAAGGAATTTAGCCAAAAACAAAGGTGCACTCTCTTCAGGACCCTGAGTCATTTGCATTACATTTTAAAGACCTGAATAGTTACCCCAAACCTCCTTAGCAAAAAGAACTATTGCATTTACCATGTCTTGGTAGTCGTCATCTCTGTCCCACTGTACTTCTTTAGAAACCACTTTTTCTATAGTTCTACTCTCATCAAACAACTTGTCCCATTTATAAGCTTCATCTTTACTAATCATGCACAACAATTTTCTGCATTCTTCACCAGTCGGCCTCCACTGTTTACACAATGAGATCCAATTTTTTCAAAAGCATGCGTACCATTTCTGGGGTCAGGAACACATCCAGCTGCCTGTTTCATTTCTGTCCTGTCCCATGGTCTGAAAACCTGTTGTATACCATCTCCTCCTGCAACCTGATACATAGGAAACTCCCCACTGGGCTGCACCAACATTTGCTCAATCAATCTAACTGGTGTCTGAGCTGTAACTGGTTTTGTCAAAGGTGACAGTCCTGTCGAGTCAGTACAATGGTGTGCAATGGAGGATAGAGTGCTGCTGCTATAGGTGGCTTTCTAGGTGTTAAAATGATTACATTTGTTTTTGATTTCAGTCAGATTTGGTCCTATTGTTTTCTTTTATTACTTTTATTCAATCTAAGGTTTTGCTTCTTGGTCCTACTGTTTTAAGCAAATCTTCTATTGTTCATTTTTACATTTTTTACATACTTTTATGCTAAAATTGTTCATTTTTTATTTTTAGGCCATATAATCTTGTAACAGTTTTCCATATTTAGTCTTAATTGTTGTAGTAACTGTTGAACATTTAAACTAACCCCCATCTGGAAATCCCAACTTTTCACCCTGTATATGAACATTTTTAGTTAAGCCTGGATATTAATTTTCCATACTTTCACATAATGCAGAACGCGGTTTAGCTTTATGTTTAGCTATATCTAAACCCATTTTAGTTTTAATTTTTAAAGGTTGGCACTTACCCGGACACAATGAGAAGTGTAGTTCGATCTCAGGGACTCCAGGAGCTTCACCTCGGGCCTCCAGACTGGCAAGGAAGTCTCGGTCCCACCTCTTCTCCCCGGCTGCTGTCTGTCTGTGCTGCTGGAAGGCTTGATGAGTTGCGCTAGGTGGGGCTTTGAGTTCGTTGTCCAGCCCGTGGTCCGATGATGCCGCTCTGGATCCCACTTCTGACACCAATGAAATAATGTTTTATACTCTAGCTAGTCGACAGATGTTTTTTCCGGATTTATTCGGCCGAAGTCAGCTTCCCGCTTGACCAATACAGATTAGCTAATCTACCGAGCTATAGCTGGGCTCGATAGTCCGCTCCGCAAACTTATTTTACCCAGTACCTACTGCTTGGCTACTGTCAGCATCCCGCTAACTAATGATATCATATTCAGATTATTGTCCGTAACTCGCTCCGCTATGTCAGGTTCTAGAATCCCAACAGTTACGTACAATACAGCTGTCTGTCTGAGCACCGGCCAGTGGGAGAAAGAGACAAAAGACACCACACTGGTTTCGTGGTTCTGTTCTCTCCCTCTCAAAGCTTTATTGTGAACGCACAGTTTATATACAATGGCAGTGTGACTTTACATGGTAATGGTGCATCTCCCAATCCCAGAATACATTCAGAATGTAACTAAAAAAAGAAAAAAGACAGATGTTTCTTGTGCAGCAAAGCAGTGTGTCCATATATGGAAGTCCATATGGCTCAAAGCATCCTGTCCATCCAAAGAGGCACAAAGCTATGTACAATGTCCTACAATGGGTAGTCTAACTAAAGCCCTTAATAACTACAATGAAGTCATAAGCACTCCAAAACTCATCTACAAACTAGGTTAAAAAGGATACAAACTATATTAAAAAGGATATCATTCCAATATATGATTAAAATAACATTTTACTTATAGCAGTGAGCTACTGCTTCCACTCTACCTTTAAAGTCTACTGCATTCATTAATTATTTTTGTTATTTTGTTATAAATATAATATGCATTCAGAATATCTCCGGTTGTTTCTTTAAATGGCTGTGACTTGGCGAGCCTGTCGGCCAAGCTGACCTTCGACATTAAAGTCCAGTGTAACCTCTGCTCTCAGCAGAAGAGTGCAAACCCTAAAATATGACACCATCCGAGCCCTTACATCCCTCTGTGGTTGAGATAAACACAGAGTGAAGCAGATAAAGGTAAAGATCTTTGTGTTTATGTGTTTGTCTGATCGCGGCTGACGCTCAATATCCCTTTGAACGGAGCTGAATTCACTGGAGACAATCGATCTGCGAGAAACACAGCAAGGCCACAGAGGGACGGCTGCAGGGAAATGAATCATCTGCAGATACAAAGACACCTGAATACAACCTGACAGAGATTTAAAAACTAAAGGAACTACTCCCGAATGATTCATTACTTAGAGACCGAACCGTCTCTGGAGGAAAATTACTGCTATAGTCAGTTCTGTTTGTGGCTTTATTCTTCTGAGAGCAAGAACACATTGTTGTGAAGAGGTCAATCTGCAGCAGAATCACTGTGGTTTCGTCAAAAAGTCGGCAGATTACCCAATTTTTTTTTTAGTTTGTAACAGGAATCATCTGTGAAAAGATTGAGCCCTTAAGACGTCCACTTGGCTTTATTAAGGATTTTAACAAATGGGAATGATCAGCCCAAAGCGGGAGTTTGGCCAATCACAGCTCGCTTCAAGAAAAAGAAGCGCTCCCATTGGTTGACACTGATGTCAACAACAAAGGACAAAGGAAATAACTGCGGCAGTAGGTCATACAGTTCATACTGCCATTGTGTCCTTGGGCACTAAACCCTTCTTGCCTCCAGTGGTGTTCTGTAACACTGGTAAAGCACTTTGAGTGCCTACTAAGTGGAAAATATTAATAATAAAGAAAAACAACTAAGTTATTCTGTTGCAAAATAAAAAAGACAAACATTTGAGAAAAGGGCAGAAAATCAAACACAGATAAATGTTGCCAATGCTTTGACGCAATGTTTCAGAAGTTAGAGATAGTAACAGGAAAACTCAACTTTTTTGTAGAAAAAAGTTTTTCTAGTTTTTTTAAAGGTTACTCAGCTGCTGTTGGTGGGGAAGTTGTTGGGCTCTTTTATAAAGTATTCTTTCCTAAAACTTATTTTTAAATGTAAGCTACACGATTCAGAAATAACAATCCCATGGTTTCACGAAAAGGGGCACTTCATGTGGCGACTGTAGAGCGGCCAAAGGTGGGTGTTTAGTCAGAGCAGAGGTAAAGGGCACAGCTCTGGAACACCACACCTGCTGAACTGAAAGCCCTCACAGATCTGAGACGTTTAATCCAAAAATAAAAAAACGTCAGGTCTGTGACACGACAGCCACATTTTAGAGTTTTAATGGAAATACTATGTATTTTATTAACTGTTTGTTGAGTTTCAGGGACCAGGTCTGCATTAGCGCTCAGCTCAACGGCCTCCGCAGCGATTACACTTAAACTATTAAATAAAACTATAAATAAAAAAATAGACTGACGGCAGAAAGAAGATTGGGTAGTAGGGGTAAGAAACAATGTCAAAATAGCACAAGAAAGACAGAAAACAAAGCAAAAAAATTGCAAAAACTAAAGAAATAAATAAGATCATTAAATTAGTTATGAAACATTTTGTCTTTTGAAATACAAAAAAAGGTTTGGATAACACTTTTGTCTAAATAAACATCTATTTCAAGTAAAGCCCACCCAAAAAAATCCCATCGCTCTATTTGACAAAGACAGAGTGAATATAAAAGTAATTTAATCAAAATAATAGCACTTTGAAAGGGTTAAGGGTTGACTTTAATCTAATGTCGTCTTTTTCTTGTCATATCTCGTACATCATTTCTGCTAATGTCTCAGAAAAACTGAAATAAACTCATCTCTATGAAAGCGCGTGAAGCCCGTTTAAACCCGTCAGCTGTCATAATCTCCTGCTGTCGGACCGGATCGATGTGGAGGCAGTGTCGGAGATGGATGGAGCTGTCCAAAGGTTAAAGTGGGAGGGGTTTGTAGAAGTACGACTCTGTGTTTTGTGATTGATCTTGTGTCGAGTCGTATCAGCGCTGCGCTCGGTCTCCTGTCGCCGGATAACAGTCCTGGAAGGTTTTTAAATATCAACGCAGTCGGAGAGAGGTCAAGGGAAATGCTTCAGTCCATATCTGGCTCTGTGTCATGGAGCTTTACATTTTATGCATTGGATTGTATTGAGTTAATTGAGTGCATATTGATATAATAGACATTTTTACATTGGATTAGAGTTTTTTTAATTGTTTTTTTTACTTCATATTATATTTGCCCCTAAACACAAAAAAATACACCAGGTTTTGCAACAAAAAAAGCAGTCTGTCATTCATTTATTTAAATTAAAATCATGACCTGGAAAATGGACCATTTAAAGAATAAATAAATAAACCATTTGTCATGTTCAAATTAATTGTGATGTATTTTTGGTTCAAAAGTTGACACGTACCTGAGATATAATAATATACATGAAACTTTTTCTTTTGCAATAAAAAATTATAAAGAAAGCAGATTCAGAACAGAAATATGCTAAAAAGATCATTTAGGATGTGTCAGACACTGCAGACACAACACACAGAGCAGACACTGCAGACGCAACACACAGAGCAGACACTGCAGACGCAACACACAGAGCAGACACTGCAGACGCAACACACAGAGCAGACTCTGCAGACACAACACACAGAGCAGACACTGCAGACGCAACACACAGAGCAGACACTGCAGACGCAACACACAGAGCAGACACTGCAGACGCAACACACAGAGCAGACACTGCAGACGCAACACACAGAGCAGACACTGCAGACGCAACACACAGAGCAGACTCGCCGCACAAAGCAGACACTGCAGACACAACACACAGAGCAGACACTGCAGACGCAACACACAGAGCAGACACTGCAGACGCAACACACAGAGCAGACACTGCAGACGCAACACACAGAGCAGACACTGCAGATGCAACCCACACATAGCAGACAATGCAGACACTGCAGACACAACACACAGAGCAGACACTGCAGACGCAACACACAGAGCAGACACTGCAGACACAACACACAGAGCAGACACTGCAGACACAACACACAGAGCAGACTCGCCGAACAAAGCAGACACTGCAGACGCAACACACAGAGCAGACACTGCAGACACAACACACAGAGCAGACACTGCAGACACAACACACAGAGCAGACTCGCCGAACAAAGCAGACACTGCAGACGCAACACACAGAGCAGACACTGCAGATGCAACCCACACATAGCAGACAATGCAGACACTGCAGACACAACACACAGAGCAGACACTGCAGACGCAACACACAGAGCAGACTCGCCGCACAAAGCAGACACTGCAGACGCAACACACAGAGCAGACTCGCCGCACAAAGCAGACACTGCAGACACAACACACAGAGCAGACACTGACAAGACATTTATTTTTGTATAGCCCAATATCACAACAACAGCCGCCTCAAAGGGCTTAACAGACTGTACTAGACAACATCCCCTGTCCTTAGACCCTCCATCAGGGGGAGGAAAAACTCTAAAAAAAACCCAGCCGGGAAAAAAAGAGAAACCTCAGGGAGAACCACAGAAGGAGGGTCCACTCCCAGAATTGGGCCTAAAAGTTATCTACATGGTTTGTTTAGGACAAAGAAATATGATAAACACAATATGAAATGTTACCTTCAGAGAAATACAACAAAAAAAGCAGTTGCCACAGACTCTTCTTCCTCTCAGCTTCCGTAGCTGTTTTTAAACCAAAAACATAATTATCTCAAGTTTATTTCAATACTCTATATTTTACTTTTTGTATGTTCTGTTCTTTACGTACATTTGTCTAGTTTAGTAATACTTGTGCGTTTTTACGTACTTTTACGCTACATTATACTCTGTTTTATATTGGCTCTATTCTTTCTTATTTATTTGAAGCTAAACTGAAAACATAATGTGGTAAAAGGCAACTCCAGTCTCAGTAAAAGAAGATACAGACTCAACGCATTAGGTTTTGGCTATTTTTTTGAAAAGTTAATTAATTTTTTAAGTTCCAAAGAAACGAAAGGCCCCCACTTAACATTCACAGTTTCAAATATTAAGTGCAGACCTCTGTGGTTTACAACACCTTCATCTAAATTACCATTTATTTTGGAGGAAACACAATAAACACATCACAGTTTGCTCCATTAGACAAAGGCAGCGTTCGAACCGAGGTGTGAATGAGCCTGTTTGACAGCTTTTAAATTCACACTCCGCCAAAAACAGACAACATGAACCGGATTTAATTATTTAATTACAACCCTTCTGAAGAAAACTTCAGGAAAAACCTCGATAAAAGTCATGAGAAATCACTAAAGTTCGATTTTAATTAATTGGCAGAGAGTTGTTTCTTCATTAGGGGTGTGATACGTTTCATCTGGCAAGGACTAAATTTGGAAAAGCTCCTCACAAATGTTGATATCGTGATAATTTTCAGTCCTCCACAGAAGCTGCTGATCCAGATGGCTCGGTTGCAATTACCGAACAAACTCGATGTGATTCATCCGCCGCGTGCTATTTCCAGCTGCTGCTCGCGCTCACACCTTTTTCCACCGATACTTACCCAGCCCTGTTTGCTCCTGACTCACCAATCAGCTTTATTCTTTCTTTACTCAGAAAGAAAACTCAACACAATGTGACAAATGTAACCTTTTCTCAAAGGAAGTGTAGTGCTATGAGACATTTCTGCAAATCTAAGGCACATGGAATAGTGCCGACTTTTGAAATTGGTGTGGATATAATTGTTTGGTGTTGAGGTTTTCTTTATAGAGAAAAGAGAAGGAAGCAAGTTGAGGAAACACAACACCAGAAAAGATCCCGTCTTTCTCACTGATGGAGACCATCTTATCTGGCGACACAGTCACGCCCTGTCCCGGTATCCGCCCTTGAGTCCCTCAGTGGCACGTTCTCGGTGACGGGTGCGAGTGCGTCCCAATTGTCCAGAGTGAACGCCCCGCCCCTTTCATGACCCTGACGCACACTATTATTAAGAGCGGGTTTTTCCCACTATTCCTCTGTTTTTGTGACTTTTCAATCAAAAAGGCCAAAAACTAGCCCAATCAAGTGCAGCAACATTAACTTAATGAAGAAGTGGGAGATGTCCCTAAGTACCAAATATGTATCTTGTTATAATAGATTAAATTTTTTGATTGTGAAATACTCCAACAACCATGCCACGCTCAAAATTACTTAAATCACCATTCTTTCCCGTTCTGACATTCAGTTTGGAGTTTAGGAGATTGTCTTGACCAGGACCACACCCCTAAATGCACCGAAGCTACTGTCATGTGATTGGTTGATTAGATTCTTGCATTAATGAGAAATTGAACAGGTGTTGCTAATAATCCTTTAGGTGAGTGTACAATGAGCTTCTATTCACCAGTGTCACAGCTGGAACACCACTGGAGGCAAGGTGGGTTAAGTGTCTTGCCCAAGGACACAACAACACAGTATGAACTGTGGGGAGAACGAGAATCGAACCACCTACCTTCCGGTTGAAGGACGACCGCTCCACCACTGAGCCACTGCGCCCCAATATTTAAACTGACACACTTAAAAAAATACATTGTGCATTATTTAGACAATAAAAAAAACAAGGTCTGATGAAATTTGCTGTTAAAGTCTGGTCTACATAGAAGTCTTCTTTGGTTTCTCTGCTTTTTATTTCGATAATGATTATATGCTGTATATTTATCATAATTTCCAATAACAATTTTGTGTAACGCTAGATCAGTGCCGTACGGATGCACGTTGATTCTGCATGCTTGGTCCCCTGCACACTTCCACCTGGTGCACCCTTCCACCTGGTGCACCCTTCCACCTGGTGCACACTTCCACCTGGTACACACTTCCACCTGGTACACACTTCCACCTGGTGCACCCTTCCACCTGGTGCACCCTTCCACCTGGTGCATCCTTTCACCTGGTGCACACTTTCACCTGGTGCACCCTTCCCCCTGGTGCACACTTCCACCTGGTGCACACTTCCACCTGGTGCACCCTTCCACCTGGTGCACACTTCCACCTGGTGCACCCTTCCACCTGGTGCATCCTTTCACCTGGTGCACACTTTCACCTGGTGCACACTTCCACCTGGTGCACACTTCCACCTGGTGCACCCTTCCACCTGGTGCACACTTCCACCTGGTGCACACTTCCACCTGGTGCACACTTCCACCTGGTGCACCAGGGGGAAGGGTGCACCAGGTGTGGGCTTTGGGACAAGGCCTCAGTGACACTGTCGGGTCACATAACAATTTATCAGGTGACCTTCTTCAGTGACCTTCCAGCCATTTCCTGTTCTGTAACTTTCCACCTGATAATGGTTTTTGGTCAAACACCAAAACGTCTCAACCTTGAGGCTTCACAGCACCGCTAACTCCAAGGAATTACAGAAAATTATTGATATTATGGAGTATACTCAGCAGAAAAAAAAAATCTGTAAAAAGATTTCTGTGAGGGCTACGAGGTCTCGAAGTCAACAGCACCAGGTTTAGTTCTAGACAGGTTTAGAACACATGCACAATGTATTTTTTAAGTGTGTCAGTTTAAATATTGGGGCGCAGTGGCTCAGTGGTAGAGCGGCCGTCCTTCAACCGGAAGGTAGTAGGTTTGATTCCCGCTCTCCCCACAGTTCATACTGTCGTTGTGTCCTTGGGCAAGACACTTAACCCACCTTGCCTCCAGTGGCTGTAGCACTGGTGTATGAATGTGTGTGACTGTGGAAGTGTTGGTGGAGGTAGGAGAAGGTTGAGCGCCGTTTGTGTGGCAGCCCCCCCCCTCTGTCTGCCCCAGGAGTGGATGTGTGTGAATGGGGTGAGTGGAAGCACCATGTAAAGTGCTTTGGGTGCCTGAGAAGGGTGCAGGAAAGCGCTATATAAATGCATGCCATTTACCATTTACCATAATAGGACTCAACACACAAGATGTTTTCTGAATCACAGTCTAAAAAGATGGAGGCAACCGGATCAAAAGGCCTGAGTAAAAAACCTTCAGGGTCGGTAACAGAAACTCCGATTGTAGAAGAAGACTCTGGCAGTGAAGCCAGAGTATGTTTACTGTATTTTTTTTTTTTAATAAGAGCCAAATGCAATAATACCGAGTTCATCCGGGACTGAAACCTATCTTTGTTTGTCTGTATGTTTGTAGAGATTGTCAGATCATCAATCAGCAATTAATAATAAAAAACCCAGTGTGGCGTGTAGTTTCTGAAGGTGGTGTCCCTCCTCCATCAATGATAAAATGAATCATGTGGGTTCTCCCTGTGCCCAGCTTCCTCCAATCCTAAGACATGTATGTATCGGTGAAGGTTTGAGTAGTTTGTCTGTCAGTGCCTGTCTCTAAGCGTTAGCCCTGTGATTTCAGTAAAAAAAGGGAGCATGTGAGACAAACTCCATCCCAGGGACCTTCAGAGGAAACGTGGTAGACTTAAGGGAGTCTAAGTCTCTTTCCTTTTTATCCATTAATATTCCACGTCTGAACATTTTTCTCCAAAAGTCACATCGATGCACTTGATCTGGGAGACTGCGTTGGACAAATTAGACCAAAACGAGCTGCAGAATCATAATTAATAAATCCTGGGGCCCGCTTTGGGATTTGTCTGTGCTGTCTGGAGCCATGTGTAGTGTAATCGCAGCGCTGTTAGCTAATGATAACTGATGGTTTACGGCTGACGGGCGAAGCTAATGGGGAGCGGGCTAATTGTGGTCGTGTGGTCACGGCTGTAAGGACTGTCTCTGCCAGCAGAAAAAAAAACTCACTTTATTCTTAAATTACAAGCCCCTCTGTGCCGACGTGCCTGTCCTATTATGTGCTAATTAGCAGCCGCTTGGGACGCTTTAGCTAACGAGCATCGGATAATTTTAACCCTCTGTTTTGCTGCAAAGAGATGCAGCGAGTTTGAGCATATGGCCAGGCTTATATAAAACACACACACACACACACACACACACTCAGAGGCACACACATACACATTCTTGTACATTAGTGGCTTCCCAGCATGCACCAGCTTAGCCGCCGCTGTGCTAATTGGCTTGATGTGGCTCTGAAAATAGTATCTGTACAATCCCCTGTCTGCCTTCAGAAAAGATCGTGCCCTTTCAATTCACAGTCCCAGCAGGCTGTCAATAGGAAATGGCTGCAAATAAAAGGCTGGGGTTTTAAAGCAGGATTTCTCCTTATTGTCCCAACATTTGAGGCGTTTCTTGGTTGTTATTTTCAGGGCCACATCTTTAGTGTTTATTTACACTCCTTCCTCTCAGCTGGCACATCTTTCTTCTCACTTCTCCCCAGTGGTTTGCAGGCGTTAGTGAGACTCACTTTGTGGAAACAGCAGAGGCTTGTCGTGGTAATGTAGCTTTCACATCAGAACGTGAGCCTCATTAGTAAAACACCTGGAGACTGGAGCCGTGAGATGACACTGTGTTGTTATGAATATGTGGCATTATTTTTACAACAAGTGGCTGGGTTTATGAAGATGTTCACTAAAGTTGTGACAGGTGTTAGATTAGGTTCTTTTTAGTCTGGTGTCAGAGAGATGAGTTCTCAAAGAATGATAAATTTAATATCTCAAAACTTAACAATGGAACGGTTTGAAGAAGAGCTTGTATATAAAGATGGATCGAGGGTTAATTATCAAACAAAGCCCGGTTAAACATGTGTCCTGTTACAAAAAAAAAACAATAAAAATAAAAATAAAAAAATGATAATAATAATAATAATAATAATAATAATAATAATAATAATAATAATAATAATAATAAATAATGGATTAAATTTATGAAGGACCTAAAAGAGCAGTAGCATCATTTGTCCAGTATTTGTAACTTTTGGAGTAAGTTTTATGAACGTTGCGATGGCCTTGGTCATGTGCAGCACTGATGCGAGGTCTGGACAGTGCTTTTGCAAATGTGTTTTAGAGGTAGTATCAGGAACTAATATCACTGTAAAAAGTCTAAACTTATAACAGTGAGATTTATTTACAGATGAAACAAAGTCTGGTACTAGGCCCAGGTAAATATTGATCTGGAGATGGACAAGGCTTTGTATTTTATTTGTATAAAAATACATACTAATACAAATACTTTGGTCACATATTTACACAATTCTTACACATTTAAACCATTTCTACACCAGGATTAAACACCTGAAAATACAATATAGCCTTATACATGAGTTAAATCAAACAAAAAACATAACTGGGAAAATAAAATCTATAGATTGGGTTAAAATAAGATTTTAGAATTTTTATATGACTCGACATATTGATCAATATAACACCTGTATAAGCTTTTTAACAGATTGTACCGGATTTCATCTTAGTTTATTGTAAAAACAATTATTTGTGGAAGAAAAAACAAATAACTTTATGATGCCATCTAGTTTTTTTGGTGAAGGGTTTATCAGTTAATCAGAAACAGAAAACATTGGCCAAACAAATGCTAAAGAAAGGAGCGCTCACCGGCTTGTCATGTGACGTTTCAGGAAGTCGAACAGCTGCTGATTAAGTGTATTTTCAGCTGAATATGTCTTTTAACAGAGAAACGGTTCAAAAAAGATAAGCATCAACAGAGAAAGAAGTGGCAATCATGTAATGTTTAATGAGGAGATGACTGACGCTAAAGTCGCAGCTAAGCTAAGCTAATGCTAAACTTTAAACTTTGGTGTATGGAATTAGTATTTTGTTGAGAAAAAATGGTACACAGTGCTTTTTTTTTTTTTTTTTTTTAAAGATGCCATTCTTAAAATTAAATCTGAAACACTGACTAAAGAAAGCCAGAGCACCAGCAGTGGTCCTTGTACCACGAGAAACACCACAGCAGCAGGACCCACACGGCAACATATCAAGTCAAAAAACTCCTCAAGAAGACCACAACTTCTTTCTTTCAAATCTGAGGAGTTTTCTGGTGTATTGGAAATAGATCATTTAAACCTTAAATTCAACACTTCACAGAAAAGCTCATTAAATCTGTTTATGGATTTGTGACAAGGATATGCAGGACATGCTTTCTACCAAGTTTTCCCAAGACATTTGAACATTTTCCATGACTATATTCAAGACTCAAACAACTGAGCCATAACTGCAGTGGAGCTGTCTGTCAGGAAAAGTATATATTTCATTTGGTAAACAGGAGCCGTGGAGACTGTCAGGCTGAACAGCTGGGGCCTGTTTTTCCCGTCAATCAACGCCGTCCCGCCTCTAATCGTGCAGAACTGTAGTCTTCATTCATGGCACTCACATAAATGAGCCCCACTCGGCTGCTTACAGTTGTCATCAAGGAAAGGTAAGCTCTTAAATGTCACTTACACAAAGAAAAGTTCTGTTTAATACCCAGATTATGAAGATATAAAGCATAATAATGTGTTTGTATTTAATGAAGGAGCTAACATGGTCAGTCTTCGTCAGTGACAAAACCTGCCAAGCCTGATGTCCATCTAAAAAGTCACATAGTAAAGAATAAAAAGACTTAAAATCAAACAAATTTAAGATACGCAGTTGACTTAGTGACATAAAAGATGAGAATAGCTCTTTTCTTTTTCAATCTTTTTGATAATGAAGCTTGGAAAAATGAAATGTTATGTTCAAATCCTTTCAAATCAGCACAGATGCTGAAGAAGATGATAAAGAAATTTGATCTGTCATAATATGCTACTTTCCATTAATTGTTATGTTATTGTTGTTAATGTTACAATAGAGCAGGAGCATAATTTACAAAAGTATTTATGATATATCATTCGCACAAACCATATATTTACATTTACATTTATTAATTTAGCTGCTTTCATTCGAAGCGACGTACATGAAGCTTCTATTCACCAGCTGGAACACCACTGGAGCCAAGGGTTACGTGTCTTGCCCAAGGACACAACGACAGTGTGAACCTTCAGGTTACAGGACGACCGCTCTACCTCTGAGCCGCTGCGCCCCCTTTATATATCATCAAAACCTTCCCCCGAATGTTGTTTGTGCGAATGATGCATTACAAATCATGCATTATGTACTTGCAAATACAGTATCTCCACGTTAATTAGAAAAACTGTCATTGTGTGGAGACAATGTAAGACATTCACATGAAAGTTTCTGTCCAAAGGGATGATGCAGAATTCAACAGGTACAATATTTAAAAATGGTGTCAGGGTCATGATCAGTCGGGATGAGTCAGGATACAAGGATTCTAAAAATACAAGAAAAAAAGTGATTAAATAAGGCTGCAACAAGAACAAGATTTGATACTTCCTGTTTTTTGGACTCAATGTAATCAAACCAATCGGCAAAATGTAATTATATACATAATACTCCGACCACATTTGTAAGTTCACAAACTCACCAAAATCCTTCTTGTACTGCTCCGGGTTTGAACCAATGTCGTTGCACTGACAGTCGTAGGCTTCTTACAATTTAATGATGAAGCAACCATTTTACAGTCAAGATGAACAACAGGGCTTTTTGGGCTTGGGTCTATAGTTTAATTTTGACAGAGGTTTGTAAGATGGTCAAATCTGCTCAATTAAAAACAAAGGAGGTTGTAGGTTAGATTCCTGGGCCAGACTCCAGCCACGTGTAATTCTATCAGAGGTACACAGCTACAAATTATTAAAAGAAAATACTAATCAAAGAGCAAGTAAAAATAAAAAAAAACAAGAATAACAGTGGCTTAGAAGGTGGAGCAGGTTGCCCAATAGCCACAAGGTTGTTGGTTAAATGCCTATTTTCTTCAGTTCCTCTGTTGTTGAACCCTGCCTTGGCTCCATTAATGAGGCCGTGCTTAAAAACCCCACCTGATCCTTCATGGAACAAGAATATCAAGTTGATAATGAACGTGACGTGTGTAATATTAACTTCTCGTGAAGCAAAAAGACAAAGAACTGTGGAGCTGCTCTCTGTTCAGCATAAACCTTTAACTGTGGACCTAAAACCTGGATCTGCAGTTTCATGACTGAGCTGTGGACAATAGTCAAATGTGTCAAGAGTCACAAAGACAGAGAGAATAAAGCAGCATGAGCCATGGGGAAGGTCACACACCTGTTTGTTTTTTTCATCTCTGTTCAGTGGATTACTGTCTGTGTGGAGGCAGTCGCTGCAGCTATTGTTATTCTCATCCTTTTCTTAAAGCTTTTTGTCCATTCTGTCATATTCAACAAACCCACACAGAAACAGGAACACAAAAGTTTATTATCCAAGAATTAAAAAGGGCCATGTTGACGCCAAAAATCATTGACAGTGGATTTGTTTTAGTAAATTCAGCAATCAGCAAAAAAACACACTGGATTTGCTTTTTAACATTGCTGTTCAGGGAATTTTTGATTTGTAAAGGAAATAAAAACAGGCATTGACACTAGACACTAAACAGAGGCTAACACTGCCCTGTAACATTCATTTTCTAACATTTTCCTTGGTATGTTTTGACCAGAGTGGCAAGAAAAGAGTTCAAAATAAAAAAACACACAGGGTTCATACACTTTTCTGCAATAATGTTCTGTAACTTCCTCAAATGTCCTTCATAAATTTAGTATATCAATTATGAGGTGTGGTTATTGAGGTTTTAATGTCTAAGACAGTATATTAAAAAAATCTTATCAAAACACCTTGATAATGTTAAAAGTTTCGGAGGTAGAACTGTTGCTTTTGCCTCTAAATAAAAAGTTTAAAACCTTAAAGAAACCTTAAGAAAACTGTGTTTTTAACTCTACACTCAGAGGAAATGATATATAGCATAATAAATCTGTTGGTCATGTATTATTATTATTATTATTATTAGTATTATTATTATGTTGGACCCAAAAGTCTCCAATGTCAGATACAAAAACCGACTTAAATACAAAGGCATGAAGTGTATTGTCCTTAAAGTTAAATGTGTTTTTTATGACACTGAGAAAATGTAACTTAGTCAGGTTTGAAGCCAGGTTGCTGTACATCATGTGATTTACTGAGTCACTTATTTAATATTTTATTAAAACTGCAACTGGAACCATGATCCTGACCTCATTGACCTCTGCAATAGTCCAACGAAAGAACGTTTCAGCTGCGTTTGTCAAGAGTAATGGTGGTTATCTGTTTGGACCAGTGCATACCTTCTTCTGTGTCCTGTGCTTAAATTACACAATCATTCACTTTGTCAATTTATATTTGGGTATTTCCTCAAACGCAGCAGTTGTTTTTGGACCGTCCTGGCTGATTGTGAGAATGACATAAAAGGTACATAAAAAGTAGGTAACTATGGAAACATACAGTATACTGATCAAACAAGCCTTGCTCCAGGGGTCAAAGAGTCTGTTGTGTTCTAATGTGACCTGCTGAATGTCTGAATGCTGTATCCCGACAGCGAGAGTGCGACGTAGTGACATCATTAGTGACGGCCCCAGAGCTGCTCCTCTGATCCAGAGTTTATTTAACGGGAGCGAGTCTGAGGTCAGCGTGAGGTCGAGATCAGAAGGTCACTAATCAAAGAAAACCTGCTCACTGCACTTTACTCTGACCTCTGACCCCTGACTGTACAGCCGCTGAAGGACATTTGAGTGCTCTTTATGTTTATATCCTTTGTTTGTGAATAAATACAAGTCAGTTGTTGAGTTTTGCTGAAAGCTCCACTTGACCTTTTGACCCTGACCTTCTGCTGGTGATGGGAAACACACAGGGATTTTAGCTCACCATTACAAGTGTCTGCATCTGGTTAAGCATAAAATATACCTAAATCTTTTACTTTTTTATAATCATGCAAAACTTCTGTACATTATGGGACGAGTCATCCTCAGGTTAAAATACTGAGGCGTTCCCAAAACAAAAGACCGCGGTGCCTTCTCCTGATCAGACATGAACAGCTCCTGAACAGAGCTGACAACATAAAGACATACACTTGTTAGATTTTACTATGGGACGTTCCTCTACAGATGGACAATAGAGAGAATCCTCAGCAGCACAAGAAGAACATGCAAAAGAAAAAAGCAAACCCATGAAAATCATTCTGTGAGGCAAGAGAACATAGAGCTTTGCCACTATGCACTCCTATTATAAACCTCAATTCTTTTTTGTCATTGTTAAAAATATCAAGATTTCATCAGGCAGCATCCACAGAAGTCAAAGAATTATACTGTAGAGCAAAATAATAAGTGCAAACAGATTAAACTGTGAAAATCGAGAGAGCTGCTGTGTCTATGTGCGCCGCCATCTTGGATTCACAGCACCACATGATGATTATTAAACTTATTAACCTTTGATAATTCTCATGTCCTTCCTGTTTTCCATTTATGGCGGTGGTGGGCTCTTTTGTCTTTATCTTGCTAATGTGTTTTTCTTCTCACTAAAAACCAAGAAAGAACAAACCTCAATATTAAAAGTAACATAAATACACCATGTAACTGGGATTTAAAGAGTCATGACATAAAAAGCCCAAAAGCCCCAAAAAATGGAACATCTTTACAAATGAAAAGTCTTTTTAAAAAAATGACTTTGGGCTGAAACTGAGCAAAAGTCACAGTGATCGATGGCAATTCCTTTTGGCAGAACTTTTCAAATCTAAACGACATTTGCTGGAGACGGTCTGCATGCATCATTTGTGTCCCGATAGAGCTTAATTAATAAAAAGATTAGATTGTGTGCGATGCTTTTTCTCCTCCTGCGAGTTTTCCCCCTTTGGACTTCTTCTGTTGCTTTTCTGATCTGCAGCGGCTTGACAACCTTTTGCTCATCCGAGGAAAATCCCATTAGGTGGCGTTAGGACATGAGTAATGGCAGCTCTCTGCTCAAGCGGCTCAGATAGAAGCAGACGAATGCCTCGCCGTTTCTCGCAGACACACACTCGGCTCCTCTTTACTTTTAGTTTTCTGTGAGATTCGAGCCTCGGGCCAAAAAGACACGGAGAGAGACGCGGACGCTGCATCAAATCTGAACAGCGCCAAGGAACAAGCGGTCATTGATTTCAACAAAAGCAGTGTCTCTCAAACTGTGCTCGACCCTCCACAGCTGCAGGCCACACTGACTTTAACACTCAGTGGATTTTAAATCAAGAATAAGTGAAAGGATTTATGACACCGTGGCCTTCACTTTAGATGAAATGTTAAATGTAGTTAACGTTGTATCAAACACAGAAAAGAAAATCTATTTGAGCACATTTAAGTCTGTGAGGAACTGGCCAAAGTGTCGACGTTAGAAACAAAGAAATGTAAACCAAAATACAAAGAGCTATAGAAAACTCAAATAACTCAAAACCAGTTTACCCTCAACCACAGGGTTTATCCCATGACATCAAAATGGCTGCATAAAAGACACACCTCCTTTGTTCAAATCATGAGGTGCTACAGGTGTGAGCACGCTATTTAGATGATAAATGTGTGATAACTTCTGTAAGAGCCATTTTGTTGGTCATTTGTAAGTTTGCACCTCCAGCCACTAAGTGGCGCTCTATGGTTCATTGGGAGAATTATTAAATGACCCCAAAGACAGCCTGAAGTGCTGCAAAGTGGAGGCAAACCGAGCCTAGAGAATCTATAAAACCAGGGCTTTTCTCAGTGCCACTGTGTTTAGCGAGTGCATTAGCTGCAGTGGATTCCTGTCTAAACTCTGCAGTTATCTTCTGCCTTGTTAACTTCAGACTTCTAACCCAGACTGGGATTGTCTTTAACCAGATGAGCGCTCGGTCTGCGGTAGGTTCAACTAGCTTCATCAAACAGGGCCTGGACTGGATCCGATCCACAAGAGAAAAAAAGAGTGAACATTAGCAGAAGCTCGAGACCAAAGGGTGCACGCATCGTCGCGCTATATGTTTATGAAACAATGAATTTTAAGTTTAACAGCAGCATCTTTGATCCTGTTGGAATAATGCATGCAGGTGATTGAGGACATATTGTTGTTTACATCCTATGTACCTTGTGTTTTTTTTAAAAGCAGCTCCGACAGATGATAAAACCTTTGTAAACGAAGGCGGCGGTTGTCAGCGTCAGAAGAAGGAAGTTTGAAATCCGTCTCTCTCTGTGTTTTTTGTGTTTGTAGTCGGATTCGTGTGGGACAATGTGATTAAAGCGGCTGGTTGACTTAATTCAGATCGAAAGCTGGGCTACATTTGCTCATCATTCTCTTTGAAGCTGCTGCCTACCTGCTTCTTCCTCCAAGAGTCGACGTTATATCACATAAAAGCCTGCCATTCTCTCATTACCTTTGCAATTATTTTAGTGGCTGTCAAAAAGTACAGCCCTAATTCCAATCAGAAAAGAGGAAAAATGCTATTGTTTGATCGGATTTTGATCTGGTACGTGTTCAAACGGCTAGATTTTACTGCACTGCTTATAATGCTTTCAAAGGAGTCTTTCATCCGAGAGAAGTTTTTTGACATAATTCTCAAGTCGAGCTGACTGGTTGCATGGTGCCGTGTCAAAAAAGGTAAAGCACATTAGGAAAAGAGAGCAAAGTCGACGTTTACAATAAGAAATATCCATCAAGAAACAGCTTTTTTAATCCTGTCGAGTCATGAAAGCAACTGGAGAGAAAGGAGCTGACATTTCCAGCTCTGATTAATTAACCGAATTCAGAAATCTTTATTTTTCACATAAACTTGAAAAAAGGAGTGAATACTTTGTTGGGAATTATTCTACGGTTTCTGAAAAGGGTAGAATAAACTCAGAAGTCAGAAGAACAGTGTAACATTTATCAAAGTTTGAAATTATTTGGAGGTAATTGTTGGGCTTTTGAACGAGAAACCGAGCTCTTATGGTCAAGTGAAAAAGACACTGTGGGCACATTATTTAAAAAGTCTAAAAACCTTTCGCTTCCCTTGTGGCCTTTTTAATGGTATTTTCAATGTAAAAAGAAAAGATGCCGATTGTGTCAAGCAGTCAAAATTAGGATTTCTGCTTCTTTAATGTAAAAGATGCTACTCCCATTGTACGTCCCCTTAAAGTTTTACTCCAGAATACGTCCTGGACAATCTGTTGATGTTTTCTCAGCACTTTACACATCGTGTTAACCCCAACAGCCTGGCTTGTGTCCTTCCTCTTTATCCTCATTACAGTCTCCGAGCCGCTCCTGATGTGTCGTTACAAAAGCCACAGCGGCGGGTTAGAACACACAGCGCAAAGAGGATGCTAATGAGCGCGACGGGGGAAGGATGGATGGACGGACAGAGAGGAGGAGGAGAGTCTGTGGCATTGGTCGTGAAGTCGATAACGAGGGGGCGTTTGTTACAGGGCGAGGAAGAGCTCAGGTTAAACTGACATAAAGATGAAGGATACAGGAGGTTTTCATCTGTCAATCGCAATGAAGTCACAGCAAGACTTCAAGTGCATCATTCTCATATTTTCTGAGGGAAATTAAAGTCAAGCCTAGTTTTGGCGCCAACGCCATGTTGTAACTTTTGATCAAATAAAAAATATTGATCTTTTTTAAAAAGATATATATTGAAAATAGAAAATATTGGTCTTTTTAAACTTACACTTTATACAAAAGTGTTATTATCTCTGCCAGCAACAAAAACAATCTGTATTTTCTTTTGAAATGGCACCTTTAAAAGAAATCTCAGAATTCCCAGTGCGTCTTCGTCTCATACAGGATGTATTCCATGAGTTTGAGCTCAGACTGAAGTGAGAGAAGGTCAAAGGACTGACCGTTATTCAGTCTCTGCACTACATCAAAGCACAGTCTGATATCTCCACTCTCAAAAGAAACTCTTTACATGGGTCACAAACATATACCTTTGTGTTATGCTCCTTATAGATCCAACCAAGTACCTGACAGGTGGGTTCCTTCATCAAACACCACAAAATGCTCCAAGAAGCTCCACTCGTTAATGTCTGTCGAGGTTCTCCAGAACATTTTTAAGAAAAGGTTTTAAAGAAGCCATCTGGACCCAGTCCAACTGAGGTTTCTATCCCTCAGAGGGACAGGTTTAACCCCAGTCTAACCCCAGTCTAACCCCAGTCTAACCCCAGTCTACTGGGATTGGACCAGAGCTGATGAATGCAGGACTGGTTTACATTGATCAGCTCTGGTCTTGTTCAAATCCAACTAAAACCGGATCTATACTGTCTAATGAGTGCACGCGTTGTTTTCTGGGAGGGAGGCTTTATTACTGGAGTAGGCCTACTGCTGAGGTAATGACATTGAGAAAATGAGATTGTACATTATTCATGATGCGTCATATTCAATATTTAATTGTATTTGGGTTAATGCAAAATGATCTTTAAAGCAGCACAGCTTTATCTTTTGGTTTAGCTTCTCAATCAAGAGGTGCTTTTAGTCCAACATAATTCTAGAATAAATGCATTTGTATTCTTTTGGGAGAAAGATACAATTCACAATAATATATAATTTACAGAATGTGCTCAGATCTACAACAGACAATGATTTGAGGAAAAAGCAATCATAAATAACATTGTAAAAGACATAACAGGGTCAAAATCCAACCAAGGCATTGCAGTTTGCAGTAAGAAAGTAATGTAGATGTACTGTATGTAGAGCCACGTTAACCATCAGAGCGCGTTAGAAGAGACTGCTCCCAATCTCCTCCAGTGTCAAAGTCATTCTTTAAAGCCACACAGATGTACAAACAGAGCGGGCTGAATTATTTACATACACACACATGTTTAATTCATACGAGCCGCGCCGGTAAAGAACCCCATTAAGAGGCAGTGCAGCTGAACTCGGGAGGTTTCCTGGCCTCGTCACCTCGTTACCGATCGGCGGAAAGTGCTGCTTAATTATTCCCCGCCACAGGGCCAAATGTTCATTATGCCAGAACTAATTACTGCTACAGTGGCGTAATCCTTCACAGCCAAACGGACGCCACGCGGTGAGCGCACGGGGAAGGAGAGGGGCTTAATTTTCAACATGAATGAAATGTAAAAAGTGTGGTCACAGCTGCAGGTGAGACTTAATTTGTCTAAGTTTGGACTTTTCTGAGACTTAGGTGTGTTTGGTGCTTAGAATAAAGATATGCAAGATAGTTAATAGAGTTTGAAGCAAAGTGAAATGAATAAAAATGAGCTTAAATTCCCAACATTTAAAGGATTATGTGCGGAACCTGGAGTTTAACGTTAGTTAAATTTGTGTTGAATGGGTCCATATCAACTGGACGTTTATGTCGTCCAGGGGCTTTATTTATAAAGAAAAAACTTCTGTGTACCACTTTCCAAACCAAAGTTGTGATTTATAAAACTTGACATAAAACTGTGGGTCTTTCCAAAATGACTCCTCACACACTTCCACCCTTTGGTGCCCTCGGTGCCGAGTCAGGTTCCGTTAATCACAGAGTAGGGTCAGTGCGTAGAGCGAGGGGGCCCTGTGTGTGAACTCTGACCCAGGTGTGCACACAGACCCACACAACAGAGCTGATGACTCCCTCAAGCAGCTTCGACAAATAAATGTTTGATATCGTTTCATTTCACTTTATTTCTCTTAAAAAAAAAAAAAACATTGGACAATGGAACTGCACAGAGCCAAAAAAAAAAGAATCCCATTTAATTTTCCGTAAAGTGGTTAATGAGGCGCCTGATGGAGCGTAGACCGTTTCCTGTCGGTCTACACTGTCTCAGTCAAATAAAGACCCAAAAAACAAACAGTAAAGAGGTTATGGGCCGGTTGTGGAGCGCAGTGTCTAAATGTGAGGGTCGGAACGTGAGGCAGATTTACCTGAGCTGATTTCTTCTAAATGAACGCAAGGTTTCATGAATCTGGATATTTGAGCATTAGATATAGTTTATTATCCAAACATATATATACAGTCGTTGTCACCAGGTGTATCTAAGGTAATGATTATATATATTACATACACGCTCACTAGTGTTATATTAAAGCTCTGTGTGAGTGTGAATGGTGTTAGCTGTGATTAACTGGCAAAAGGAGAAGTGTTAGAAACTGAATGAAGGTGGATAAGAAAACCTTTGATCGCAATTTGTGTCTCTTGGCTCGATTCACAAACCTGAACAAGTCTAAACTTCAATTTTGTTTGTTGTTAAAGCATTAAAATCTCCACTTTACTGTTGTTTCATTTTGCACCAGACCGACCTTTCATTTAGTCTCAAATATCTTAAATAAATCGGGTGCTTCCCACTCCATCTTCTGCAGTGGTTTCCGTTGACTGGGACATTCATGAGTGTTTTTGACCTGTGTGATTTTCTCTTTAAAACCCTGTGGAGAGGCAGGAGAGCTGCGTGTTAGTGTCTGTTATTAGCTGCTGAAGTGAGGTAGAGCTTTTGTCTGTAAGTGGTTTAGCTTTTTCTCATTACGCCAGGATTTCTGTGCAGCTAACGGACAGTCGGGTCGCCACGCTCCTTCAATTACACCTGCTTCATTTCTCATCGGAGCAGAAACACTGGGTCGAGAGAGATGGAAACACTTACAAAAAGATTTAAGGCTGGTCCCGGCTCGGCACGAGAGAGAAGAAAAAAAGTACGATATTCAATGTGGCGATAATCGTTTTATGCTAATGAAAAAAAAATTGTATTTTCATCTGTTGTCTCAGGCAGAGGCAAAAGGAAAGTGCAGGTCACATTTGTAACAGTGCATTATGGTAACTTACCCCATAAAGTTACACTAATCTATTACACCAAACAAGCACAAGTACAAAACAACTTAAACAACAGACGAGTCAGTTCAGCAATGGTCACCGACATCCCCCTGTCCCGCTCTCTTCTGGGGGACACCGACGTCCCGCTCTCCTCTGGGGGTCACCGACATCCCCCTGTCCCACTCTCCTCTGGGGGACACCGACGTCCCGCTCTCCTCTGGGGGACACCGACGTCCCCCTGTCCCACTCTCCTCTGGGGGACACCGACGTCCCGCTCTCCTCTGGGGGACACCGACGTCCCGCTCTCCTCTGGGGGACACCGACATCCCCTGTCCCACTCTCCTCTGGGGGACACTGACGTCCCGCTCTCCTCTGGGGGAGTGGATACTGTTGCAGATGTCCCACTCTTAGATGTCCCAGTGATTATTGGACCTTAGCTGTGCCTTATCTGTGGTCCTGTCTCCTGGCCCCTGTCACTGGTCCCCTCCTGGACTGTATTTATTTGAATAATTGATATGAGAATGATAGAACTGTCCGTCCCGTGGTAATGGAAGGTCTAAGGAAGGGTTTTGTCTGGTTCAGTCTGCTTTTTTATTATCTTATTTATTTCTGTGAGTCCCTTTGTGTCCCTTCGGGACTGCTGCTGTGATTTTGGGCTATAGAAATAAAACTGATTTAAAATTGAACTGGAGCAGAATATTGTAAGCAACAACAGCAGTTCGCAGAATTGGATTCCTTTTTATGATGGCAATAGTTTTCTTGGTACTAACTGTTTCCTTTCATTTTAAATAATTATTTTAAAAGTACAAAAAATCTTGGCTTCCTGTCTTTTTTCCTCCATTCATTATTTTTTTTTTCAGATGTGACCATCACAGACACTTGATGCTCATGTCCCTCTGAAGGTCAAAGTATTAGCCCCATTGTTGAAACCCTTTTCAGTCCAATTAAACACGCTGTAAAGAAGAGTATAGGGCCGACATATTTCTGTCCTTGTAAACAGTTGATTTGGTTTTTCAAAGCCAACTTCAGCCAATTTGACAGATGTGTTTACAACATCCACAGAGACGTCAGGTTTAATCAAATAAACCCAATCAAGGCTGTATTTATGTGGCACCTCTGCGATGATTAATGCCTGCAGAAGTGACAAGCCGATAATAAGGCTGTAAGCAAAACAATGGGAATATTTTTATCATGTCGGATGTGTTGTTGTGTTAGTGCTTCCATTTCATTCTTCGCACCTGGAAAGAGCAGTAATCACTGCAATAACTGACAAATAAGTGAAATACCAGGAGTGTGTGGTGAGGGAGGGTCTGTGTTTAATTATAAATAAGAAAAACTCCCATTGGGTTTGAATTAAATCAATCCAAGTGTTTTGTACCATTTAATAATGATGTAATTATAACAGTGGCAGCAAGAAATCAAAGTTAAACAATGTTATTTACAGATTAATAAATAGAAAACATGAATAAATCGAGCTTAATACTGTGTAAAAGTCCATGCATTGCTGAATAAAAGTCGCCTGTTGTGGCTTAATACAGTGCACTAATGAGAACCTTTCAATCCGACGACAGATAACAACGTACGGACACTTTTCAGACTTAGCAGCGTGTCCGTTTTTGTTACAGAAAAAAGGCCGAGCGTTATACAATTCCAATGAACGGCAAATTAGCATTAGCTCCAAAAATTGTGAAATCAAAATGGTAACATAAAAAGGCGGTAACATCAAAAAACCCTAACCCTAACCGACTGTTTTTATAGTCAGGGCCTCAGGCGAGAGCATTAGCAACTGGCTCCATGTTTAGCTGTTACCTAGCTGTACCTAAGCCTCCTCACTAAAATGCTTTGAATGTTCTAATACTTCCATCATCTTCAAGCACGTTTTTGATGGCATTACTTGTGGAGGATTCAGTGTGTTGAAGTTTGTCCATATATGTCCTCCCATAGAGGCCATTTTCTCCGTCTGGACCAAACTGGAAAGTCCGGACTAAACATTGTCGGTGTGTAGGACCCTTCCCTCGTCAGATAACGACAGGGATTAAACATGACTCTAGTCAGTGGTTGGGACAGTGTAAAGAAAAGTCCCAAAATACAGCAACACAACTGCAGATAATAAATCTAATCTCTAAAATGTGTGAACAAGAACTTAGACGTGGCAGCCATTTTGTGTCTACGGCCCCTCACTGGAGGGTTTAGTTTGAGAATTATCCAGTCTACATATAATGTACAGATCTAATTTAAAGACTCAACAACAGTATGAACTGGAGACTGTCAACCTTCTGGTTATAGAAGGTTTTAATGGTAAAGATGGTTACTTTGTTCATGTTTATTTTAATTTTATGCCACTCCACTAAAGACATTTCAGAGACCTTCTCTTTGTTTCTCTTTCTAGCCTTCAGACTTCAGTTTCACAATAAAGCCTTTTGTGGTATCATTCAAAATTAAAAACCTATCCACAGATATATCTCGGTCTGACTGCATCAGCAGGTGTTTTGTGAGACTGAAGCTTTTCATAAACGTATTTCTCGGCCTGATCCCAGCCCCTGACCTCAGCCTGAGCGAGCGCTGCTTCACTGTGCCTCGCCTCGGGCCGTTCTGGCTTCACTGGCCCTCTCTGCACCGGCTCCTCCTCGTTCCCCGCGGCTCATTCCTCCAAACGCCTTTATGCAAACCTCCGAGGCTTTTTACCCACAATCCTTTGGGCCCGCTGTATCTCTGCAGCCCAGAGTCCCGGTCAGCGCCCGCCGGCCATGGCCACCCCCAAAAATATATTTAAAAAGGGCTTTAACACAACCTCATCCAAGCTGTTCTCCGCAGAGACTGGAGGAATACAGCAGCATCTGAGGCCTGCAGCTCCAGCAGACAGCTTTATTTTAGCAACAAAGTCAGAAATAACGAGAAAGTGTCTACAAGCAGAGTTCATCTTCACTTTCTCAATACCTAAAGTTTTTCATGGGGCAGAATTTGTGGAAGCCTAACAGTTGACTTTTTGGAACCTGTTTCTGAAATGTAGGAATGTGAATAAGCAGATTTGTAAATGACCTGTAAAGTCTACACTTACAGTACTTGTTGTAGGGAAACAATAATAGAACAATCGACAAGTCAACTTTAATGCTCTTGATGCCGGCTAGTCGCTGAAGGCCAAAATAATGTCACAGAATCAAATAATGTTGATTTATAAAGAAGAAAAATAAAATGAATAAACGACACACAACAGTGGGAACTGTTAAACCTGTAACGTGACAGGTTTAAAGGAACCAGCTCCATCCTGAGGCTAGGCCAATGACATAATAACTTCTTACATTCTGTTGCTACAAAGCTCTAGTTGTGTTCGGCAGGTCATACACAACAATAAACATGTCGACAGTGGTCCATCTCAGACCCATCACAGCCGGTATAATCTGTCGATGGTTCTGTTATGGGGGGGTCCTGGGAGCCGTGTGGTCACAGAAGCACAAGGTCACCTCTGTCGGCCTCATGACACTGGAGCAACACTGTCCTCAGGCCGTGCACTCTCAGTTTAGACAGGGCTAAATCTTAAACCTACCAAAAGTGTCAAACAGAGTTACCAAGCACTACTGAGCAAAAACATATTCTGAAGCGTTCTTGTCATGTGCTCACTGTCACAACTGCACAAGAAACGGACCCAAAAGAACGACACACAAACACAAATCAAATTTTAACGAGTTTAATGGGTAATAAGAAAATCGGTGGTGAGTTCTTTAACAGGGTCCGCGGGGAATGACTGGCTCAAGCTCTGCAATAGAAGGGCAACTGAGGCCACAACCAAGATGTAACGGGGCTTCAACAGTTCCAGAAGTTATTGTTTACCGTTTTAGTCTTGAAGAGGTCGGGTTAGGCCGGTTGGGTTTGCACTGACAAGAAGGTCAAAGAAAATGAAATAGACCAGAGACCACAAGGCACAGGTGAGAGTTATCAAGTTGCTAATGAAAAGTGTTAAGTAAAGGTTTAAAAAGGTTTAAAAAATAAAAGCTCAAAACAGGAAGTCAGCCTAATGTGAGACACTCACTGTTCATTTAAATGGACCACATTGGGAGTGAGTGCATTAAAAGACAGACCCTGTGTTTTTTTTTTAAATGTCAGTGTCAAGATGTCAGAGTCAAGTGTGACACTGTTCACCCGGTGCTGAAGACAGTCAGTGTTAAATGTGAGCTCAGGTTTTTTAACTAGATTATGACATTGTGTCATAAAATAGATTTCTACCAGTTCTGTCAATTATCAATGCTTCCCCTTTGTCTGTCTTTAAATGTGTCATTGACAGACCTTTGAAGAAAAACCATTAATCTATACAGTATTTACTTTAATCAGTCACATTTCTCTGCTCGTGTTAATCTCCAGAGAGCTTCTGTCAGTGAATAGTCTTTCTCCATAATGTGCCTTACAATAATATCTTTCATATTTCAGTCAGATGGGAACGGTTTACGTCGATGTTAAACCCGTTTCTTCATGTTTACACGCTTTAATGGAATATGGCTGCCATCAGAGTGGATGTTTCTGATCAGGGAAATGTCAGCGTGGCCTTTCTGTTTATGTTTCTGACAAAGACAAATGGTTAAACGATTGAACGGTGATTTATCGACCGCCCGCTGCCCTCAGAGACAGAGCAGTGCTGTTATCAGATCAACCTAAAGTCACGTTATGACCTTTAATTATGGTCACAGGGACTGAGACGAAGATGGACACAAACCGTTTAAAACATCCTGACAACTGAAGAGCTGATTTTGAGCCTTTTAGTTCGTAACGTTCACGGCATCGCTTTGAACCAAATGCTACGACAGACGGAGGTTTTGTTCAGAGACAAAGCCTTGTTTCTTCTCGAGGGGTCAGAACAGGTTTACAGTTTACAGTCTGAAGATATTTCCAAAAGGTGGAGCCAAAGTGGTGTCCAGTAGTTTAATGTTTGGACGAGTTCTGAGATCTCCACTCGATAAGAATTGAGCAAAAGCAAAAGGAAACACTTAAATTGTATAAAAGTATGTCTTGTTCTTGAGATGAATATTGTCCAAGAGAAAACATGCTTTTTTTTCCTGCTCTTACTTTGAAAATTTACTTTTAGTTATTTTGAAAATAACTTTTTTTTACAGTTTAGAGTTGTTTATCTCCTACTACAAACGAGGACACACTTAAACCCAACCCCTCTCACAATGGCACATCACGGACGGAACTTTCCCAAAGTAAAAGAACAAACGTCTAAATGTATTAAAACTATAAGATGACAAACTGATTTAAATGTCACTAAATTGTGTTTTAACAGGGCTCGGTTCACGGAACAGCGCGGTGCTGTTGTCACGTTGATGGGAACACCTGTCACACCTGAGACTTAATTAGCTCGTCTCCTATCAGCGGCTCCGAGCCTCGTTAAACACGACACGGGGAGCACTCGAAAGCTGACAGACGGTTTACGAACGTGACACTGAGACAGGTTTAGACACAATCTTTTGACAGACTGACTGAAGAATGCACTGATGGTAAAACGTAAAAGAAACTGAGGGTTGGGAAGAAAAGTAGCCGTTTTACTTTAGTGAGAACAAAACATCCACAGATCAAAACCTGTATAAATCATCTACAAGAAACAGGAAGTTTAGCATTAAAGCGTGTGAAAGTAAAACATTTTTATTTTCCAGCTCAGTAAGTGTTACAGTGTATAGGTTAATTAAAGCTGTATTTGAATATTATTAGCATTCAGACGTTAGTCATAGAAATGAAAATCATCTTCAGTGCATCTTCTGTCACAAAGCAGTTCAATCATCTCTCACTTCTTATTTAAATGTAAGACTTGTGTTTTTATATAAAGCTGTACATGGCAGTGGGTAAAGCAGCTGACTCGATAATAAAGTGTTAACAGCGGTGACACTTGAGCATGAGCACCACAGCGGGAGATATTCTCAGAGTTTTTGTCTTGTTTTAATGACATTTGCTCACATTGAATGTAAAAAGCGTAGAGGATATTCAGAGCTGTCAGTCGAGTGAGGCTAATGCTGATGGAAATGTGGAGTTTAAATGTGTTTCTGTGAGAGCATTTAGATTCCAGCACAGATTTAGTAACACTCTGCGTTTATCCAGTCTATAATGTTTGTCAAGAGCCACTCTTTCACCAGACGTGAATTTCAAACCTCTATTTGACTTTATGGACCCTGCTTTATGCACTTGTTCGCTTTTAATTGTCTGTGGTCCTGTGTCTCTGCAGAGGCTCTTTTTACAGTTGAACTGGACAAATACAATAAACAGACATGAACAGGGCCTAAAGAGACATGTTATTATTAATATAGAGTTACTAGAGACAATTTAAAAATCACTGTTACGCTCTGGAGCAGCAGTTTCTGAACCACATCCTGGAGCTTTCACCTGAAGGTTGTGTTTGAGCCAAATTCCAAAAGTATCTGGTGTGAAAGCTTCAGATCAGAATCGGTTTGTGTGCACTAGTCTCACCTGCTGAGTGGGCTTTAGAGTTTTCAATATCTTTATATTTGAAGATATTATTGTGCTCTAAATGTACGTTTTTTAATTACAGAATGTGTTTTTGTGATAAATCTATACCAATACATTCAATACATTTAGGAAGGCATCAAATTAAATAGGCCAGAATATTAGCATAATGGGTTAGCTGTGTTAGCTATAAATTAATTGATGGTGCCTTCACGTACCTCCTTCTTTGACTTGACGTCTGTAGCTCTCCGTTTAAATCGCTGAAGTCCAGAGTGAGCCCATGGTCCAGATCGGTGTTTACACAAACGTTCTTTTATTCATTTTCTTTTTAAATGCTGTCCAAGTGTCACTTTTCTAAATTCAACCTCATCCCAAACCTTGTTCAGATCGGAGTTTTTTTTAAAAAACATCTTCTCTTTCTAAAATACCTGAACTATCATTTTCCTGAAAACTCTCAGGCCTGCCTTGCTCTTTTCCCATTGATTTATTTATTGCCTCCAAACTAATCGACATTTGGAAATGAGCGGAGCAATGAGAGGTAACCAGGCAACAAACCCGTGCAATAAAAACCCAATCTAAAAACGAAACGGGGAAACCAGATCCGTCCATTTGCTTTTAATTGAAGCCTGCGTTTGTTTGTTTGCTTCCATCCATCATTTCTCTCCCGAGTCCCTCGTCTCGATAAATATTACCTTTGCTTGAGTAACTTCACCTGCCGCTCGCCTCCTGTGCCCCCGGACACTTCCATTTCTTTATTTCACCTCGTCATAAATGACAGTGCGTCTCATTCATTTGCTCTGTCCATTTGCGCCGTTGATAAGAGAGAAGTTAGGTCCCCAGCTCTATCATTGTATTCAACCATCCACAAAGAAATCATTTATACGGATCCTCAAACGGTTCCTGAATGCTCCGCAGACTTTTCAAGGTCTGCAATAATTTAGGTCTTCAACCAGAATCCCTTTCAGCGCGGCCCCTTAATCTCTTCACGTCTGAATGAGCGACTCCAAAAGCAGTTTCAAAGCCCTAATTTAATCCGCCGCCTAATTTCAAAGTGGCTGTCACATTAACGCGCCATGAGGGGAGCAGAGGACGCTGGGAAATCCACAGGAGAACCACCGGTCAAAGTCAGGTTTTGTGATGAAGTGGGTCCATTTGGAGGAGATTCTTGAGTTTGAGGAGTTTGACTTTAAAACCGGTGGAGATTACAGAGAAATGTGACTCTGCTGCTGAAGGCCACAAAGTTCTACGCACCTAAACTGTTTTTAAGTCCAACAGTGATTGTAGTTAAAGGTTTCTACATCACAACACACATCTTTTCATCATGCTATACTATACATTAATTCCTCCATGTTCATTTTCTCTGGGCTTAAAAGGTTTTTCGTTTTCAGTGAAACAAAACGTCACGGTGGTCCTCAGGAAGAGTTCAGTCCAGTCCAGAGTTCAATTCCAAGGCCGGGCTTTGCATGTTCTGCCTGTGATCAGGTGGGTTTCCTCTGGGTACTCCAGTTTCCCCCACCAACATCAAGACACGTGGTCCCCAAGGAACTAATAATGAGTTAAAAAAATTAGATATATTTCTAATGACTACATTTTGTGTTTGTTTCTGACCCATTGAGCTTGTTGTTCATTGACAACAGCATGTCCCTGAAGAGCCACCGTAGATGCTCAGATAGAGAGATGGAGTATACACAGCACCTTTAACTTCAGGCATTAAGAGTTGTCCCAGATTTGGCAACGTTTGGTTTCATATTGTAATGGAATATTCGAGCGGCCCTTGGATTCAAGAGAACTCTCAAAATGACTCAGACACAGGACTAAAGCACATTCAACACTGTGGTGGTGTTGAATATTCAAGCCTGTGTGCTTCAGCACGTGTCTGTCACGTGTCTTGACCTGAAGGAACTGTCCTGGCAAAGGGAAAATAACACTACAGCATGACTTAATGCAGGTTCCAAAGGTTTAAAGCAGATAATACACATTTTAAAATGTCCCCAGAGGACTTCGAGGGTGTTTTCTTTAACTCTGTAAACATCGGGAGGTTTGCAGTGATTAAAAAAACATTTTCTTTAGATTTTTACAGGACAGTCTGTGTCACAGGAGACACTTAAATCACTTCCAATGCTTTACATCTGTTGGAGGCAAAGTAAAAATCTGTTTTTATGCAACACGGATAATACACTCCACATTTGTGATGAAAGTTCCGTTTGTTTTCAGAAAAGCTGTTCTGTTGTACTTTTATCATCAGTATATAGCTTTCCCTTTAAATGTGACAAAAGGTGCAGGTCTTTTAAAGAAACAGCAATCTATCAAACAAAGGACAAATAAATTACAAAATAAATACAATATTTTGTTTTAAACACCACTGAGAATGGGCATTATTTATAAAATGTAGCTCTAATACATAAAAATACACTTAAATAGCCAAATATCTGTAAAATAACAGTTTTAAACAAATAAATTAACTCTGAATGAAACAGAAAATGCATTTAAAAGTTGCTGTCTTTAATAAAAGCGGTAAATAAACAGCGAGCGGCGGTGAATGAGGATTAACGGCGGCAGGTTATCAGGGATTAGCTCCTATCGGCCCTTTTCTAATATTGACAGCCGTATTGAGGCTCTAATTGCGAGTTGGTTTGTTGTGGGTGGATTACAACTTGTACCGACCCCCACCTCTTTTCGCCTTCAGCTGTAAACATTCTCACTTTGTCGCTGTGTTAACATCCGGTGTGTGTGGATTTAAATCAGGAGTGGATTAAGAGGAGTTTAATCCAGTGATGGACCCCCGAACAAGAGTCAGGGCCCGAGCAGACACCTCTACAATGACTACAACTGAGATCTTTATGCCTTTTTGTGTTAAACTGAACAAATGTGCATCTGTTTGGGATCAAAAAGGCCACTTTGAGCAGAGTCTTAAAGTTCTCTGTTGTTAGTCAGTATATTATTAGAATACAATCAGTTTTTCTCCATTCAATCCAAAGCAAAATGTGAAAAATAAAATATATATTGGCTTGGTCCTAGTTTGGTGCTTGTTTAGGTCATTTGAACTAACCCTTCAGGATGTTAGCTTTAAAATCCCAGAGAAGAATGGGTGGTAGAACAGACTTTATTGTGGACTGTTCAATCCCAAAAACATGCCTACACTCACTTTTACCTCAGTAAAAAGATGTAATAATTAAAAACAGCATAAATATTAATAAACCTAATCAAAACCCATTAAGAAGGGTAAGACCTGCATACATGAGTTAAATTATTTACTAAATAAGTGCCATCTTTAATAAAACTAGAGAGGCAAATATTTTACGAGAGGTCATTGGGAAAGGTTTCAGAAATACTGAATATTAATCCAGCTCAACGTAGTTTAAATAAAAAAACAGTTTCTGATGTTACGTTTGGGCAGCAGTGCACGGCTGCTATTTTTTATTGAATAATAGTGTGAATTATTTCATCACAAAGGCTGCATAAAACTATATTATTATTATTATTATAAGATGGAGTGCACGTGGCAGAGTGGTCAGCACTCCTGCCTCACCGGGAAGGTCGTGAGTTCAAAACCCGGTCCCGAGCTGACTCCGGTCTTTCTGGGAGGAGTCTGCATGTCCTGCACGTGTTACTGTAGGTTCTCTCCAGGTACTCCAGTTCCTCCCACCGTCCAAACACATGCATGTACAGGTCAACTGGAACTCTAAAGTGTCTCGAGTGAATGAGTGTGAGTAAGAGGACGCCCTCGAAAACGAGATGATTTATCCTCACAAAAAAAAGTGAATAAATAAACACAGTCTCCTCTCTGTGTTACTGTGGGTTTCTCAGAGTGAATGAGAGAGTCTCTGTCTCTAAGTGTTAACCCTGCGACTATTGGCCATTGTCCAGGATGTGCCCTGCCGCTGGGATAGGCTCCAGTCACCTTTGACCCCTAACAGGAGGAACTGAAGGATTGAATAACATAATTTATACTAAATTCTAATAGTAAATCTTTAGTTTTTTTGTTTATTTACTCACTTATTAACAGACTCTTGCTTTTGTCGGCTGAAATAACGCATCACTTTCCTTCTGACCTGTGCGTTCACAGCTGAAAACATAATGTAGCAGGATTCAAGTTCACACACGTCATGTTGTTTTACTGAGCGGCTCTTTCCTTTCTCTTGTTCTCTGAAGTGTCCCCCGACCCCCACTCTGTCGACCTCTGACCTCCGACACAACTAGCATCTGGATTAATCATCCACGTGGCGCAGATGAAGCACTAATCTGTAATAATCCAGGCATTAGATCCAGCGAAGGCCGCGGAGCTGCTGTAATGACCAACAGGGATTAAACGAGAGCCACTTCACCAACAGCAGCAGCACAAGACGACCGTCAGGACAAACATCAGGGATATCTGACCTGAAGACAACACTGCTGGAAAACAAAGTGCACAAGAAGAACTAAGCTACAAAGTCTTTAACATGTTAAACATCATTGGAAACATCTTGTCTTCGGTCACTCAGCCTCACACAGAAACCCAGGCTGAACTCTGGTGAGCCTCTGGGGAAACTTGAAATAAATCTAAAATGTATTGTACTTTTTTTCTTATTACAGCACAGTTTGAACATATTTGACTAAATGAACATACAGCAAAATGAAAATGATGCTCTGCCAAAGATATGAGCAACAAAACAAGATAAAACATCTAAAAAAAGCAAAAAGGCTTGGTTTATGGTCATATCTAGCCTCGGTAAAAGGTTGTTTACAGGCCCATCGTCTTTCACTGTAACAAAAAGTATTACCAATAAACTGTCATGTCACTGGATATTGAATAAAACCTCTTAAAGCTTATTAATACACACTGAAGCAAAAAGGTCTGAAAGAATTGGTTGGTTCCATCTGTAGACTTTGTAGACCTTTATCCGAAGCACAAATGAAGACCATCAAGGAACATTACCATCTTGAGTTGGTCAGAAAATACAAACAAATGGACAGAGACAATGTGATCATCTCTAAAAGCTTTCCATAAACGAAGCCTGAGCGCGATGTGACGGAGACAGATGGGGCTCGGGCCGGAGTTTCCCGTCAGTCCGCTGTCACTCTGTGGGTTTGTGAGCGTGTACTTTCGCCGTGTGCGTCCTTAATGGCGGCTGCATATGTCAGCGTTAATCTGATTTGGGAGAGTGGCTCGATGGAGAGACGGATGGAGGCAACAACAGACGAGCGAAACGTGAAAGGATGAACTCGAAGAGCAGTGTCTGACGGAGCTGTGTCAAACTAAAACACCTGGAAAGTAGTTCTTAGCTGGGTTTTGTTCGGTCTGAAGCTAAAGCAGGAGAGGCTGAGTTAAATTGATCGTACAGATGAAGTGGTCAGTGGAGGATGTAATGTGGACAACGCAGCAGGAGGTTTAACACTGATCTGTGTTTGGAATGTGGGTCAGAGCGGATTTTAAAGAGTGTTTATGTCTAAAGCAGATGAGGCTCAGTTGAAGCTGAACAAAAAGACAACACTGGTTACATAACGCTCGGAAACAGAGGAACAATCTGAAGAGAGGAAGCATCTGGAAAAACGATCGAATAAAAGTCACGTTTGAGTTTTTTCATTTTCTTCCGCTTGGTTTCGTTAGGGGTCATGTGACTGGAGCCTATCCCAGCAGCTTTGGGCCTGAGGTGGGGTTCATCCTGGACAGTGGCCAGTTAGTCGCAGGGTTAACACTTAGAGACAGACAACCATTCTCTCTCACACTTTAGAGCTGTCACTTGACCTGTATGTGTTTGTGTTTGGTGACAGTGGCAGGAAGCCGGAGACAACCCTCGATAATACGAGCTGGACATGAACACTCTGCATAAATATGACAGTTTAGGCAAATGGCACTCACATGACTACATCCAGATCCATCCGATATATGTGACCTTTATAGTTTTGTAACTTTCCAGCCATTTATAAAAGCATTAAAGCTGTCCCCGTCTCAGCCCCCACTCCCCCTTCCCCCAACAGAAGGCGCTGTTCTGGTTTCCTTTTATTAAAAAAGAAATAAAACCAGACCAATTTTTCTTCACAAAATACTAATACATTACATCAAACTGAGGTTTGGAGTTTAGCGTTAGTTTATCTGCGAGGACGGCAGATATTAAATGGCCGTAGATCGTCACATGACCAGCCGATGTTGACTAAAAGGAGTGCTCCCGTGCTCCCACAAATGATTTATCTTACAATACACTATTTGGGGTTTAAACTATTTTCTAGAAGCAAAACATTTCAGATACAGTCGGTTTAAGGGCTGTTGCTTTGCCAATGCTGCTCCTCATTTGCATAAAGTTGAGTTCTGTGCAAGTGTGCGTGGGAAAGTCTATAAAACTCAATCAACAACACAATAAAACGTGTTAACTGTCTCTCAATCTGAAGGAGACGCAACAATGGTTCGGACCTTGTTGAAAACAATCTCCTCTGAATAATAAAACAGAAACACCAGATTTATTAAGTGTGGTGTTTTGCCAACGGCCTCTTAAAACTTTAGAGAGAGATGTCACTGTAAACTTGAGCCTGATTAAAATGAAAGAGCTCAAGGCTGTTTTACTTTAAGTCTCCACATTCTCAGTTTGTCATCTGTCAGCACTAATTTCTTCTGGAACGATGGCTCCAAAAGTCCATTAACATCAGCGGCGCTACCTGCAGAAAAGCCTTGTATTAATTGGGATTAATCTTGAACATTTGCTGCATATTTTCAGCCAAAATCGTGTGAAGTGAACCCAAAAATAAAGGCCCCATCTGCTCCACAAACACGGCAGCTGAAATGAAAGCTTGTGAAAAAGAGAAACAGAAAACAGGTTGTTCTCTGAAGGAGTGGTGACAGGAAGGAGAAAGTTTGGGTTTAACAGGGTTTATTTTTTGTTTTTAAGTTTTGTTTTTGTTCAGAGCTTTGGACTGAACTGTAAACTATTAGGACTGAAACTATACTGACATTTATTATCATCTACAGTCTGTTTATGCATAAGGCTCCAACATAAAAACATATTTTCTACTTAATGAGTCTCTAAGACAATTAACACAGCAAATACATTTTATTACGAGGCTTGATGTAAGTCTCAAAACAGACAATTCAGGATCAAGACCAGTGTCTGAGTTTCTGCTTTTGAATAACTGTAAAATCTGAGTTTACATGCTTTTGCTTTGACCATTTCTTCGATTAATAGACTTTAGGCTCTAAAAGCAACATGGCAGAGTCTTGTCCAGGCTCGGACCAGGACTAAAGGGGTCCTAAATAAGGAAAACTCAACTAAAGCCAACACTTGATCAAGGACTAAACCAGAGTGAACCAGGAACAAAGGACTACAAATGGACTAAACCAGACTGCTCGACTACATCAAGGCTAAACCAAGACCGATCAGTGATTTTATCAGAACCAAGATTTGGCCAAGTCCACAGAAGAAACCAGAACTTTACCAGGACTAAGACCGACTTGATCAAAGCTAAACCAAGACTAAACAACAACTAAATCAAGAAAAAGCCAGGATTTAAGCAGAATTAAACCTGGTCTAAACGTAGGACTAAACCAAGGCTAAACCTAACCCAATATTCTGTCACGGTTTGTCGACTTATTTCCGGCAGAGACATGGCAGAGACATGACAGAGACATGACAGAGACATGACAGAGACATGACGGAGACATGACAGAGACATGACAGAGACATGACGGAGACATGACGGAGACATGACGGAGACATGACGGAAACATGACAGAAACATGACAGAGACATGGCAGAAACATGACAGAAACATGACAGAGACATGACAGAAACATGACAGAAACATGACAGAGACATGACAGAAACATGACAGAGACATGACAGAGACATGACAGAGACATGACAGAAACATGACAGAGACATGACAGAAACATGACAGAAACATGACAGAGACATGACAGAAACATGACAGAGACATGACAGAAACATGACAGAAACATGACAGAAACATGACAGAGACATGACAGAGACATGACAGAGACATGACAGAAACATGACAAAAACATGACAGAGACATGACAGAAACATGACGGAAACATGGCAGAAACATGACAGAAACATGGCAGAAACATGACAGAAACATGACAGAGACATGACAGAAACATGGCAGAAACATGACAGAAACATGGCAGAAACATGACAGAAACATGACAGAAACATGACAGAGACATGACAGAGACATGACAGAAACATGGCAGAAACATGACAGAAACATGGCAGAAACATGACAGAAACATGACAGAAACATGACAGAAACATGACAGAAACATGACAGAAACATGGCGGAAACATGACAGAAACATGACAGAAACATGACAGAGACATGACAGAGACATGACAGAGACCTGACAGAGACATGACAGAAACATGACAGAGACATGACAGAAACATGACGGAAACATGATGGAGACATGACAGAGACATGACAGAAACATGACGGAAACATGATGGAGACATGACAGAGACATGACAGAAACATGGCAGAAACATGACAGAAACATGGCAGAAACATGACAGAAACATGACAGAAACATGACAGAAACATGGCGGAAACATGACAGAAACATGACAGAAACATGACAGAGACATGACAGAGACATGACAGAGACCTGACAGAGACATGACAGAAACATGACAGAGACATGACAGAGACATGGCAGAGACATGACAGAGACATGACAGAAACATGGCAGAGACATGACAGAAACATGACAGAAACATGACAGAGACATGACAGAGACATGACAGAGACATGACAGAGACATGACAGAGACATGACAGAGACATGACAGAAACATGACAGAGACATGACAGAGACATGACAGAAACATGACAGAAACATGACAGAGACATGACAGAGACATGACAGAGACATGACAGAAACATGACAGAGACATGACAGAAACATGACAGAGACATGACAGAGACATGGCAGAGACATGACAGAAACATGACAGAAACATGACAGAGACATGACAGAGACATGACAGAGACATGACAGAGACATGACAGAGACATGACAGAAACATGACAGAGACATGACAGAAACATGACAGAGACATGACAGAGACATGACAGAAACATGACAGAGACATGACAGAAACATGACAGAGACATGACAGAGACATGACAGAGACATGACAGAGACATGGCAGAGACATGGCAGAAACATGACAGAGACATGACAGAGACATGACAGAGACATGACAGAGACATGACAGAAACATGGCAGAAACATGACAGAGACATGACAGAGACATGACAGAGACATGACAGAGACATGACAGAGACATGACAGAAACATGACAGAGACATGACAGAGACATGGCAGAGACATGACAGAAACATGACAGAAACATGACAGAGACATGACAGAGACATGACAGAGACATGACAGAGACATGACAGAGACATGACAGAAACATGACAGAGACATGACAGAAACATGACAGAGACATGACAGAGACATGACAGAAACATGACAGAGACATGACAGAAACATGACAGAGACATGACAGAGACATGACAGAGACATGACAGAGACATGGCAGAGACATGGCAGAAACATGACAGAGACATGACAGAGACATGACAGAGACATGACAGAGACATGACAGAAACATGACAGAGACATGACAGAGACATGACAGAGACATGACAGAAACATGACAGAGACATGACAGAAACATGACAGAGACATGACAGAGACATGACAGAGACATGACAGAAACATGACAGAAACATGACAGAGACATGACAGAGACATGACAGAGACATGACAGAAACATGACAGAGACATGACAGAGACATGACAGAGACATGACAGAGACATGACAGAAACATGACAGAAACATGACGGAAACATGACGGAAACATGACAGAGACATGACAGAAACATGACAGAGACATGACAGAGACATGACAGAGACATGACAGAAACATGACAGAAACATGACAGAAACATGACAGAAACATGACAGAAACATGACAGAGACATGACAGAGACATGACAGAGACATGGCAGAGACATGACAGAGACATGACAGAGACATGACAGAGACATGACAGAGACATGACAGATTATTATTATTATTTATGATGGTAACTGTCTCTGTGTCGAGACTGACTTTAATTCCAGCCGCACTGCCTCAGGCCCGGTCTTTAGTGTCCACTTGTTCAGTTACATGTGTTGGATCGGGTTTAGGTCTTTATTATAAGAACGATCTTTTATTCTGAAAAAACATTTTTCCTCCACTGTGCTGCTTAACTTCATTTCTAATCATTTCTGATATAATTTTAATCAGGTTTACTTTTGGTTTAGTCTAGTTTTTAAGTTGTTAACACTCTGTTTATTCTTGGCTTTAGTATTTATTTATCTTTACTGTCTTGGTTTATTCCTGGTTTAAAGTAGCTTCAGTCCACAGTTTAACATATTTAGTTAGATTCATTCGTCCAATCAGCAGACTGCATTTTAGCTCCACCTTTTGGGAAAGTCGTCCGCACACTTGGACCTCTGTAGAGTATTTTCTCAGACCACTCTCTTATCTCGGACGTCCCGCTCCAGTGGACAGCGTTTGTTACAGGCTCCTACAGCGTTTGGACCCACCGTCTCCTTTTGGTTGTTCCACAGTTTGTGTTAAAATTACAAGGAGCCCAGCAACGTAGCATCTTTAATTAAACACACAGTAATCCTTGGCTATTGCTGCATGGGGTCTTCATGATCGCACTGCCGCCAATTAACACCAGGCCTCACACCTCAGCAGCGTTTACCGTCACACAATCTACTCACACTGCAAAACTTTCACAGCTTCCACCTTCGAAATGTGAGATTTGAAGAAACATGGATAAATGGTTTTGGAAGCAGTGTTTATTCAAAAGGCTTTTACATTAATGCTACAATAATTCAGAATTTTCTGGGTGTGTTCTGATTCTGGGTGTGCAATGAGCCGTATAATGATTTTATGGTTGAGTTTTTGGGATTAACAAAAACATTACTTAATCTAAACATCATTAAACACTGATAATACTTGAAAATGCTTCAGGACTTTAAAACATATTCAACCCAGTTTCTGCCGATGTTGACAAGATAAAATAAAAACGAAGACCCATTAGCCGTTCAAATTATGCTTTATAACCTGAAAAGAAGCATTCCTACAGCGCGTCGAAACATTGTGTGTTTTTGTAGTTTTCTGCGACGGTCCTGAAGTCTTCTAACCATGAGCTGTTCCTTTGTTTAGAGCAGCTCTGGTGTAAGAAAGTGACTGCAGAGGGGGGGGGGGGTCGGGGAAGGCTGTGATCCCCTTACGTCCCCCCCCCCCCTCCTCTGTCTGCCCCAGGTGTGATTCTAGGTGAATGGAAGCATCAAAGAAGCTCTATATAAATGCACAGCATTTATTTTCTTCAGTTGCTCTGATGCTAAGCTGTTCCGAATCTGCACAGTGTCAGGTCAAAGATCACAGTTACAGTTATTTAGGGATTTTTTACTGATTTTGTTGGCACTAACAACTCAAACTACATTTCCCAGAATGCTCTACCCAAAGACGTTACCATTTAATAGGCAGTTTCTTTACAGAGTCAGGCTTAAGGGGGTTTAAGCCAAAGCCAATGACACCTTGAAGATGAATTAGTTCAAGAAAGAAATTCAACCCTATTTCTGAAACTGAATAGTAATAATTAAAAAAAAGGTTTTTGGTTGGATTTAAACAGGTTTTAGACGTTTTTGAACATTTTCTGAAAGGAATACAGTAATTAGGCCCCAGAGAAGACTTTAAACCGAGTCCTCGCAGAGACACGAAGCTGAGTGCTGGAGAAAGGCGTCTGTGTTGTGACAACAGCAGAAACATCCCGACACCTTCAGTGACGCGGCTGTGGCTCTGAAGTGTCATCAGAACGCACAGAGGAGATCGTATTAAAAATAACTCAATAATTAGCACCGAACCAAGAGAAAGAGTCTCACACAGTCAAAAAAAAGAACAGGCAGTGTTACAAACTTTCTGTCAGAATCTGAGTGTGTTTGGTGAACGAGCTGGAACATCAGTCAGAGGCTATCAGACACACCAGGACCGAGTTCAGGACTAGAGCCAGTGGTGTTAATTTACATTTTATTGCTTATATACGTCTACATCCTGTTTACCCATGTGAGCCACAGCAGAGACTGAAGGAGAGGACCAAGACCCATCAGAAACTTGGCTTTTACGTGGTTCTTGTGTGTAGCATTCACCAAACGTCTGGAGGAGTCAGCAGGATTTGAGTTTATACAGGAGATAGTCCAGTGGTTTTAACGAGAAGTGAGAAATGGACCGAGCATCTCTGACGACTCCGCTGACAGCACCAGTCACAGGGAATATTCATAATCACTTCCTGTCTTTAACACGCACATTCGAGAGGTCTTCAGAAATAAAAAATTGTGCACAGCTGTTATTGAGCAGTCAATAAAAAAATAAATACAAAAAAAAAAAAAAAAAAAACACACAAACAATGTCTCAGAAGTACTCTGACTGAGCAATGATGCACACTAACTAAAAGTTATCTGTTAAAGCTCATCATAAAGCTGTGTTAGATTGTTCAAGCTCTTATAAATAAAATAAATGTTCCAATAGTAGTTTTCTCATAGTAACAAGAAAAGTAAGCTGCCATCTAAAGAGTCTGGACAGTTCTATTAAACCTGACTGAGATCAAACTGCTCTTCAGAAAACACCTGGAGGAGGGAGGGCAGGTACTTTAAATAAAAAGCTGTTCAGTGATTGGTCCAGACAGTAGCCTCGAGGTAACACACTAAACACTCTTTACATCACTCTTTTCACTGATGCCTGTAAAGTTTAAACTGTCTTTTGGTCAAACCGAGCTTCATAAACTCGAAGTAGTTGCAGGTATAATCGATGGCACCAAAAACACGAGGCCTTTTGTGTCAATATTTAATCAGCACGAGCAGGGGTGGCAGCGCGTTAACATTTAATAAACCACATTAGCATCGATTCAGAAGCTGCTGCAGATTAAAGCAGAAAAAACATCACCAGATCAAACCCAAGAAGAATCAAACTCTTCATATTTCAGATCCTGTGCCTGGAATCAGAAGTATTATTAATGCCATCAGTGACACCTGCTCCTCCTTTGACTCTTTGGGAGCAGCACACGCCGACTCAAAAGCCGCAGGTGGGAAATAATTACTCCAAATTCAGAAAGCGTCGGTAATTAATGGCTGTAGGTGCGTCCAATAATAAGTTCAGACTCAGAGGTTTTTAGAGAAGAAAAAGGCAGCTAATTAGGGAAACAGAGAGGAAAACAGTTGCTAGATTTTGATGAAAAGTGAAGCCGCCATATTGGGAAGGTCAGGAGAGGCAGGTAAACAAATACAATGCAATAGTTCGTTTGAATTGAGTCTGTGTTCTGTGAGCATCTGTGATGAGGCAATTCCATTATTTATAGTTGTAGCTGTAAAACATTTTATTTGTTTATGATATTAGACAAACTCTGGGTTTTTAAATCTGTTCAAACTGTTTCTAACCTGTCTCTGTCGACGTCAGTCCTGGTCTGAACATGACTCAAAGGAACAGCAGCAACCAGCATCTTTACTCACTTTTAAACTATTTTTACATATCTGTATTTATTATTCTATTTCTACAACTCTAAACAATTTTTACTATCAACACATGCTCATTCGTTTTTCTCAGGCACAGAGACTGAGCTGTAAACCTCCTACGGGTCGCGACAGTGTTTTAAATAAAAATGACTGAAATATAAAGTACATCTCTGTCTGGTCTCTGACTGTCACTCAAGTCTCACTCTTTTTGTTTAAGGCTGTTGTTTAACCCTTTCATAGTGTTGAAATGTAACTCTGGAACATATTATATACAGTACGAGTCCAACTTTACTCTGGAGGTTTGGCAGTGTAAGTAACCCCAGAAAAGGTTTGGCTGTCTGAGCAGGTTTTTTACTTCTTTCTGTTTGAGATATAAATCATATCTGAGGCGAACTTCATCATAAAGGCTGCTGCAGTAAAACAGTAGAAGAAGAAGAGTGTTCCTGCTTTATTCCCATCTTTCTAAACTTTAAAATCAGAGGCTGCAGCAGTTTCCTACATTTTAGTTTACATGTCCCAGCAGCTGCTCCAGACGCAGCCTCGGTGTGGCCCCAAGGCTAACATTAGCTTCATATCACACTATTAACCCGTGAGCCCAATGTCCAGAAATCCCTTTTCCTCTGAACACTTCTTTTGGCCTTGTCCTGCTGTCATTTTAAATTAAGCTCCTGTTCCAAAACTTGCTTAGTAAACTTTTTTTTTAAGATAAATGCCGTTCCCTCCAAAGTTATACACATGTTAATAACTAGTTTTACTAAGGATATGGTAAACGCTAAACAAATGTAAATGTACCACCTTCTATGTTCTTAAAAATCACATGACATTAATCCTGTAATCTGACTGAGTGATGAGGAAACTAAAGGCACAGTGAACGCCAGGCGACACTGACATGTCTCAAAATAAAAGACTCACAGATGATGTTGTTCTATGTTTATACGTCTAGTTTTCCTCCTGTGAAGCTGTCCCTTTCCTAAAGCGTTAGTGATTTAAAACATGTCTCTATAGGCCCTGCTCCAGTCTGATGGTTGTATTTCTCTCATTAAACTGTAAAATTCATCACATTAAAAGTCGTCCATGTTGTCCTTGTTCAAGTTCGAGGTTTGATCCTGAACATGACCTTGAGTTGTGTTTCTGAACGATTGCTTCCAGAGTTTATTCTTGGTTCATTTCTGTGTTTCACTTTAGTTTTGAGCTTTTTTAGTCTAAAAGTAAGTCCAGTTGTTTAGTCAAATTGTTTTTCCAGGCAGTCCTAGAGCCTGGACACACTTAAATAAAAACATCAAATCAGAGAAGCAAAGAATAAAACTTTAACAGTTACTGAGCTCATGTGGTTAAACTGAGTGCAATAGGCTTCTTTAATGGTGTCAATTAGAATAAACTAGGACAGTGGAGAATCGCCTCCGTTTGTGCCAATAAGGCTTCTGTAGTATTGAGACATTTTAGAGGTCTGACACACAATGATTTGAATTAAAGAAACTGGTTTCTAAATTAGTTTTGTCTCCTTCTGCAGTTCCTCTAATGGCCACAAGAGTGTCTTCTAAAGGGTTTATATTTAAGTCCCAGTGTCTTTGAACAGGAACCTAAATAAAAACACATTTATCACCCAAATCATAAACGCTGACAATAATTAGCTGTGTTCTCTGCTCGGTCGCCCACTCGGGTTAAATCCAGCGCTTATCCTCGCCTCGCCGTAAACAAACAGTGCTGGATGAGATGCATTTAGGAATAGTGTGAAATTACAGCGCCGTGGCTCTGCGCTGACCTCGTCTCCAAATGGACGGACGGGGAACGAGAGGAACCGGCAGAGGTCAGGCTTTGGAGACGTCTGTGGGAGGAATAACTGCCTCGACCAAAAACAAATAATAAAAGGAAACCAAGCCAAATGATTTCTGTGAGACGGGACCTGATGGATTTGAACAGTTGTAATGGTTCAGGTGCTTCCAGGAAAGCCTTAGTGATGGAAAATATGGATAAATGCACATTAAAGTGGTGTTTCCATTGTTTACAGGAGTTTGAAGCTTCCCATTTAAGGTCGTATCCTCTCTGCTGTGGCTCCAAACTTGAGAAAATTAAGTTTTATTGAAAGTATGGATTATATCTGCCATTTTTCTATCGCCTTCACTAAATAATGAAGTCCTACCCAGCAAACACCTGTTTTGGGTTTGTCCTTCCTGTAGGTTGCCACTGGGTACGTCTCAAAGCCTCATTTGCACCTGAAGTTATTCTCCGTGCACCATCTTCAGCGCTGTCCCATAGCTCCTAACCCTGCTCTGAGGACACACTCTGGAGGAGACACACAGGAGGAGACACTCTGGAGGAGACACACAGGAGGAGACACTCTGGAGGAGACACACAGGAGGAGACACTCTGGAGGAGACACTCTGGAGGAGACACTCTGGAGGAGACACACAGGAGGAGACACACAGGAGGAGACACACAGGAGGAGACACTTCTGGAGGAGACACACAGGAGGAGACACACAGGAGGAGACACTCTGGAGGAGACACGTCTGGAGGAGACACGTCTGGAGGAGACACGTCTGGAGGAGACACGTCTGGAGGAGACACGTCTGGAGGAGACACTCTGGAGGAGACACTCTGGAGGAGACACTCTGGAGGAGACACTCTGGAGGAGACACACAGGAGGAGACACACAGGAGGAGACACACAGGAGGAGACACACAGGAGGAGACACGTCTGGAGGAGACACTCTGGAGGAGACACTTCTGGAGGAGACACTTCTGGAGGAGACACTCTGGAGGAGACACTTCTGGAGGAGACACTTCTGGAGGAGACACTCTGGAGGAGACACCCTGGAGGAGACACTTCTGGAGGAGACACTTCTGGAGGAGACACTTCTGGAGGAGACACTCTGGAGGAGACACTTCTGGAGGAGACACTTCTGGAGGAGACACTTCTGGAGGAGACACTCTGGAGGAGACACTTCTGGAGGAGACACTTCTGGAGGAGACACTTCTGGAGGAGACACTTCTGGAGGAGACACTCTGGAGGAACTTGTGCCTCATGAAGCACAGATCTAACCTAAGCCTCTGCTTTTTCCACCCGGAGTACGAAGGTGGTATTTTTATTGTTGCATTTTAATTGTGTGAGTGGGTGTGTGCAGTTGCCATGATTCCTTTTTGGCTTTAATAATTGCTTAATAGTGACACAAAAAAAAATCTAATGAATGAGCACAGGCTCATGTCTAATTAGTCCTGGACCCGTGTGACCTGTCAAATCAATTCTCCTGCTGAACAGTGTTTGTATTCGTCTAAATAGAAAGTTAATCATCATAAAATCGAGACTGAGTGAGCAGACCTGCTTGAACTGAACTCTACATCCATCATTAGTAACTGCTCCTACAGGAAATATATTGTGCATTGTGTAAATAGGATGACCTCTGACCCCAGACGAAGGCGGAGGAGGCTGTGGTTCAGGTGTCGTCTTTAGTGACGGTACAAACAGGAGATGAACAGAACAAAAGGATTCATTAAACTCTCAGCTGTTGAGTCTAATTAAAACACATCTGAGGTCGAAAAGTGAGCCTTGACCTCGAAAAGTTACGAAGAAATAATCAGTGACAGATGGAAACAGTTGGCATTGTGTACTTCTTCACAAGTCTCACCTTTTGTGTGTCAGAAGGTCGCAGCCTGCTTTTACTGAATTAGAAAAGCATAAAATATCTTTATTACTGTAAATGTAAATGATGCAATTAAAAACATATTCATTTCTTCTTCTTAAACTGCAGCAGTGTATGAACTGTTAGGCGTCTTCCGTGGATTTAGACAGAAGTTCAGTCGTTTAATCCGAGTTTAGTCCCCGATTTATTCTTTAAATTAGTTTTAGTCTTGGTTTGGTTCTGTTTCTTTCTGACACTGATATTTAGGTTTAGTTTTGTTGTTCTAAAAGTAAACTTTAGCTCCTAACTTTTCTTCCACAGAGTGAACCACAAACTTCTGAAACCTGCTGTGAGTCGGATTAAAGTCTGAATCAAACCCAGATCGAGGGGCGTGGCCTTTAGCTCAGGGTTAGCCTCCAGCGCTAACCTCTGCCTCTGTGAGCGCCGCTGTTGTTTTAATGAGACCAGTCGGTGTCGGGGCCAGTGTTTCTCCTTTCTCGGCCCAGTAATGGCTTCTCTGGGACGCCCCGATCGCGTTTACAGCGTTTGACCTCCGACCCTTGGCTGGATGATCAGGGGCCAAACGGGACTGGCTCCAGCCTCGGTCGATAAATAATTAGCGGTAGTTCCTCTCCTCGGACGCCCACACACTGCTCCTCCCACTTTAGACCAGGTTCAGGGAGGGTTTGGAGATTGAGAGGGAAAATATGCGAGGTTTATGAATGGAAACGTATAAAAAGAAAAAAATAACTCTGTAGCTTGACCTAGATCTCCTCTAGTTTTAATTATCAAACTCCGAAGTTTAGGTATTAGTAAGTAAAGGCATATCCCCTGTTATTGATTTGGTTCTTTAGAGAAAGTAGAAATGACTGAACACTGAAGCTACTCTTCTCCTTGTAGCCTTCATGCTCCTGTTGATCCTGAATAAAAAACTATGTCACCTTGTTTACTTCAGGCCGAGTCCACAGACTCACACGGTTTTCATTTGGACTGATATTTAACAGCATTTGTCAGAAAAAGGAGCTAGCATTAAACCTGACTACATTCTAACAAAATACTTTGGGATCACAATTCTACAATTCGCCCGCGTGACAAGGTTTTACTAATTTAAGGCAAAAATAAAAATAAATTACGACTTGTTCTTGGTTCTTCTGTTCCTTTAATATGCATTGATCTGTTTTCATAACACCGCTCTGTTCTTTAGACTATATCTATTAAAGTTAAAATCATTAAACACTGTTTAATGATGACAGATGTATTATTAGATCTTATCTCAATATTATTATAAACTATATGAGATGATATATATTGACTATATTATAAAGACTTGAATTAAACCAGTTTTATTTGTTTTTTTAAAGCTGTTGGGGCCATAAACAATATATTTTATCTCTGAAGCTGAGGGCCACATAAACTCTCACCTTGGACCATGATTGGCCCCTGGGCTGGACTTTGATGTCTGCTTTAAAGAGAAAAGTTTGAATGATGTGGATTTGATAAACCAGATTTTGGTCAGTCTAATTTTATATTATTATTATTATTATTATTATTATTATTATTATTATTATTATTATTATTATTATTATTATTATTATTATTATTATTATTATTATTATTATCATCATCATTATTATCATTAGCTGCTTTGTCGCTTATTTAATGGTCACATGACCTCTTAGCTCTAGAGATAATCCTGAAACTTGTGCAGAATCCTGATTTGAATAAAGCTCAAATATTGACATGTTTGAGGCAACTTTATAAAAAAAAAAAAGAAAAAAAAATTGTTCTATTCCAGCCCCAACTTTACAAACATTCATGAGTCTCAGTTTTATGAAGCCGTAGTGCTGTATTATTTATGTTTGGTGTTGAATCACACTGCCTTCTCCCTCAGTGTGGAGCCTGTCTGTACAGCAGCAGAGGATTGTGGGAAATCCCCTACAGCGAGAGCCGTTCGAGCTGCACAGGTTCACAGACTCACACTTTCGAGGTGAGAGACTTAGACCCAGCCCCGGAGCAGGTTTCTGTCAAAGACGGACCACACTCTTCTCAAGAAACACTTCAGCAAAAAGTTTCTGCAAAAAGAGCTGGGTTCATTTAGATTTACCCGAAACTGAAGAGGAGCAGGAGGAGGAAGATACTGATGCTCCATTTTATTCTTCTATTACTACATAGTCTGGTTTTATTGTCAAACCTTTTCCTGTTGGCATTTAATCATTTTGTTCCCTTTTCAGATCAATGGATTTGTCATGGTTAGACTTTGGTCCTTAGTGATCTTTGGGTATTAAAACCGTTTATGACCCAGCTCTGCTTGGGCGAAGGGAGGTGGCGCTGTTCCTTTCATATGGCATTATATTAATATATTATTATAAATACTATTATACTAGGTCACAGTCAACTTTTAATCCACCTGTGCAATATTTATAATGTGCAGATTTATTACTGTACTTATGCATAATCTATTTCAGTTCAGTTTGTTTTAGCTAATGCCCTTAACGCTGAGAAAGGAAGCTTCTGAGGAGGCATAAGTGAGGATACATCGGAGCGTCCTACAGAAGTCAAACTGATGGAGGAGAAAACCCCACCCCCTCCACACGCTCCAGAGAGTGTTACAAGAATCCCTGATGTTTGTGAACTTTGTATATTTGTAAAAAATAAAGAGAACAGACCATATATGAATGTATGTGTATTTAAATTGAGCAATTTGGAGAAATTTAATAAAAAGTTATGGCAGCTGCAGGTGGAGGCTCACAGGTGGCCTACGACTGGGGCACAACAACAATGAGGGCACCCTCCTCAGTGTTCTCCTCAGATTAAGTCCTTCCTGAACATTTTGGGGGGGGTCTGAACATCTGTTTGTTGGGATTACAGCTCCACTCTAAACCCATATAAATACTTGTCTTTGGATTATTCCTGTTGATCATATTCCTCTAATGGGGCTGTTAACCTACTTTTTTACATTAAAGCATTATGTTTCTTTGGAAATATTTTGGTCAAAAGTAGTTATTACATTTGTTTACCCTAAGCCTGTTTTGCCTCATAACCAAGAGACTTTTATAAAAACAAACTAAAGGCAGATCGAAGTGGACACACCAAACAATGTGTACGCCACAGACATCTAAAGAAAAAGGTCATTTAAAAAACAGGACAAAATCCTCTCGAGAACAGAAAGAGCAATGTTTTTCTCAGAATTCTGAACATGCTCCGTGAACCTGCAGCGGGACGAGGGAGGGACACAAAACTATATAATCAGTCGAGGTGGACAAAGATGGTTTTGGTTTAAGAGTTTTTAAAGGGATTCACCAAAACAAACTTTCCGAAGAAACAAACGAATCAAACAGGGCTGCTTTTATGATTCTCAAACCTTGACGTCTCATTGAAATACTTAATTAAACTGGAACTGGTGCTACCAGAACAAAGGAAATAAGGCCAGTGTTTTTGTCACATTTCTGATTAACCAAAGTAGCTCCATTTCAATCCCTTCCAGTTTCTTGTCCAGGGATCCTGTCGTTTTTTTCTGCATTACATCCTTCTACTCTAGGCTCAGCTGTAAAAAAAAAAAAAATACCATTTCTAAATCTTTAAAAATCCTGTCTTCTTCCATTTGCTGTATTTCTCGACACAATCTGAGCCCCATCCATCACACGGTGGGAATGAGACGTTCAGTGACTGACAGCGTGGGAAAACCCAGCTCTGTGACACCGAATGAAGAGTGACAGCCGTCGAGAGAAAGACGGTCGACTTTGGGAAGAAGAGAAAAAAAATGCCACAAAATGTCCGAAAAACACAGTGAAGGCTGCAGCTCAGAGCCGGTGGACACTCGCAGAAGCTGTGATTGACTTGAACTCATTGACTGTAAAAAAACTGCCTCCCGAAACTGAAAAGCAATTGTGTTTATTGTGGTTCCATATTATCTGTAATGACCGTGCGAGTTAATAGGGAGCGCTCGGCTGCCTCTGTGTCGAGGCTGAACTCAAATCACTTCTGTTTTCAATTATTTACTTTAATTATTAGGAAAAGAAAAGCAACATATGTTAAACCATTTAGATGTTTGTGTTGTAATTATTATTTTTACCAATATTTTTACACTCTCACATTTATACATGTTCAGTAAACTCAGTGTTGAAACCTGTTCAAATCCAACTAAAACCAGCCATCAGGGTCGCAGGGGCAGCAGTCTAAGCAGACACCCCCAGACATCCCTCTCTCTAGACACTTCCTCCAGCTCTTCCGAGGGAACACGGCGTTCCCAGGGGCCTCCTCCCGGTGGGACGCCCCTGGAACTCTTCCCCAGAAAGGCTTCCAGGACAAATGCCCAAGCCACCTCAGCTGGATCTCTATGTAGGAGAGTTTGGCCGATAGTCGAACCTCGGAAACAGGAGGAACAATGTGGTTTTCATCCTGGTTGTGGAACACTGGACCAGCTCTAAAAGCTCTCCAGGAAGCTGGAGGGTTCGTGGGAGTTTGCCGGTCCTGTTTATTATCTGGGAGGGAGGAGGTTTGGGGACCACAGTATCTTGTTGCTGCTTTTTGCAGATGATGTTATGTTGGCTTCATCAAACCAGGACCTTCAGTGTGCACTGGGACGGACTGCAGCCGAGTGTGAAGAGACTGGGATGACGTTAGACAGTCCAAGTCTCAGTTCAAGGTTCTCAGTCGGAAAAGGGTGGCTTGTCCCCTTCAGGTTGGTGCAGCTTCTGCCTCAAGTGGAGGGTATGCTTCAAGTATCTCGGGGTCTTGTTCACGAGTGAGGGAAGGAAGGAGCGTGAGATTGACAGATGGATCGGTGCAGCTTCTGCAGTGATGCGGTCGATGTACCGGTCTGTCGTGGTGAAGAAGGAGCTGAGATGCAGGTGAAGCTCTCGATTTACCGGTCAATCTACGTTCCTACTCTCACCTACGGTCAGGAGCTTTGGGTCATGACCAAAAAAAACAAAAAAAAAAAACAAACAGTCATAATCCAACTATAACCTGTTCAACCTTCTGAAAGGCAAAACACTAAAGTATATTATAATAAACGGTGTTATAAACAAATGTTAATACAGCTAAAGAGTTTGTCTCTACCTACTTTGTGTTCACGTTACTCGTTTCTCTGACTTAGACAACAAAATGTTAAAAATTCACATTCCTGAAGAAAAACTTAGTTGAACATTTACGATTTGACGTCTATTTTAAATTTTTTTGCTTTTATAGAGGGTGCAAACACCTCTATAGTTTCATTTTATGGACATCCTTGAGACCATCCAAGCAGCATGTTTCTGTCTCTGAAACAGGTCATTTAGTGCAAACAAGACTCTGTCCAGTGTGTCGGCCTGTTGCTGCTCTGTTTGAGCCGTAAAGTCACTCACACAAGGTTTGAGTCCAGCTGAGGAGACCGTCAGTGAGACATGGCTAAGAAACATCAACATGAGAGGGACGAGATATATTTTGGGGCTAAGACTTAAACGTTTCTACTTCAAACATTATTTTCTCATTTTTAAGTGAAAGCGTGAAGAACACATGCTTAGTTTTAGAGAAGAATAATCGTCACTCTGGGACGAGGAGGAGCAGAAAATCCAACAATGCCTTCAAACTTTGTCTTTGTTCTTTGAAAACAGTGCTTCTTAAAAGAGGCCATGTACAAGGCGCTTCAGAAGAGTTTTTTACCTGTAAAGGCGGTTGTGCTCAGATCTGAACGTTTGATAAAAGCGTTGTTTCCTGTGACTACGTCAGTGTCACCAAGGCCAGTCCTCTCGCCGTTCAACAGCCTCGGCTCTATTCAACCTGAAATAGCCGAAATATTCACGTCGTCTGAATTTTAAAAACAAGGACGTTTCCATCAGAAAAAAGTCAGAGAAAACAAGTTTAAACTATGCAGTAATTACTTTCACTAAAGACAAGTCTGTGCTCAAAATTTAGTTTTATTATGTTACAGAAGCAAAACGAAAACAATTATTGATTAAAAAAAAAAAAAAAAGAAATTGTACCATCCTGATAAAAAGGACTGCAAACCAGACAATGGAGTTTGTTGTTACAGAGGTAGGTTGTAGAACTGGAGTTATTATTCTAAGTAATGGTTGTATAAGTTATAGTGACAGTAGCACACAGGTCTTTTTATCCAAAGAACATGTGGCTCAGAAACTGGCTCAAGACCACAGGGTTTTAAGGATAAAACAATTGTATATTTAGAAAAAAAGTTTGAAATAATAGATGTTAAGAATAAATTCCTGTTTTTTTTTTGTTTGTTTTAGAGCAAATGAAAAGTACATACACAAAACAAATTTGCAAGTATCCAACAACAAACATTTTCTTGTAATGACAAAATATACTGAGCCCATCAAACAGATTTCATCAAAGTTTTTACAATAAACCGACAGGATCGGCTTGAAAAGGAGTGGGAGGAAGAAAGATCCTTGAAGAACGTGACACAGTGTAGCTGCTTCATCAAAGACAACAAACTCTATAGAGTTCTTCAAATATAGTGCATCTACAGCATCAGGAGTAATTAGGTCTTACATCGAAAAAGTTCAGAATAATTAGAATATAGTCCAACAAAATATTTAATAATGATTGAAATACGTGTTAGTAATGTTATGTTTATAATACATTGACTGTACAGTCACAATAATGTCAGCAGTGTGAGGTCATCAAACGTAAAGTACACGACTAACTCTGAAGACGGTGCCTTGAAACTGAGCCCCGTTTGTGCAGATGACAGAATTATAACAGGCTTATAAAAAACAGCAGAAACAGCAGAAGTTGCGAGTATTGTCGGCTGCTCAGGTTCATGCAGCGACATCCTTCTGGAGCCGGGATCGTTCCCATCAACAAAGCCTCGGTGAGACCCACAGATAAGGCCTGGGCTCAGAGCGGATTAGCCTCAGTGCGTTTGGCTTCACCTGTTTCTGAAGACGCTGATGAATCAAAGCCGCTCCGACGAGGCTTTGATGTCAAGATGAAGAGATGGAGAGCGTGTGACCTCTCTCTTTCCATTTCCTTCATATTTCACCGCGTACACAAACCACGCCTCGAGACCGGCCCTGAGCCGCACTGAAGGGTTTAGAAGAGCACTACATTTAAGAGTGACAGCGTTTACATAAGAGCGATCTTTCCGCCGAGACTGGATTATTTAAAAAAACATTATTCAGACCTTACATTAGCATGTGTTCTTGTCTTATAATCTAACATGTCTTTTTCACTCGCACTAGGACAAGACGGAGAAATTATACATCTGTTTACATCTGGATCTAAAGTCCAAATGTCTAAAATGGTGGTTGGGGGATCTTTAGTTTTTGGTTGCTTAATCTCCTGAAGAGTCATCAAAAACCTGTTCAAATCCATTAAAACCTGTTCAAAGCCAATTAAAACCTCTTCAAAGCCAATTAAAACATGTTCCAAGCCAACTATATCCAGTTCCAATCCATCTGAAACCTGTTCAAATCCATCTGAAACCTGTTCAAATGCATCTAAAACCTGTTCAAATCCAACTAAATCTAGTTCAAATCCCTTTAAATTCCAACTAAAACCTCCATACTGACCTGACCCATAGGCTTCTGTTGCTTTTAATGGAGTATTTTTATTTAAAACATTTCTAGAGGAAGTGGACGGAGGGTGTCTGTAACTCAAACCTGTAAACCCTCAGAATCCTCGATATCCGAGGTGTTTTCCGTCCGTACTCGTCCCGGTGGAGTCGGTGTAAACGGTGAGTGGGCGGGACCTGCGTGGGCCCATGGCAGCCCCAATTGCCCGGCGGCAGGTGTTTTTAGTAAGTGGCGGCCGTTAATGAGCGCTCAGGGGAATCGAACTACAGACCCGAGTGGAGCTGAGGCGGCCGTGGGCAGAGAGCCTTCATCTCCCATCAGCCCCCTGTGCACACCGGCCAGCTGCGGCCCGCGGAGCGTTCAAGGACGAATGGGAAACCACATATCTGATTTTACCGTTAAGATCAGACACATCTAAAACCGGTTCAAATCTCACTAAAACATGTTTAAATCCAATTAAAACTTAATCAAATCCCACTAAAACCTGTTCTAGTCCCAGTTCTGTATTTATAAGAGAAAGATAAAGTGATAGCATTAGTGAAACGCAGTCAGGAACCAATCAAACCTGAGCCAAAACCATCAAAGTATCAAACCAACCTGCAGAGATCCCCTGAGATCAAAACAGAACATGAAAAACAAAAGATTTGATCAGGAACGCAGCGATAGGTTTATTTATTCTCTTATAACTTAGCCTAGCCATCCCATTTTAACTCTGTCTTTTTCATTTTTCATTTATTCTGTTAAACGTTTCTCAGACCTGCTACAAACATAATTTTTAACTTCGTAAATAAAAAACGTCAGATTAACATTATTGTAACTAATAGACTGACATTTACTTTAAATTTCTCATCCATTCCACTCCATGAACAGACGTAGTCAACACTCAAGGCTGAACCACACTTTTCCAGTTTCCAGTCGACTGCTCAGAAATTCTGTAATTCTTCTGTTTCTATCTGGTTTGAATTCATTATCGATGAATAAACGCTGACCAAAGCCACACTCCTGATGTGACTGAGAGCATCCTTGATCCCACTTAAACCGTGTTTTTTATCCAAAGACGACTCATTGTCCGCTTCACCTCGGCTCTGAGTGAAGTCGTCGGTGAACCGTACGCTCTGCCGATCAATAACAGAGGAATTAGAAACGGCTACGAGCTGCTACGTCGACTTTCGTGTTTTGGTTTGAAGCTATTGTTGGATTTATTTTCCAAAAACTGAACTATAGTTGCCTATTGGCAGTTTATAATAATTACAATTCCTTGCCTACAGCCGTGGTGTCAAACTCAAAGTGGTGGGGGCCAGTGAGAATCCGTCCAGGGGCCAAAGACTGGGGCATTTGGAAGCTTTTATTAAATATTGAACACAAGGTTTCATCTTGAGTTTTATCAAAGTTATCTTTAACATTAACGTCTTCCTTTTTATAGAAACAGGTTTTACTTGGATTTGAACAGGTTTTACAAGTACAGTATATATTTCCAGCAAAAACTGTCCTAACAAATAAAAATAAATTAAACACCAACTAAAAAAAAAAAAAAAAAAACAAATCAACTAACACACATAAGGGCCATATAAAACATTGCAGAGGGCCGTATTTGGCCCCTGGGCCTCGAGTTTGACGGGTGTAATTCTCAGCACAGCCCTAGTTTGGAGAAGCAGACAGGAGAATTATTCAATGTTAAAAACGAAATAATCAACAGGCGACAAAGAAAAATGAAACCCAAAATGGTGGCCTTGTGTAAAGATTTTATCCTAAATAATATAATGCACCACTTTATCACTGACTGAACAAAATATTAAGAGATGGACTTTTTAATAATCTTTGTTTTGTTTCTTTCTCTCAATCACAATTTTTAATCTTATTAGAAAAAAACAATTTTCCAAATACCAGTCATTTTATAAAAGTTTCCAATTGTGGTTCTGCTTTTTGTTGTTCAGTGGAGTAGGTCAATGCTAAACACACCTAAATACCTAATACAACACTTTTTAATTCTACCCAATTATTAAAACAAAACAAAAAGGCGTTTCCAGAGACAGATTCAGTCGTGCACGTCAGGAGCCCGTGTTACGAGATGGTGGCAGATAAATGCTGTGGGGCTCCAGGTTTACATCACTCCTCGAGGCGGACTTTGGGAAAAACACTTTATTTTACTGTGGCGATATTTATAGAGTTAAATACTCCTTGTTCCTCTCCAGTGATGTTCAGTTAAATCCAGTGAAGTCACGAGTCCAGTAAAAGAAGCTCTTTTTCTGGAGGTGAGGAACAACGCAAAATAAGAGCATTTCGTCGAAAATCAACTGCATATTCCCATTTTATATCCAACTACCGTCAAAGCAAGGCCCTCTGGTAACATTGCACTTTAAAAAAAAAAGGTGTTAGAGGATGTTTTTGACTGAGAAACCGAGTGTTTGAAATGAGCGCATGAGTAAGAACAGCCCCCCTCCTTCACAGCTCATGTCGAGGGAACACCTCCCAAATCTCATGCATGTGTTTGTTTACTTCTGGTATTCGTCGACACATTTGTATCTATCCCAAATTCCACTAAATCAAATACTGTCACCAAAGAATGAACAGCAGAAATGTGGCGACAGACGTGTGTCGTCAGAGCACATCGTGAAAGAGAATCCCAAAGACCCTCTGCTTTTGTGTCGTGTTTCTCCCTTATATTCTTCAAAAGGAGACTTTCTTTTGCCACTACCTGCTTCAGGTTGTAACTTTGTGGTCAGACCGGTGGAGCAGCATCGAATGAGCGCCTAGCCCCCCCCACTTCAATTTTATAGAAAAAAATTACCATTAAAAAACAACCTCTGAAATACCTTAAATTGTTATGTTGAAGACCTAAACACGCAGCATTTTATCCAAAGTTCAATCTTTTTTAAAACCTTTAAAAAGGAGTGATTCTTAAACTTTGCCCAACAAGAACAGTCTCATAATAAAGTACCGCCTACATATGCAGCGAGGAGTGGAAACAGAAGAGGTCTAAAGGGATATTAGTTCAGTCTAAATACAGTTTAAATGGCTGTTTTTTATTTTCCTTTTCTAAAAGATGTTGTAAAAGTATTATTTCAACCAACTTTATAATATTTGAGTTTGTCTTTGAAAGGTTTCCAAGGATTTAAGTCAGACCAGAGAAAGTTTTAAGTGGTTTTATCTAAACATGGGAGGTTTTAAACTGACAACAGGTTCTGAATGGTTTTAGTAAGAAATTAATTGACATTTTGGGACAAGATAAAATGGATTAGGATTAACACAGGCACCCTTTTGGAGGATAATGGAGCTGCACTTAAACTGTTTAGTTTCAATCTTAAAAACAAAACCTCAGAGCACCACAAGAAGCCAAAGTACCTCCAGTATCTGGCTGGAGCTGGTATCACAGTTCGAGAAGCACTGCCGTAAAGCAATAAGAATTATGTTAAAGATACATTTCAATGTTTTCCAAGCATCTATGGGAACCCTACAAAATCCACTTCTTCAGTATACATCTGGGACAGCGAGGACTTTACCCTTAAAACATATTATTATTATTATTATTATTATTATCATCTGACGGGATAAACCGTCTGTGCCTTGTTGAATAATTATCATAATTAATGGAAATGAAGCTTGTGTTGGCGCGTGACCTCACTGTTTCCGTGGTGACCATGTTTGTGTGCGATTGGCAGTATTTCAGGTTATCGTCATGGAAACAGATGTCGAGAGGACACACACACGGCAGACAGCTTAAAAAAAATAAACTTGTTTAATGGTCACACTGTTTTTGCAGCTAAACAATGGGATTTATGGAAAAAAAGTGAAAAGGAATTAAAATACTGTGTCAGTTGAATATTATAATTTTTCTGAAAACCACCCCATAATAGTTAGCCTTTTATTGAGCCTACAAACGTGGACCTGCCTTTTATCTTTTCAGTTTAGATGTTAATGCATGGATTTTGAAAGTAAATGTGTAATGTTTTATATAAATGTTTCACTTACTGCGTCCTTTTTAACTCTACTCTGTCCACCTTGTGTCCCACAGACAAAAATCAAAGAGAAGCCACTTGTTATGCTTTGTCCTGGCGATGCTAGTAAAATATATAGTGGCTGGATAGCTCAACTGGTAAGTCACAGGTTTGAATCCCCCTCAGGGTGCAATGAGCTATGACCCATCGTCTAGTTACTTCAACATCCACAAGCGGCAACTGCCATCACAACTTGAGATCAACGAGATACAACACAAATGCTACGGCAAGGGGGAGCCAGGACGAGAGGTCAGAGGGGAGCCAACGGGGGCTCCAAGTGCAATAACGCTGAACGAGGCAGCGACTGACCTTAAAGACAAGATAATGGCGAGAATGAATGCAAGCCGTCACAGCAATTACAGCAGCTAAGTAAAGTACCATCGGAAAGTCTCCTAGAAGATGTGAATGCAGCATTGAGTGCGATCCCTACCACAACCATCACTGAAACCACTGAGCTGATACACACCTCAGCAGCAGTGATCCTCGAGATGCTTGGCTACAAGAGCAACCATGAGAACCATGAGAAACAGTACCCATCATGGAAACAAAGGCTGGAGGCTAAAATCAAGAAGGCACAGGGAGAAGTGGGCCAACTGACAGAGGCCAAGAGAGGTGCAATGAGAAAACAAGTACCCAATAGGTACAACCAGATGCACAGAAGCACTTGAAACTGCCAAACAAAGGCTCCAAGCCTTGGCCAGCCGCCTAAAGAGGTACACAAGAGAGAACCTGCTGTTTGCAACTCAATGCTCACGCTCAATGGCAGGGTAATAACAGCAGAGCAGACCCATGAAGGCTGGAAACTGAACAGTACTGGAAAAGTAGACGGGAGAGGCAGGCATCACACAACAGCGATGCACACTGGCCAGAGGCACCTGAGTGGTAATGGCAAACCAACCAGACATTGTGGTGTGGACAAAGAGGAAAGCAAGATACTGCCCAGAACCCTCAAGCTCCCAGGCCTTTGGTAGAAGGATGAGACCACCCCCGGAGGTTGCTCATAGCCCCCCAGCTCAACCGTCATGTGTTGGAGTTCGCCCCGGTGAATGAGGGTCTCTCGCCGTTTGTGGCCGTGCAGAGTACCCGGTCTTCTTGGAGTCTCTGGGAGAGGTGCTGGAAAGTGTTGTTCCACTGGGGAACTTCAACTCCCAAATGGGCAGTGACAGTGACACCTGGAAGGGCGGCCCCCCCTCAATCTAAACCCGAGGGGTGTTCTGTTATTGAACTTCTGTGCTGGTCACGGTTTGTCCATAACAAACATTAGGGTGTCCAACAGTGCACGTGGCATCCTAGACCAGATGAAACAAAAGAGGGGCAGAGCCGTCTGATCAGGGGTGGATGAGATCCGTACCTCAAGTCTCTGGACGTTGTCCCCAACCACTCCACTTCTACTTCGTGGATCTGGAGGCATCTGACCATGTGGCAGCCTGTGGGTGGCTTTAAACGGGTTCAGTTCTTTCCGTCTGGTCCCAGACTTGCTGTAACAGTTTTGTTCCGGCAGGCAATGCTTAATTTGTGTCCCCCACCTCCTAAATTAGTACCGGGACCTATTTGAGTGAATCTGACACTTCTTTTTTTCCCTCAGGAGAAGTTTCTTAAAGTTGCCCATTTTTAAAAATGTTTTACTCTGATTTATAAGTCTGTAGAAACTGCTCATTATTTAGTTAAAAATGGCATCATTTAAAAACAAAAAGCTATAATGCAGTCTTCATAACATATGTTCCTTTAACGTTCCTTCTCGATGCTGGGGGAATACATCCCCTAAATATCCTCTCCATGTTCCCAACCTCCAGCTTTACACATTAAGCACTGCCTACAGCCATCCTCTACTGTGTATGAACAAGATAACCCAGCGCTGCCAGTTGCACTCCACAAGCAACATAAATACCTGTTTTATTGCATTTATATTAATTTGTTTGCTCTTTTTCTATACGAGCATGAGATAAAGCAACCTTAAACCTCTTTTTTTAGCTGAGGTTTTAGACCATGGTTTATTCCGCATTCAATTATTGTTGGTTTAATCCTGATTTTGTCTTAATTTGTGCAGGTTTAGTCTTGGTTTAGTCCTGGATTAAGCCTTTACCTTAATAGCTCTGATAGATTTTTGTCCAAATCTGGTTTTAGTCTCATTTTAATCCAGGTTTACTTCAGTAAAACTTGTATTTGTTTGTTTTGATTTTGAGTTTTGTTTTTTATATTCCCTGTAATAATTACTGAATGTAATCTGAATTTTACAAAATCTTTTTCCCCCAGTACTTTTAATCAGTAAAGAGATTCTAACGACTAAACCACACTCAGCAGCCTCATTATTTTCACATTCACCCAACTAAACCCATTTGAACGTCTTTAAAACCAGCAGTGCATCACTTCTGCCTCCAATCCCCCCTAAAAGTCAAAATCTCAGCCGCTAAAAGGATAATAATTTTCATCTGAGGCTAATGAGACTGTGACAGATAAATCCGGGGTTTTTTTCCCAAGGAATAATCCATTAGTGAAGGAAATCAATTGAAAACCAATGCTGGAAATGATCCCTTTTGTAATTAAGAGGCCTGAAAAAAAAAAAATAAATAAAATAAATAAAAAGTATCTACACGCCTCAAAAAGGGAGCCTCTTTCAATGTTTCAAAGCCATTTAATCGAGTCATGTTTCCGTAGCAACAGGAGGTGTTAAAGAAATGAAAAAGCTAAACATTAGCACTAATCGCTGTCGAGAGAGAAGCTGGAGTGGTTTAATGATGGGTTCAAAAGGTCGGCTGAGGGAGAAGTGGGCGGGGCCTAGAGGCAGGTGTGAACAGGGACCTTGTGTTTGTGGGGTTTGGAGGTGAACTTCTGAACAGCGAAAACAGAGCTCGTTATTGCATTAACAGAGAAAACATGACAGAAACATGGTTACAAAAATATAAATAAAAATCCCCTCAAACACAAGGATTAGACGTGGTTTTAAAATATTTAGGAGTTTAGAGATGGTCCAAAGCTAGATTACGTTCAGACTTAGTGAGCACTTCTCCTTTGCTGAGAGAATCCATCCAACTCACAGGTGTGGCATGTCAAGATGCTGATGAGAGCATGATTACTGCACAGGTGTGCCTTAGGCTGGCCACAAAGCCATCTAAAACCCTGTTCAATCATGATAATGCCTGATTAAGACTAAATCCCAAAACCATTTCAAAACAAACGCAAGAAGTTTGTCACTTTGCCTCATTTTAATCCCCATTTTGTCTTTGTCCCGAACATACCACATACCTGCCTGAAGGGCTGAAGAGAGAACAGACAGAGCTCTGGTTCCTACAGCTGCACGCAGACACGACCAGTCAAACGTTTAGACACCTTCTCATTCAAAAAGGTTTTACTTCTACTTTGTGGATTCATACTGACGGACATCAGAACAATGAACACTTATGGAATTATGTAGTAAACAAAAAGGGTTCAAACCAGAATGTGTTTTGTATTTTAGATTCTTCGAAGTAGCCTCCTTTTGCTTTGACAGTTTTGCACACTTTTGTTCTCATTCAGCTTCATGAGGTAGTAACCTGGAAAGGTCTTGACGGATTTCCCAGAAATGCTGAGCACTAATTGGCGGATTTTCCTTCACTCGGCGATCCAACTCATCGCAAAAAAGGAAAACAGATTTCCACTGGTCTGAAGTCCATTCCTTGTGTGTCTTGGCCCAAACAATTCTTTTTCTTCCTCAGTTGTGGTTTCTTTACAGCTCTTTGACCAGAAAGGTCTGATTGACACGGTCTCCTCAGAACAGTTGATGTTGACGTGTGTGACCTGAACGCTGAAACACTTTAGTGGGCTCTTGTCGTAGGTGCTGTTAGGTTCATCAGTTATGGGCCTCAGAAATGATCTTCTGCAGCAGAAGTAACTCTTGGTCTTCCTTTCCTGGGACGGTCCTCCTGAAAGCGGTTTCAACAAAGTGTTTGATGGTTTTTGTGACTGCACTTGAGGATACAACACCTTCATGTCTTAAAGTAATGATGGGCTGCCGTTTGTCTCTACTTAGTCATGTGTGTACCAAAGCTACTTCTGCACAACCGTTGGTCTCGGACACATTAGGACGGCAAGAAATTCCACCAGTTGACTCTTAACAAGGCATAGCTGTTAATGGAAAACCTTCTCTAAATGAGAAGGCCAAGAGTGTTAAAGCAAAAATTCAAAAAAATCTGAAATATAAAAACACAGTCTGGTTTGAACACAATCTACAATGTAGAATAAAAAAAACTGAATGAGAAGGTGTGTCCAAACGTTTGACTGGTCGTGTGACAACTGCAAAAATAAAACCAGGAATACAGAGTGTGTTCATAAGTGCATTTGTCGATGTGAACAATCAGCCGGACTAAACTGGACCTGTCTCTGGACCTTCAGCCTGAGCCCTGTCTCTTCTTCTTCGTCTCTGCCTCGGTGCGTTACAGGCAGGTCAAGCGGCTAACGGGTTAATTAGCTGGATGATAATGTGGCGCTCGGAGGAAATGTCAGGCTCTGTGGCTGCGGCTTGACTTCCTGATCGAGAGGTCAAAGGTCAAGAGCGACTTAACTGAACCTCTTCCCTGTTGCCTTTATCTAAATGTCACACGGCAGCCATTAACGACGATCAGCGGCAGACGAACACTCGACTGAAGAGGGGTTTATAGATGGACGCAGCAGGAAACGAGCAAGAGTGAAAGAGACTGGAAGAAAATGTTTAAGTGTGAGGGTCAAACAGGAAAAAATAAAACAAGGACCAAGCTTAGACTAAATCTGGAGTAAAGGGTAAAAGGCAATATGCTACATTTAAACTGAACGAGACTTAAGCAGGAAAACGTAAAGACTGAACTGGAACTAAACCTATAGAGTAAATGTCAGGACGGGACTTAACTAGTACCTGGTTTTAGAAAAAGAAAAAAGACTAATCTTAACAAAGATGGTCTAAATACAGGTTTAAAAAACAGGATTGAGACTAAGCCCAGTAATCAAAAAGGTTTTACCAGGATTATACCAGGGACAAAAGGTAAACTGAACTGGGACTACTCTAATGAACCACTAACTGTGCTTAGAGCAGAACTAGACCAACGCTGAACAGATGGAATAAACCAGGTCTGAACCAGAACTAGGGGTGGGCTATATGGCAAAAATAGTATCTTATGATTTTGTTATTTTAAGATCACAATTTCAATCACAACTTGTATTATTACCTGTATTCTACTGCCTCTAGGAAAATAGTTCTTTGAAAGTCACTTACAATAAACCTTAAATTTCATATTATGTATTATTTTAAACAATTTGAGTACATTTATTTACCAAAGAATGTGTGAGTAAAACTGTCTAGAAAGCTTTAAATGTTTTTATAAACCAACACATCAGGTTTTAGTTAAAAGCAGGCAGTGTTGCAGTGCATCAACTCTTAGTCATTCCATTTATTTTAATATATTACTGACTGTCTCTGTAAGACTTCAGTGTTCCTCTCTTTATCTCCTGCTCTCCTGCTCTCCCTCCACTTTATCAGGCTCACCTGTTTACCTGTTCACACCTGTTCCTCATTTGCCATTAGTCCAGTATATTAGACCCCAGTCCACAGTGGCCTCCGGCCTGTGTGCCTGAAGAGGTCCAGCTAATGTCGCTTTAACGTTACACCAGTTTCTCAAACCTTTTTAGACCAAGGACCACTTAACTCAAAAGAAAATCACACAGACAACCTAACTCTTAAAAACTCCCAACGATTTACTTTAACAACTCACAAATAACAAGCTAAAAAGCCACTTCCTGATCACAAATCAGAAAAAAGGAAATTACCCCACTTCTGTCTCCCAATGTTCATTTAAAAAAAAAAAACAGACTAGCAATTATTTGATTTCATATTGGGTTGATAAACTAAACTATAAAAATAAAATACGACTGGATATTAATTGTGACGTCTCAGAAGTGGAAGGGTAAAAGTAAACCCACATCTGTCTTTCAGCAAAGAACTGCTCCAAAGAGAACTGCACTGTATGAGAACTGTAACGAGAACTAAAGCAGGGCAAAAACATGGACTGGACCAGACTGAACCAGGATAAAGGTGACAGGGACTAAACCTGAAAAGTCTAAACCAAAGTTTAAACTGGGCCCATTAATAAACCAACAGTTTACCAGGATTAAACCCTGGACTGGACCTACATCTTACGAGCTTTATTTAAATAAATGAAATCAAGACTAAACTGACTCGGAGCAAAACTAGAACTAACTCTGAACCAAATCCAAGCGCAGCAGGTTGCAGTCTTTTAGTTTAAAATGGCCACCTTCTTGTTGGTTTCTCAACAAGCTGCATGTGGAAATTATTTCAAAAGAAAACTGTATTCTTCCAGGAGGCGCTGTAGGGTCTTGCATAAACTGTTTTTACTCTTGTGTTGTGTTCAGGGCATTAATGTGGACGAGTGCTACAGAGGGTTAAACCAGAAACATCTGAAACACCGAGAGGCTTCTGTGGACGAGCGCTACAGAGGGTTAAACCAGAAACATCTGAAACACCGAGAGGCTTCTGTGGACGAGCGCTACAGAGGGTTAAACCAGAAACATCTGAAACACCGAGAGGCTTCTGTGGACGAGCGCTACAGAGGGTTAAACCAGAAACATCTGAAACACCGAGAGGCTTCTGTGGACAGCGCTACAGAGGGTTAAACCAGAAACATCTGAAACACCGAGAGGCTTCTGTGGACAGCGCTACAGAGGGTTAAACCAGAAACATCTGAAACACCGAGAGGCTTCTGTGGACGAGCGCTACAGAGGGTTAAACCAGAAACATCTGAAACACCGAGAGGCTTCTGTGGACGAGCGCCACAGAGGGTTAAACCAGAAACATCTGAAACACCGAGAGGCTTCTGTGGACGAGCGCCACAGAGGGTTAAACCAGAAACATCTGAAACACCGAGAGGCTTCTGTGGACGAGCGCTACAGAGGGTTAAACCAGAAACATCTGAAACACCGAGAGGCTTCTGTGGACGAGCGCTACAGAGGGTTAAACCAGAAACATCTGAAACACCGAGAGGCTTCTGTGGACGAGCGCCACAGAGGGTTAAACCAGAAACATCTGAAACACCGAGAGGCTTCTGTGGACGAGCGCCACAGAGGGTTAAACCAGAAACATCTGAAACACCGAGAGGCTTCTGTGGGAGCGCCACAGAGGGTTAAACCAGAAACATCTGAAACACCGAGAGGCTTCTGTGGGAGCGCCACAGAGGTTAAACCAGAAACATCTGAAACACCGAGAGGCTTCTGTGGACGAGCGCTACAGAGGGTTAAACCAGAAACATCTGAAACACCGAGAGGCTTCTGTGGACGAGCGCCACAGAGGGTTAAACCAGAAACATCTGAAACACCGAGAGGCTTCTGTGGACGAGCGCCACAGAGGGTTAAACCAGAAACATCTGAAACACCGAGAGGCTTCTGTGGACGAGCGCTACAGAGGGTTAAACCAGAAACATCTGAAACACCGAGAGGCTTCTGTGGACGAGCGCTACAGAGGGTTAAACCAGAAACATCTGAAACACCGAGAGGCTTCTGTGGACGAGCGCTACAGAGGGTTAAACCAGAAACATCTGAAACACCGAGAGGCTTCTGTGGACAGCGCTACAGAGGGTTAAACCAGAAACATCTGAAACACCGAGAGGCTTCTGTGGACGAGCGCCACAGAGGGTTAAACCAGAAACATCTGAAACACCGAGAGGCTTCTGTGGACGAGCGCTACAGAGGGTTAAACCAGAAACATCTGAAACACCGAGAGGCTTCTGTCATCCGTCTTTCTTCTTCTTTTTTTTTTTTGTTTTTTTTAACCCAAATGTTTTCTTCATGAGATTAATTTACTTCCTGCATTTTTGTCTAAAGCTTGAGCTTTAACTTTTAAACAAATGAACCGGACTTTGGTTCAGGTTAGTCCGGCCCGAGACCCAAAGAGCCGCGGTCTGGTCTGAACCATGTCCTGGGGCTTCCACCTGAAGGTCTGGTTCAAACCAAAAATGGCAAAGTCCAGCAGCAGGACAGGTTTCTGTATTTATAGCTTTGTGTTTTAGCCATTTTTGTTTTATTTCCAGATATTTCTCGCTTACATAAATCCTAATTCAGTCTCCCAAAGCCCCATTATTTTGAAATAATCACTTTGTCTTTTTGTAAAACCTCTTCTAACACTGTTGCACTGGTGGCCCACAAACCACATCTGATTATCGTTTGTTAATATAATTTTGTTCCTTAATTAACTCACTAATGGACCGGCTTCTTTTCACTGGAGCCCAATAGAAAAATGCCTTTTATTTTTTTAAATAACATCTTACAGGATATTCAACTCGATCAGCTCCCCGCCGCAGCCTGTGACGCGGGGGTCGCCAAGTTTTTCAAAACGAAGAATGGAGCTGATTGGTGCCACTCATTAGGAGCCCTTTCAGCCGGTGTTCAAACAAATGCAGCGTGGGGGCTTTTGGGGAGAAAAAAGGAACCGGTTATTGCATTGAAAAGACGAACCAAGCCTGTTTAGAAGCTTTGGAAACAGAAGCTGGGAGATGGAAATAAAAGCTAAAAGCACCCGGATTAATTACAGTAAAATAAAATAACGAAGAAACATGAAAACAAATGAAGGAAATGCAAATAAAGACTAAAAGATCTGAAAATTATCTGAACATGTGACTAAATTATATCGACCCATTGTTTGGAAAGACTTAAGTAAAAAATTTAAACCAGCAGCTAATTGTTTTGAATAAAGTCCATTTATTTCCAACATCAAAAAAAATCATCTTAACTTAATATAAATGACACAATCACAATTAAAATACTGAATTTTAGTTTCCAGTGTCTTTATCCCAGTCTTTCCTGTTACTTTAAATCCCCCTAAAACCTCAGCCTTGTCCCAGTCTTAAACACTCACCGTCCTGTCGGTCTTTCTCTGGACTAAACCTGCGAGGTCAGGTCTCGTGGGCTCGTCCCGTCTGTGTCTGGGGGACATTTTTAATAACTGTTCTCTTTTTGTTTGGCGGAATTGACGTTGCTCTTTTGTGGCCCGTGTTTTTACCTTTTGCCGGAGTTAATTCACTTTTTAATGATTAATATTATCAGCGGGCCCCGAGTGTGGCCCTTCCCCATCGGACCCCTCGGATTAACGTGCCTTTTCTCTGTTGGACTTAACCGATTGGACGCTGCTCCTGCAAAGCACCCTGGGATTTGTTCTGAAGTTTACTGAGGGTCTTTACCTTTTTTAAATAAAAGTAATGAACAATGGGAGAGATGGGTTTCATATGAAGGTTAAATTCTATACTGTCTCAAAATTAAATGATGACTTATCAGCATCCAGCTCCTTCCTGAACCACCCACAATCTCAGAATGACCAGACCTTGTTGGGTCATGTTGGCTGTACTGCATGTATTGTGACGTCTCCAAATTAAAAGCACTACTGTTATTGAACCCTCTGGACTGGGCCCTTTTGTAAAGGTAAGACCGCACAGCAGTCAAATGTCTAAGTATTACAAATACAATTTTATACACTTTGGAACACACAGAAAAAAAATAACTGTATCCTTTAGTTTGGTGCCTCCATTGATTGTTTTCTAAGAGTGACCTGGCCACGACTACAGCATTAAATACAGTTTCAGGCAAATGCAGACATTAACAAAAACACTAACAATTACAATCAAATCAAAGTCAATATGTGAAGGCTTAAAACCGGTTACATTTCCTGAGCTAATTCAGTTCACGCTTCTTTAGATGAGATTTAAATTCTCCTAAAGTCACACGTTCAGATAGATTTAGGTCCTTCTGCAGTTCATTCCCTGCACAGGGGACAGCGACTGAAACACTGCATTACCCAACTCCTCTGAGTCTAACCGTCACTGTCCTTCTGAGAACGCAGAGTGTTTGAGGTGGGCTACATTCCGTTTGTTATACATTCTTATTGTAGCCTTGGATGGCTGGTGGAATGGAAACATCTTTTACATTGTCCTTCACCTTGTTTCTTCTCCATGGGCAGTGTGCACGGTGGAGCACATGAAGACGAGTGTCTCTGGACAAAGAGCAGGGGGTACTTCCACAGGGAGCTTTGGAGTCCAGGGCATTCTTTCTCTTTCTGATGGTTCCACAGGATGAGATGTTTTACTGCAGGAGATCCAGAAACATAAGTGGACTTGTAGCCTGTGTTCAGATTACTCTTAACTGAGTCACAGCTCAACCCCTTTTTGCTGTCCTGTGTGTTTTTGCCCTCGTAAACAAACGTCCCATGTATAGTCTGTTTTGGAATCGGCAACAACAACAAGCTTGACGCCCCATCAAACAGGCTTGCTCTTCAAGTCTTGCTTGACTATAACTCGAGCCCCTCATCAATGGAAATATGCCGGCCAGGTTTGTAATTCTGGTGGCATGCGTTCCAGATTTGTGTATAGTGGCTGGATCTTGCCCAGGCGGTCAAACTCAGCAGTGCAACTTTTTTTTCCTTCATTTTTGGCATCATCTTCTGGACTGCTTAAATGAAGAGCGTAGACGATGAAAAAGAATTTCCGATCTGAAAGAACTGACTTTGGAAATTGAAGAATGTACAACCTCCCTTGTCTCCAATAATCGTTGTGCAGGTATTTTCAAGAGGCCCATGTAAATAACCTTTGACAGAAAAGATACATGTGCTCTGATCTCATATGTGGATCTGCCGTGCACACTTGTATTCCTGATAAGAGTCAGTAACGATGAACTTGTTTATAAAAAAAAAAAACAGTTGTAATAGTTCAAGTGCCGTTTGAGAAGCTAATAAGTTGGGGTCCAGCAGCCCGAGTAGGACAATTGGGTGGCAGGGTAGGTGTTATGTCAGCCTCATCAACATCTATCAGCTTATTTCTTGTTACTGATTGGTCAGGGTCTGTGTTTCTATCACCTCGAGCAGGTCAGGAGTTCAGAGTTTCCAGAGATCTACCTCGACAGTGAACCAGCTCTGAAAACCCAGGGTTAACACTGAACTTACCTCCCCCTCCTAATCCTCCTATTTATTTTCTTCCCCATGATGTCCTGGATGACTGAGAACCTTCAGACATAACCACTAACGTATAAAACCAAGCACCTAGGCCTGCAGACTTCTCAAACCATTAAAGAGATGGGTGGTCTTCAGGAGCTCAGTGTGGTACTGAACAAAGTGGAAAGGACTGGGAACAACGGCAACTCGAGGCCAAGTTAAATCCTAGAGCGGGGGTCAGCGAATGTTGTTTTTCAGGTGTTCTGAAGAAAAGTTAATGCTTCAGCATACCAAGACTTAACAGCCCGTCCTGTTCCAACATGATGCACCAGTGCACAAAGCAAGGGCCATAAAGACGTGGAGGAGTAAGTCTGGAAGAACCTGACTGAACCTGACAGAACACCTTTGGGATGAATTAGAGCCTTCTCGTCCAACATCAGTGTCTGACCTCAGACTTCTGGAACATTTCCATAAACACTTTCCTAAACCTTGTGGAAAGCCTTTCTACAAGAGTTGAAGCTGTTAAAGCTGCAAAGATTGGGCCGACATCAGATTAAATTCTGTGGTTTAAGAACGGGATTATGTGCGTGTGAAGGCAGACAAGCAAAGAACTTTGGCAAAATGTTGTGAACAGCCTTAGTAATGACCAGGTCGAGAGCGTTAACTCTGTTATGGGTCATTAACGTGCTGACGAAGACCAAAAGGATCAAGAAACGCAGAAAGATCTTTGACATTCCTGTCCCAAACATTATCCACATGCATTAAAAACCTGTGTAAATGACTAGAAGCATTTCAGAAATTCATCAATAAGATCTTAGAGACTACACTTAAGGTTCTGAGCGAGTCTGACTCATAATAAATTATGGAACAAAATAACCTAAACTTATAAGGTTGAGCTCACTTCATGAAATACTGCTGGTCCGAAGACTAAACCAGGTCTTAAGCCAAAACCATGGACTAAAGTCAGGAGCAAACCCGAGACTGAAGACAAATGAGCTGAAGTCCAGAGTAAAAGTGCTGTTTGTCACTAATGGCCTCTGCTGGAGCCTGATAACACTGCTCACAATAAAACCAATACAAGTGTGTTTCCATCGGGTTTTTGTTACAGAAAATCATTAAAGGTCTGTACAGGAGCTCATTTAAAAACATGGAGCACATTTGGAAAGTTTGAAACACTTTTCCGTCGCTGTCAGACAGTCCTCAGAGATCAGGTAAAGGACTCAAACTCAAACAAGGTCAGCACTTATCCAGGACTACACCTGGCCCAAACAGGTCTGAACCGGGACTACACCTGGCCCAAACAGGTCTGAACCGGGACTACACCTGGCCCAAACAGGTCTGAACCGGGACTACACCTGGCCCAAACAGGTCTGAACCGGGACTACACCTGGCCCAAACAGGTCTGAACCGGGACTAAACCTGGCCCAAACAGGTCTGAACCGGGACTAAACCTGGCCCAAACCAGGACTAAGGGTAGACCAGCTGATCTCTTTTTGAAGCTTGACTAACGACAAATGAACAGGACTTTAGATTGAGCGTCTGCGGAACATGAGTCCGGCTTAAAGTGTGGAGTTTGACGTGAAGAAAGTTTAGCCTGTTTCAGAGCACTTTTATGACAAATTTAAGTCAAATAAATGTTACTACTGTCCCTCTAATGTAATCAGATTAATGGATTTTAGTAACCAAAGGACAGAAAATATTTAACTAAAATAACATTTTGGCAACATGACATGTTTCTGGAGAAATGATTTAATTGAAGATGCTTTTCCTGGTGTTTCTTTAAAATGACTAATTACCCTCAACATGCTGTTTTTGTCGATTTCCAGGACAAAAGGGCCTAAAATCAGGACTGTCCCGGGTAAATTGGTCAGGTTTTGGTTTGGTCAGCCTAGACTAGACGGAAAGGGCAGTTAGGTAATCTCACTTTTCTCCTTCTGCTTCGTCAAACTGAGGCAAAAGGTGGCTGATTTTGGTTTCTCTGTCAGCTGTGTTTCCACCGTTTTGTTGAAGAGAAGTTGGAGGAGGTCTGACTGTCTTAAGTCTGGTTCTGAATCCAGACTATTCTTAATGAAACCACTTTAGCTCCAGCTCATGTTCGTGCTGATGCTAGCTGGAATTTGGAAATTCCACTGTTGAATCTAGTTTTTCTCCAGGTTTAAGCCCAATTTAATCCTGGTTTGGGTCTAGCATCAGTTTTGTTCGGGTTTAGGCACACGTTTTCTTTTGGTTTAGTCTTGGATTAGTTACTGATATCTTATTCTTAGTCTTATTTGTGACTTCTTCTAGTTCACGATGCTTCATGGTTTAAACCTGACTTAATCCTAATATATTGGTGTCATTAGTTTTGAATTTACATCGTTACGTTTTGGTTTAGACCCCATTTGTCTTTTTTGGTTTAGGCATGATTCAGTCCTGGTTTAGTTCTGGTATTATTCTGGTTTTGCCTTGGCTTAGTTATTTGTATTAACACTATTTCCTGGAAACCCCTGGAAAACCCTCTGTGAACCAGAGTAAACCCACTCCTTGAATGACAGTGTATTCATTTAAGCCCTGAGCACAAGTCGGAGTCTCCGGCGCTAACGTGGAGCGCGCAGCGGGTCGAGCAGCAGCTGAATATTGATGGCGACATTAGCGCTGATCACAGAGGTCCACACAGGCCCGAGGTTAATTACACTGAGGGATGCTGGGAAACGTAGGCCACCGCTGGGCTTTAAACTCCTCTGGAGACGGGTCAGAGCCGCACTTGTTCGAAGCAAAAACAGAAGACTGGGATATAAACAGGTTGAACTCAGTCAGACAAAAAATCAACAAAATTAAACGGTGTGAATTTTAATTTAAGTGAAATATTCTTTATTTCCCACTGACGAGATTTGTTTTCAGAGATGGAGTTCAAAAGCTTCACGAACCCTTCACGAGGTCCCCTCTGAGCTTTTCCAGCACAGTTAAATATAAATGTTAGCTCTTCTTGAATTTGATGCAACACGTCCCAAAGAAGTTTGGTATCAGCAAACAAAGCTGGAAAACCGCTGGATGAGCATAACTGAGGTAAAGGCTTGACAAAAGTGTAAAGTTTAGCTTAGTTTTGGAGTTTGGCACGTATAAAAAAAAGTTGGTGTGGGTTTGGTGTTTGGTGCAGTGACGTTAGCGAGAATGAAAATGACTGGTTTTGAGAATAGAAAAACTTAAGTGAAAGTAATTCTGTTCTCTTGAAGAATTTAACAAAATGGTGAGCAGTTTGAAAAATGGCTTTAAAGTTTCAGACAATGGCATGTGTGTTAATTGTGAACAAGTGTAAATGTCCAAGGTTTTTAAATGCACTGAGTCTGTTTTAAAACCTACCGCTTCAGTTGAATTCATCTTGTTTTGTGTAAATCTAATCGTTTCTCATTAACTCCTATAATTCAGTTTCTTTCTCAAACGCCTCAGACATATCCACATCTCTCTTAAACACTTTTTTTCTCTTTTTTATTCCTGTTGCTCTTCCAAACCAGTTTTCAAAGTTTTCCCCTTCATCACTGAACTCCTCCCGAGAGATGAGTTACCGCGTTATTATGTTTTCCATTACCGCGCGGCTCCGAACTGCCATCTTTATTGTCACGCTCTCCACGCCGACAAATGAAAGCGATTCATAAAAAGCTAATCTGCTCCCGCTGCTTCCCTCGCTCTGGATGTTAGCGACAGTCTTTACCTTCACCTGCAGAAAACCACTTTGCTTCACTGGAAAGAAAAAAGAGGACCCGGGGCTAATGTTGAGGCTGGTTTTATGAGGTGTCTTGGCTGATCTGCACCGTGTGGGACTCTCGGCGAAGGAAGGAACATGGCACACGATGATTGCAGCGAGACTCGGAGGAAGATTCTGTGAAAAGTAAAGTTTACAAAAGCTTTGTGACAATTAGAGAAATGAAACACACAAGTCTTTCTGGTGTTAAATATAAAAAAGAGCTCTTGTGGTTTTCTGATTAAGATGCCGCTTCAACGCCTTTAGAGAAAGTAATGTAGAGATTGTGAAACATTAATCATCTTCTGCATAAACTAAATAAGTCTAATATTCATTACTTTTGTCCTCTGCAGTAACGGAAGGTTTTTGGTCATGTTTCTCAAATTTGAGTCTGTTCAGTTTGTTTCAAAAAGAGGACATTCTCACACCTGACAGTAGTATTTATTTTTATTTTAGGCTTTTGTACCTTAGATCAGAGAATAGATCTGCCGGATCATTTAGGGCCGTGTGTCCTGCAGAAGTCAGGACTGGCAGAAGGACTCACTTTGCAGACCCCTCGAAGGCAGATGGTGCCAAACGGGTTTATTGAACAAAGGCAAAATCCAAAACGTGATCAAAACGAGCCTAAGATCATGAACACAAAGAACTCTGGTTTCTGAAAACACCAGAACTATACACTTAAGGCTACAATATAACAGTAGAATTCAAAACTTGAGCTCCACTCCAGGCTTTAGACGTGAGGCGAGAATCTAGCACAGGACAGGGGACAGCACACAGATGGGAAACAATGAGACACAGTTGGAAGACATTAGGGCAGAGCAGGTAATCGCACACGGGCAGGAAGTCAAACTACCCAACAGACCCAGGTAAAACACTTCACAATAAGACACAGGAAATGCATTAATAAGCAGACTAACGCAACACTAAGTTGGGACAGAGCGGTAAGCAAGAGTCTGCATGTCCTCCACGTGTTACCATGGGTTCTCTCCAAGTACTACGTTCCTTAAACCGGGTCTCCCACATTCGCATGAGCTTTACTTTTTTTCTTTTTTTTGTCATATTGAAGTAATTTCCTAAAAGTAATTCAGCTTCTTTTCTCGTTTGATGCTTTTCTTTGAGCGTTTTCTCAGTTTTAAAGACATTCAGCTGAAGATACACTGCTGCACTTCCTGGAAAAGTTTATTTTATTTTTATTTTATTTTTTACAAATGATTGCTTTCACAGTAAACTAGGTGTCTAAACAATCTCACCTTTTACTTTACTTTGGTAGATGTCCTTTACCAAAACAGAAGACCTAGCTCCTGGTCCTGAGCTCTTCCACGGCTGAACGATAACCACTCCTCAGTCGTCCAAAGTAATTGAACAGATTTCCCTCCGTCGTCAGATCCCAGAGGTTTCCGTTCGCTTCAGTCTCCACTTTGTCCATCAACTTCTCCTCTAATGACTCCATTGTTGCTGATTTAATTGGTGCTTTTTAAAAACACACGGCGCTCTTCGGGGAGCCACGTCAAAAGCCCTTCACTTTGTTCCAGAAGTTTTAATTAACAGCACTATTTATTAACTTGACGACAGCTGAAAATATAATGCAACACACACAATGTTTACCTGCAATTAATGAAAGGAAATGATTGATCAGACGATGGTAAATGAGCAGTGAACCTGGAATAAAAGCTGTCCATCACAACTTAGTCCTTAAACAGAGGGTTTTATCTTAGACTCTTTGAATATGTGCTTACTTTTGTTTTACTTGATGGAAAATGACAATAAATATTCTTTAAATCATTGTGTTTGGACAGAGATGCAAGTGATGCTTAAATTATTGTATAAATAAAAAAAGTTTTTTTGAAAATAAGAGAGTTCCTGTTACTGGATTTGAATAGAGTTAGGTTCATGTATTTATCAGCCAATGAGAGCTTTTTCTTCAAAGAATCAACACAAAAACAAAACGTAAAAGGACTTATTGGCTTTGAAAATAAAAAAATTGAAAGTGACAAGTGTTTGTTTGTTTATTGTTGACAGTGACAATGAACAAAACATGATGCATATATTTCACAAACCAGAAATATCTAAAAGCTTTTTTTTCTGTTGTCCCTGAACAGCAGCAAAGGGACAGTTATAACACTTCAGTTATAACACTTCAGTTATAACACTTCAGTTATAACACTTCAGTTATAACACTTCAGTTATAACACTTCAGTTATAACACTTCAGCTATAACACTTCAGCTATAACACTTCAGTTATAACACTTTAGTTATAACACTTTAGTTATAACACTTCAGCTATAACACTTAAAAACAATAAAACACAGTTTGTCTGGCACAAATAACAGATCAACATGTTTGTTCTTATGACGACAGATTTTCCTGTAGCCACTTCTTCACATTAAATCTAAACTCTTGTAAAGAGCTTTATCTCGAACAGTTCCACGTCATTATTAAAATCACCCCTAAATTTTTCCATTTTTCAATTTCCAACATGTGCTGAATGGGTCTGAATACTTGTGTGGACTCGAGTTGCATCTACCGTCTGTCGACACCGTCACCTGGAGGATTAACACCGGTGTTAAAAACGAGTCTTAAGGTGGTGTCGTGTTGTTCTCGCAGCTCTGCTTTAGTTCTCGACACATCGTCTGGGCAGAACTTCTGTGACGTCCGATGACTATTGTGTGATTGGTCAGAAAAGTGGCCGTGGGTAATGTGCATGAGGTTACTGTGTATGTCATTGTGCTTGGGCTATAAGGAAATTTATTTTATTTTTTTTATTTTTATAAACACTAAGTTCTAGACTCTTCCACAAAATATAACTCAAACAATGGAGACGGAAGTGAAGACTAGCAGCAGGTTATGTAGCTGTTTAACCCTTATTTGACCAGCGTTAGGCCAAAGGTTAATACCGTGTGGCTACTTCAGAAAATCTAAAGGGTATTCATCAACAGCTGCAGAAGGGAAACTGTTACGTAAAGTGCAGAGCTTTTATTTATTGATGCCGTTACACTGAGGATTGTTGTGAACACCTCGCAGCATGTGCTAAAGAAAATAAAAAAAGAGGCTTACTGTTCAGTGATATTAATGCAACACAACTCCCTCGGATTAGGTTTTTCAGACACTAGCTGCAGTTTGAGAGCAGCTGTTCAGTGGGTTAATCCAACACGACATTAAAAATACATTTGTGGAGGAAAGATGTGTAGGATAATACAGAAATATGCAGCAGCTCGTAGGCTACAGGAGGGCGTCTTCAGCAGTTTTACCCTGTTAGACCGTGACGGAGGCCGGAGGAAGCTTTGTTAATGAATCTCATGGCTTTTTTCAAATGGTATTTACTGGTTTATTTCTGATTCTGTGCCTTTTGTGCTCTGTGCTTAAACACTACAAAGCAAAGAGTTAGTGCTGGTCAGAGGAAGCCATCCTGAACAACCTAACCTGTTAAGCTTTTTATTGAACTAAATGTTTGCCCCAGACGCACTGTTTGAATTGAATTATTATGAATTACAAAGCTCAGTGGTAGAGCGGTCGTCCTATACCTGGAAGGTTGGTGGTTTGATTCCCGCTCTCCCCACAGTTCATGTGGTCGTTGTGTAAGACACGTTACCCTCCTTGCCTCCAGGGGCACTGTATGAATGTGTGATTGTTGGACAACAGATGAAATTAGCCTAAAGCTACATTCAGGCATGTTTTCTTTCATGTGGCTGTGTCTCATGTTCAACTTTTACTGTCCTCATCAAATAAATGAGACATGTGTCAGGGACCATGTACAAATACATAAATCTCAGTAATCTCTGAGGCTCGGTAACAATGTCACTGCACAGTTTGGAAAACGGGAAGTAAAAGTATTTGACTTAAAGAACTACTCAATATAAACTACAAACTAATCGATAAAAAATGTTTTTGGAGAATCATTAAGAATTAATAACATCGGTCACATGAGGACTGTATGATGCGTTCAAGTGGGCTACGTAAAAAAATATGTACCCCACCCTTTTAACATTTAATTTAAAGTGTTGCACATTTAAAACATTTACACGTTTTTCTTGTATTTGTGAAGCCAATGTCAAAATGTGTGCAGTAAAAGTGAGAGTATCCTTTTTTAAGTCTACTTCAGTAAAGTACAGATGGTTGTTTTATTTTGTAGGGCTTAAAATTTTGACAATTAAAGCAAAAAAAACAAAACTTGGAACAGTTTTTTATGAAGCTTGTGAGAGTGAATAACATTATAAATGAACATTATACTGTATTGAAAATTTGTGGGAAAAGGGAATAACCAAATGAAGCACTTAATCATTTGATCAGGTTTTCTTTTTCAAGAAGAAAAGTCCCTAAAGACACTCGTGTCAAATGTATTCCCTGAGGTTCAGAAAAACTAAAATATTTTAAGTGTGTCCAAAATCCATGAATAGAGCGTCACGTGACATTGTTCTAGTCCCCCACTGCTCTGTTCATCTACTTCACCTTTGTTTCAACACACTTCTCTCTAAAGTCTCTGAATAAATCCAGCTCTGACCCTGCTGCCTCTGTCTCTGCCCGCTCCCGCCTGTAGGGGGAGCTCCAGCTGCAGGAGTCGGTGAGAGGAATCTGAAGAATTGTTCTGCCAAAGTAACTTCAGCTGCGAACAAGAGGAGATGCAGCCTTTTTTTTCATCTCTGAGAAAATTGAACAGAAAATACATGATTGATGGGTTTTGAATTTGACTTTAATACAAAAGGTGGTGGTCACATTTTATAAAGAAACACTTCATTAAGGCTCTTTTGGCCTGAGACTAAAAACAAACGTGAGCCTTTTGCACCAGACCTGTCCAAACCTGGCCTGGGCTCTAACGACAACGCCACAGATGTGATAGACTTAAGACCAGCTAAGACCAGTGCACACCTAAAGTCAGATACCTGTTTGAAATGGAATTTATACAAATCTCAGTAATGGCTCCGAACAGAACGGTCTGACTTTATTCTCATTCCACAGGTACAGGTTGGATTTGAACAGGTTTAAGTTGGACTTTGTGTCTTAATGTTGGGACCATGAACAGTATATTTTATTTCTGAAGCTGAGGGCCGCATAAAACCTCACCTTGTGCAACGGTTGGCCCCTGGGCCGGACTTTGGACATGTCTGGCTTAGAAACTAAATTAAGGCAGTTTTATTTTTTATTATTATTATTTTTTCAAATCTGACCTTTTATCAAAATAAAGGTTTGCGGTCCCCTGCTGCACCAGGGCTTGGTTACTAATCCACTACTTACGTTACTTTTGACTTCATTAAAACGCAGGAGTCTAAATAAGGTATTTCGTCAAAGCTCAGGTTAATTTAATGACATCATCTGAATCCAGTCTGGTCCCATCTGAAGTACGCTTGGTGCTGGTCAATAATTTAAGTTCACGTTGTTATTATTATTATTATTATTATTATTATTATTATTATTATTATTATAATGAAAGCCGTCCATCAGAGCCAGAAAAGTCCCACCCAGATCCATGTAAACCTCAAAATCAGAGGGAGTTTTTTTTTTTACAGAAACTGACTTCTACAGTTTGAATGGGTCTCGGAGGGAAATCCTTTTTAATGACTGACTAAAAGAAACAAACCTGTAAACCATTACGTTTATGGAGGCAGCGGGTGGAAAAGAGAAGCTTAACGACACTTTAGCAGATCATTTGCACAAGTTAAGTAAATATTTTAAATATGATACTATAATGATACGAGGCTATGTGCATTTGAGATCCAAGTATGAGTTCAGGATGTGGCTCCACGCGCGTAAAGCCACGGTCAAAGCGGCGGAAAAACGGAAGGAAAACGCACTCAAAAGTCTGACAGAAGTCGCCATATGTTTCTAAAACGCTGGAAAATCCGCGGCAGAGACGTGACGAGGGAAGGATGTGCGCTTCCTGCCCCAGCTCCTGCCCCAGCTCCTGCCCCAGCTCCTGCCCCAGCTCCTGCCCCAGCCCCAGCTCCAGACCCAGCTCCTGCCCCAGCTCCTGCCCCAGCTCCAGCTCCTGCCCCAGCTCCTGCCCCAGCTCCAGCTCCTGCCCCAGCTCCTGCCCCAGCTCCTGCCCCAGCTCCTGCCCCAGCCCCAGCTCCAGACCCAGCTCCTGCCCCAGCTCCAGACCCAGCTCCTGCCCCAGCTCCTGCCCCAGCTCCAGCCCCAGCTCCTGCCCCAGCTCCTGCCCCAGCTCCAGCTCCTGCCCCAGCCCCAGCAGCAGCGGAGAGCCGCGCGGAGCGGAGCGCACGGAAGAGGAGCTGAAGCGGAGAGAGAGCTGTGTGGAGACGCGTTCAGGGGAGACTCTGAGAATGGGAGTAACGAGTATCCAGCACCTCGAGGACGAGGAAAATCAGCGTTTATTGTGCGGTCGTAATTAAAATATTGACTCATTAAAATTTCAGAAACAAATAACAGCTTTTTTTTTTTGAAGAAGAAGAAGCCACTCAAGTGTTATGTTGCTAAGGTTTGTATTGCAGTCTGTTTTACCATCAGGTCAGTATTTATCTGCATCATGTGCCGCAATGTTCTTCAAGGCAATTGTGTTTTTACAAGATATTTTTACATTTCAAGTCTGATAACATATTACTTTATGGCAAGAGAAATGTTTCTATAATCATTATTGCACATTAAATTCATGACTGTTTCACTCAATGGTTTAATTTTGAAATGGGGCCCTGCTTGTCCAGAAACCAAAAGTCCCTTCTACCAGAGTCTCTAGGAACGCCTCTGTTAGCCATCACTGAACTCCACTGACGCTATAGAGCTGGGCTTGTTGGCGAGTGATAAACACAAAAAATAACTTAACAAACGATTTTAGAAAATCCCAAATTGAAATCCCATGAACACACCGGAGTCGATGGACAAACTGCACTAACGCGGAGAGAATAGAAAGCTCCGTGAGTCCGTGAACGCAGCCTGCATTGAGCCGGAGGGAGGAGGAGGAGGAGGGAGGAAGAGGGAGCTAAAGCGGTAAGATCCACTCCACTCTCGCATCACTCGGTGCAGTCGTGCGACCTGCTCCTCTCAGGACCAGGACCAGGAGGCGGACTGAGAGAGTTTTCTACCCGCGCAGCAGTGACAGCTCCTCGGTTTGGAACGTTACCCCTCTCCCTCTGGTTCTCCCGGACCTAGTGGACCTTTCGCTTTCTTGGGGTTTTAATTTTTTTTCTTCTCCCATTTTTGGGCTTTTTTTTTTTTTTTTTACTTGTTACAACCTTGTGTCTAATTCTAATCACCAACCACCTTCACGTCCGTCCCAACACCTCCACAACTTACGGCGGAGGATGCTACAGCCGTCGCCGCTTCACTAACGTCTTCCGCGGGGCAGCGTCGTCAGAGTGACCCGGTCCGAGTGGCTTGTCTCCGGGCTGTTAGCGGCGTGTTTCTCCGAAGAGACGGACCGCTGGTCACGACTGTCAAAGTGGACATAAAATAGTGAGAGGAATAGACGGAATAATTACCCCTATTCGTCTTTTTCAGTCAATTTGGGATTGTTCTGACTTGTTTTTGCCGCCCTTTTTCAGCGTTTTGTGGATTCTTACTTGTGGTGTGGAAGGGCTCCGTGTGGACAGCGAGCGGGAGCGGAGCCTGTAGCCGGGCTGGAGCGCTCAAAGCCGGGGACCTGCGCAGAGCTTACTCGGTCCAGGTATGAACTTCCACCAACATCGCACTTTTTCCACAAAATTCAACGCTACATCTAAAATACACCTAACCCTTTTATCATCACCACATTAAAGCTACTGTCAGGCTTTCCAAGAGACATTTTCCTTGCGATTTATTCACTTTTTTTCTCCATTTCCTCCGAGATGAGGACTTGCATTTTAATTAAAAATCGCCCATTCTCGCTGGAGCACAAATCCCTCAGCTGTTCTAACACACTTGTCGGTCAAATAAACCCATCTCTAAACCGATTGAATGCTCATCTCCAGCGTCTAATCCCGTCTGACTGGTATTGTACCGATATTACACTCCACTTTATCGATCCGCATTGATCCGCCTGCCTCTTTAACATTACCTCCTCGTCTCACAGTCATAAAATATCGCTTTCTGGAGGGTCACCCCGGGCTTCCTAACCCCTTTTACCGCTGGAAAGAACCCTTTAAGTGCAGCTCACTTCGGTGCATAAGTGTTTTTTCTATAGGAGGCAGTAGGGCTTCATTATGGCTCGATGTGAGGCTCCTGAGAGTTGTGCAGGGACCACATCTGTAGGTAAAATGGCAGTAAAGAGAAGGCTGGCGTACTGTAATATCAAAGCTAATGTGTCTATAGGGAGCATCTCAGAGCCCTTTATTCATTCAAGTGTCTGATTGTACAGGGCCTGTTGGGCACCTGTAGCATCAAACCTGTCATTCTGCAGAATTACCTTCACAAGAACTCGTTTTTTTCAATCAAACCCAAATAAAACATGAATATAATCATGTACAGACCCTATAGGCATGTCTACGTTGAAGCACAGCCTTTGAAATGACAAAGATTTAGATCATATTAGTCACTGTTTGCCTTTTTTTTAATTAACTGACTGGTCTCTTTTAATGCATTCAGATGTAAAGAAGACATAATAGATTAGGTATGACGTGAAAAAATTAGTCCACAGTGCAGTTCAAAGCCAATTCTGTCTCATTAAGTCATTTTTTTTGTATAAATCATCTCATTTCCATTTGTCACGGCGTTTCTTCCATGAATTCAAGCTCAGATACTCGACTCGTCCAATTATAGCTTGTCCATTCTGCAGATTTTGCGCCTGACGTTCAAAGAGAAGCAGGCTTTGAGAGAGAAAAGAGATGTAGAGATGCTGGAAACCGGCCAAAAACTAACCACTTTTAGCACTGATCTCCGACTTTGACCTACTGTAACGTGGCTCTTCCGTCGCTCGGCTTTAAACTGGAATCAACGTCTCCTGACCATATTTTTTGAGCTTTTTGAAAAAATAAATCTGCCAAACATCACAATTGCACATTTCTTTTTCACTCAAACGTCATATAAAGCCACATGTCCACATTCTCCACTTTCTTTTTTTTTTTTAACTAAAACCTATTTTTACAGCACAATTTCCTGAATTCTCCCACTTTTCTACGACTAAATTACACCAAATATCTACTTTTTGTGACACATAACCCTTTCCTGCTCCAAATACTGTTGTTTCATCAGTTTTAGTCTCTTTATAAATAAACTTCAGCTCAGACTACAAGTGGACTCGAGTGTATTTTAAATTTAGATCGTTCATATTTAACTCTAATTTTAGCTGATTATAGTTTACTTTTTATCCAGTTCCATTGCTTTGTAGCCCTTTTTCAAAAAGATGATTAGGATCTTCTAATGTGATTACGGTAAAAGTTTATGGTCAAAAAGTAGAGACACCATGTGCCACTGAAGAAAATGGAATCACTTTATACATTTATGGACTATTTCCTTTTTTTTTTTTGATCAGTTAAAGCGATACAGAAAACAAATGCTGCTTTATTTGATGCTTTGGTCCGTCACGTGCAGAGAGCATGTGGTGTAAATGTGGATGGTGTCGATGAAAGGCCTCTGAACAGAATTCTGCAGAATCCACACGGCTCCACCAAATACACCGGGTTTTTAGGGAGACTGAGTTTATCCATCATAAAGAGTTCTCCTTTGGACTTTATTAATGTCCTGGAAATCCTGGAATATAGCTGAAGTCTCAATGTGACAGAAAACCGCCGGTGGAAAAACATACAGAATTTGGTTCAAGTACAGTTGTGTTTTTACTCATAGCCCTAGTTGTGTTTTTACTCATAGCCCTAGTTGTGTTGCTGATGTGGCATTGTTCAGTTTTTACAGGCTCTGTTTTATTCACTGTCATAAAGTAGATCAGTCCTGGAAAGGGTTCTGGAACGTTCTGCCCTGTTCTGGGGTAATCCAGCTGCAGTGTGACTGTAAAACCTGAATGGTCTCTTCACAAACGGAGCGAGAGTAACTCGTCAGCGCTGGGGAATCTGGTCGCTCTGGTCGGGTCTGAGCGAGGGGGGGTCTGAGCGAGGGGGGGGTCTGAGCGAGGGGGGGAGGGGGGAGTTTAAATGCACACTGCGTCCTCTGCTTCAGTCGCTCAGTGTCAGAGGGAAACCTGCCTCTGCCTCACTTCAGTGACACTGTGCTTTGGTTTAGTCCTGGGTCAGATCTTATTTAATCCTGGTTTAGACCCGGTTTAGACCCGGTTTAGACCCGGTTTAGACCAGAGGGCTGTTCAATAAAACTAGCTAACCCCATTATCTGTTTATTTGGATAAGTCTGGCTCATGATGTTGTAATTTCTGTTAAAACAGGTTTATCCTGAGTCAGACTCAGTCTAACCCTAAACTTCTGCAGCGACTGAGTCCAGAACAGGTTTAAACTCAGGCTTAGCCCAAACATTTAAATCAGAACTTTTATTCCAAAGTGTGAAGGCACTCATACGAGAGACTCGTTTAGTCCATTACCTCTGGTTTGGCCCTGGTTTATTTTATTTTAGTGCATGTCCTGGTTTGGTACTAGTTTATAGTGTTTGCTTAGTCTCCGTTCACTTTAGTCCTGGTCTAGACCTGTTTTTTACCTGATTTTAGAGCCAATTTATTCTTCTCTTTTATCCAAATTCAGTCTTTTATTTTAATCCTTGGGTCTAGTCTTATTTTAATCCTGGTTCAGTCTAATTTAGACCCATTCCTGTCATTGTTTAAGCCCTGGTGTTAAATCTGCTTTAGTCCTGGTTTATTTTGTGTCTAGTCCTTGTTTAATCCAGGTTTAGCACTGTTTCTGATTTAAATCTCACTTTTCATCCACAGTTCTAAACTCGAATTAACCCTGAACATTTCCACTGTACTTCCTGTTTTCTACACGTCACATTAAGCTTCTTTCACTGCCACTAAAAGCTTTTTTTTTTTTTTTTTTTTTCTGAGGAGCTTTTACGACGAGGCAGCGCGGCCGGAGCAGAGGTTGTGTGTTTAATCTCTCGCTGCATTAAGCCTTAGTCACAAACGGAGAAACCCTCCAGACTGGAGTTTGAGAGGCTGTTCTCGACATCGCCAAAGCCAACAGAGAAACGGCTTTAGTGATGATTCCTGGTTGGATTTTCAGTCAAAAGTCCAATTTGTTTCTCTAATGGGTTAAAGGTCTTGTTATAGACGATATATTAAACTTATAAGACATTACCAGTTTTAGTTTTTGTGCAAAATTGAAAGATTGCATACTTATGTTGTAAATACTTTTTTATAGACAGTTGTCTCTTTGATTAGTCGGTAAATTGTCTTAACATTTGACTCGGTAGCTACTGGAAATGCAAACCAACCCAGTGTTCATAACAGCGGCAGCCGGGCAACGAAACAGCAGCTGTTAACACAACAACACATTTCACCCGAGGACGGCGTTCTCACTCCACGAAAACTTGTGAATGTAGTGTTTTGGGTTCCTTGCTGCACTCGTTGGCTTTGTCGTGAACCGGAAAGACTGTGTCATCAGTGAAAACGACAGCTGCAGAATCCCAGAAAAGATGCTGCCTACACGGTTCTTTCCTGAGCAACACCAACAAAATACTCTTTGTTCTTCAAAAGTCGTGGTCTGATAATATTATTGCTAGTTTTCAACAAACACTGGGTATTTGTTATATTCTCTTACAGTGCAGAAGGTTTAGGACGGTGTATAGACATCTCTAAATCTCTGATCAAACATTTAAAGAATTCCAGACCGAACCAGGCCCAACAGGACTAAACCAGGCCATGTGATCCTAATCAGAACCAGGCCCAACAGGACAAAACGAGGCCGTGTGATCCTAATCAGAACCAGGCCCAACAGGACAAAACCAGGCCATGTGATCCTAATCAGAACCAGGCCCAACAGGACTAAACCAGACCATGTGATCCTAATCAGAACCAGGCCCAACAGGACAAAACCAGGCCATGTGATCCTGGACGGAACCAGGCCCAACAGGACTAAACCAGACCATGTGATCCCGGACGGAACCAGGCCCAAAAGGACTAAACCAGACCATGTGAACCTAATCAGAACCAGGCCCAACAGGACAAAACCAGGCCATGTGATCCTAATCAGAACCAGGCCCAACAGGACAAAACCAGGCCATGTGATCCCGGATGGAACCAGGCCCAACAGGACAAAACCAGACCATGTGATCCTAATCAGAACCAGGCCCAACAGGACTAAACCAGACCATGATCCTAATCAGAACCAGGCCCAACAGGACAAAACCAGGCCATGTGATCCTGGACGGAACCAGGCCCAACAGGACTAAACCAGGCCATGTGATCCCGGACGAATCCAGGCCCAACAGGACTAAACCAGACCATGTGATCCTAATCAGAACCAGGCCCAACAGGACAAAACCAGGCCATGTGATCCTAATCAGAACCAGGCCCAACAGGACTAAACCAGACCATGTGATCCCGGACGGAACCAGGCCCAACAGGACTAAACCAGACCATGTGATCCCGGACGGAAACAGGACTAAACCAGACCATGTGATCCCAGGCCAGACTCATGTTGTTGGGATCAGGGTCACTTTATGTTTTGGGATCACTCTCGATGTCCTTTACTATAGACATAAACCTCTTTGGTCTTCCTCTTTGGTCTTCCTCTTTGGTCTTCCTCTTTGGTCTTCCTCTCGGACTCCTGACTCCTTCCTCTGAACCATCTCAGTCTGGACTCTCAAACTTTATCTCCAAAACCTCTGATGGACTTGTTCCTGATCCCATTCCGTTCCTATCTTTCTCCCAAAGAGAACCTCAACATCTTCAGCTTTTCTTCTTGTCTTTTATTTAGTCAATATTCCAGATTAAACCAAGAATAAACCAGGATCTTTACACACCGCAGTTCTGCAGAGGATTTTTAACAGAAAGACTAACGTTACTGCGATACAAGTCATGTTTTGCAATCGATAAATTTGTAATATACAGTATTGTTCAGCTGCTTTATTTTGGAACAGCAGCTAAAGGCTAGCAGCTACAAGTCACTGTAGGCTTGTTAAGTTTACGGTAAAACCCATTAAAGTTAAATGTACATCACCAAGACGTCATAAAATGCATATTAAAGCATAAAGTCTATGTAAAAGTGCTTTTGTAAGTGTTAAACCTGATTGACTTCTTTAAAATCTTAACTCAATGTGAAATAATTATTGAAGCTTTTGTGTCCATTCAACTCAAACTGCAGTGCAGCGTTTTCACAAACCCTGTTGAACCAACGCGAGTTCACCTCAGGTCTCCACTCTTGCAGCTTTGATTAAAAACCGCAGAAGAAGAAAAAAATGGCAACTGAAGTCAGTAGACTTTTAGCGATCGTCCTGAGAGCCATAAACCTCTCTTTCCACTGACTTTACGCCTCATTTTTTTGCGTCCGACAGATGGACAAACCTCGTCTTTTTCTCTCCGACGTCCCGCTTTAACGCCGTATTGATTTTCCGTTTATTACCCTCCATTCTGCACCGAACCACACTTTCAGAGTCGAACTAATCCCAGAGCTTTAGATGCATTTGTTCGACTCCTACAGCTGCACTTCATTAATTAATTAAGAACAAAGCAGATAAAGACATTCTGACTGTAACTTCATGTT